>JBBBDQ010000424.1:2480000-2872500 GCA_037127315.1 Ascarosepion bandense | reverse complement strand
ATCTGAAAAGAAAAAACATCAATGAATAATGAATTTTTACAATAATTATTTTCATTTTTAATTTTTTTTTTTAATAATAAATAAAGTTTCAAAAATATTTTAAAATTCATTCCTCCACCGCTCGGACTAGGGTATGGAATTAATGCATGAAGACTACATTTACTAATCGAAAATTGAAACGCTTAATACAAATGATTGAGCCAAAGGATTTTTAAAATAATTAAAAGATTTTAATTGTGTTAATTTTGATTACTCGTATTCTATTTGATATTCATTAAATGGTCACGTGATACAAGGGTTGTCCTCCCTTACACGAAAAAAATAAGATTTATACCAAATTTGTCTTCCATACTTGTCATTTTTGGGCCGGCTACTGTAAACATATCATTTATCGCCTCCTTGATAAGCTGATGACAGGTGTGATAACAGGGATACCGTAATTGAGAAAAGCTTTTTTGGAAATATTTCGGGCAGTAAGCAAGCAATTCTTGTTTCAAGTCAACTTACAGTAAGTTTAAATTCGGTAATTTGAATAAAATAATGTCAGCGAGGTGTATTTTATTTTTGTAATATTTTTGAAAACTTTTAAAACGGCTTCTTTTTACAATCGATGAAAAATTGCAAAAAATTTTAAATTTTGACAACTTTTTTTTAAATCTACAAATTTTTGGTTCCGATCAATATAATTTCGGTTTGAAATACACCAGGATATTTTGCTTACTGTAATTACTAAATTTAATCCCTTGGCTTTCAATTAAAAAAGCTAATTTTAAAGCTTGAAGATAACTTATTTATTTTTAAAATTTAAATTTAAATTTAGGTATAGAAAAATGAGTGGAGGTACCTAAATAATAATTTTTTAAAAAAGCTATTCCCTGGTTGGCCACATCCAGGAAATGTATCGGCTAAAACATCGCAAGATTCTGAAAAAATGCAACAAAAACAAAGTAGTCACGTTAGGCTGTAATGTTTTATGAGTTACCCAGATTGATAGAGCTGGTACACAAACACACACACGCAAACACACAGATACAAACGCACACACATACATACATACATACATATATATATATATATATATATATATATATATATATATATATATATATCAGCATGCAGTGTGGGTATAGAAGAATCCAAAGGAGTATCCTGTACATACAGTGTGGTAGGATAACTCTCTAAGAGAGCTCTAAGCATATATGCATATAAATACATATAGAGCAAATATAAGAAAAATTAAGGCAGATACGTTATTTCATGGTGAATCGGAAGTGTGGCCTATTTCAGGCGCACCATCATCAGATTCCATCTTTATTTTACAAATGATTTGACATGAATATATATATATATATATATATATATATATATATATATATATATATATATATATATATTGCTTTTCAAAAACAACTCAAAATAAATTACTACGCTATACTCAAAATATGAGAATAAAATAACAACCGCGGAGACATCACTCCTTTCAAAATGGCCGGAGAAGTGGCCGAAAAAGCTTGAGACGATAATTATGGAAATTATTTCCATTCCTTATCTCCAGAAAAACGAAAAATATGAGAATGCTGGAAAATTAAATAAATAAATCAAATTAAATTGAATAAACCCTTACTTGTTGGCCGTATTCGACGAAAGATGCTTAAAAGAAAGGTAGTTGCCTAAGTATACATTAATTAAATTACACGATCCGGCAGCCAGTAAGGAACATAACACCAGCACATTCTGGGGGGAAAACTCGTGGAATGTCAAATGACAATAGCTAAAGAAAAGATAATGAATGTTAAAACTGAAAATCAAAAATACAAGAATATTCTACAAAATACAATGAGTACAACAGAATTAATAACTACTGAACTATCTCAATAATACTTTAGAACTCAACCATTGTAATAATCAATGGTCAATGTAATTTCGTATATATATATATATATATATATATATATATATATATATATATATATAAGATTACTTGATAAGACACACACACACACATATATATATATATATATATCGTTTGTTGGGAAATCTGATACTCAAAAGATAGATTGAAGGTAAAAGGGTCAAAGAAAAATAATGCATGACTTACTTAGTAAACTTGAGTAAATGGATGGCAAATCAAGGTGTAGGAGAAATAACAAAAAGACAATATTTATTAAGTGCTACAAAGGATAGGAAATTTTTGAGAGCCATGATTGCCAACATCCTGATGGGACAGGGCACATAAAAGAAAGGAATTAATCAATACATAAGAAAATATACTT
Organism: Ascarosepion bandense; assembly: GCA_037127315.1. Lineage (NCBI taxonomy): Eukaryota > Metazoa > Mollusca > Cephalopoda > Sepiida > Sepiidae > Ascarosepion > Ascarosepion bandense. Next base: position 2,870,227 of record JBBBDQ010000424.1, on the reverse strand, counting down.
TTTTGAATTTTGCAATGCAATGCATCATATTCCAAAGGAAATGATTTGTAAACGTTTATGTTCATTCTGAGACTAATATCCAGAAGTCTCAAATTATCTTCAATGGTTCTTCAAACCTTTCCTAACTGAAAATGTTTAGAAAAGCAGTAAAAAAAAGGCGAGGTTTATCCCTTGTTTCCTGTTTAGGATTGGGTTTCTGGTTCCTTCTAAAATCTTTTAATTCTCTTTCACTCCTAGTAGCCCCTTGTGCCTTAGTGACATTATCACCTATCTTGGAGTGAATTCATTAAAAAGAATGAAAAAAAAGGAGCATACTAATGGGCAGGTAAAAGCTCTTGAGCTTGGGCTAGTCTAGAAGTAGGACTACTCTCTGAATTCAGGCGTGTTCATGGGGAAATAGAAGCTCTTAAGCACTGGCTGGTAATCAGCCTAGAAGAAGGGCAACTCTGAATCGCTGGTGCTGCTTTAATTCCAAAAGGAAGCCTTTGAAATCTAACAATTCTTTTATGTGTGTTGATACATAGTAGCTTAGAGGTTTCCTCATCCACACGTACCTGTAAATAGACTTCGCTTAAATCAATTTTTGAAAAGTATTTGTCGTCGTTCAATCTTATGAAAACTTCCTCTGGACTGGTAAGCGAGTAGTGGTAATCTTTTATTGCGTTGTTAAGCCCTATTGAAAAATCCGCACAAACACGAATTTCGCCTGATTTTTTCTTAAAATAGACGGTCGGAGCAGCCCACTGGCTAAATTCTACTTTCATTAGTATCCCTGTTTCTACAAGCCTATCCAGTTCCTTATCAATTTTTTTCTATTGAAGCGAATGGAACATTTCTTTTCTTTTTAAATATTGGTAGTGCGCCATATTTCAATTCTATTTTTGCTGCTACCTTTTTACACCTACTCAATCCTGATGAAAATACGTCGGGAAATTTTTCTTTTAGTTTTTCTTTTAATTTCTTTGCTTCTGTAGATTCATTTTCTACTTTCTGACAGAAAGTTTTAATAGGTAAGTCCCACAAGTCAAATTTTTGCATCCAATCAGTGCCGAAAAGGTTCTATGTATTTTTTTAGAACGAACATTTTGAGTGTTTTCGTTTTTCCATTGAATGTTACATTTCTGCTTATCTCTTCTTCAAATTTTATTCTTTTTTCCTGTTACTGATCTTGCAATTTTGATTGTACATAGCATAGTGGATTTATTCAGTCTTCTCCATGTTTGTAAACTAATGATAGTCAAATTGGAGCCTGAATCAAGCTGTAATTTGATTCTTTTGTTTAGAATTTCTACTACTACGTATTTTCTTGTTTATTTCGTCCTCATGTTTCGTTCTGGCAGCTCTTACCCTGCTTCTGTTTTGGGTTCTAGTTCTGCAATGCGAACTTTTGTGTCCTATTCTGTTACATGCTGAACAGGTTTTGTAACGATACATGCAGTCTTTGTACTAGTGAAGAACTCCACATCTATAACACGGACTAGGAGGAGTTTTTTTTTTTTTTTTTTTTTTTTAAATTCATAATTGTTTTGATTTTTTGTTTGGGAAGAGAAAAATTGTGTATTTCTGTTTTGACTTTTTTGCGGGGAGGGTAAATATTTCTTTCGGTTAACTTGGCGTATATGTGCTATGTCCGATTCTTCTATGTCCCTTGAATCTTTTTTTACTCTTAAATACCTCTGACAATCTTCTGCTAGTTTCTGCAACGTTAGCTCTGGCTCATTTTGCAGTTTTGTCAGAATTCTTTTTCTTATTTCGGAGTTTTTTGTTGATACTAGTCCTTGTATAAAAATTAAACTCTTGAAATTATCTGACGAGAGCTCTAGTAGTTTAAAATCGACGCAGTGTTTATTTACAATTGCTGAGAATGTGGTGTAGTCTTTGTCGTCTTTTTTAGTTAGGTTGAAACATTTCCACCTTTTATGAAAAAGTGAGGTCTTCGGACTGAACAGTTCTGATAAACACTTCACTGCTTCCTCGAAAGTTAATTCGTTCGTCTTTTTGGACAATATGTAGTCAACGAACGTTTTATGTTTGGACGTCCCTAGTTTTCTTAATAGCAACCTCAATTTCTTTGTGTCTGACCATGTCCCGCAGTCAATTTTATAAAATTCCTCGTATCTCCTAAAGTAGTCTTCGAAGGTTTTATCCTCGTCGGGAGAGTATTTGAAATCTTCAACTGAGTTCCATATTGCGTTCTGAGAAAATGTAGATTCTTTTACGCTGTTCTGTCCTTTGTTGTTTATCACGTTTAATATTAATTCTTGTAATTCCATGTGTCTAGTTTCCTTCTTTTTTTTCTGCATTTCTATTTGTTTCTCTTCCAATCTTTGTTGGAATTCGAATTTCATTTTTAACAGTTCAACAATTGCTGCTTGGAAATCCATTTTTTTACTTATTTCTGTGAGAAGGAGAAAAACTTTTTCTTTACGTAGTTGTGCAGGGAGATATTTCTTTTAACTTTGTCGCCACTTCGTATGACGACTGCAGTTCAAAAACGTGAATTCTTTGAGCTTCCTCGTTGCTCTTTGTCGTTGGGACTGTTGTAGAAAAAATTCCTTTATCTCTGTGTAATTTTTTTAATATTTCATCGTCACTTGTCGTGGGACGATGTTTTTCTTTACTCTTTTTTTTTTTTTTTTTTGTAAATCCGCGTGGATTTTTTTTTTTTTTAGTCTTCGTGGCCCCTTATTGTGTGGGACGCTGTATTTCCTTTTTTATCACTCTGCGTGTATGTGTTCACCACTTGTCGTGGGCGACTAACGTGCAAAACATATTTTTGTTTCTTAATCCTCTCTGCGTGAATTTGTTCGATTCTTCATAGCCACTTGTCGTGGGGACGATATTTCTTCGATTCTTCGTAGCCACTTGTCGTGGAGACGATATTTGTTCGATTCTTCGTAGCCACTTGTCGTGGGGACGATATTTCTTCGATTCTTCGTAGCCACTTGTCGTGGGGACGATATTTCTTCGATTCTTCGTAGCCACTTGTCGTGGAGACGATATTTCTTCGATTCTTCGTAGACACTTGTCGTGGAGACGATATTTCTTCGATTCTTCGTAGCCACTTGTCGTGGGGACGATATTTCTTCGATTCTTCGTAGCCACTTGTCGTGGGGACGATATTTGTTCGATTCTTCGTAACCACTTGTCGTGGAGACGATATTTCTTCGATTCTTCGTAGACACTTGTCGTGGAGACGATATTTGTTCGATTCTTCGTAGCCACTTGTCGTGGGGACGATATTTCTTCGATTCTTCGTAGCCACTTGTCGTGGGGACGATATTTGTTCGATTCTTCGTAACCACTTGTCGTGGAGACTATATTTCTTCGATTCTTCGTAGACACTTGTCGTGGAGACGATATTTGTTCGATTCTTCGTAGCCACTTGTCGTGGGGACGATATTTGTTCGATTCTTCGTAGCCACTTGTGGTGGGGACGATATTTGTTCGATTCTTCGTAGCCACTTGCCGTGGAGACGATATTTCTTCAATTCTTCGTAGCCACTTGTTGTGGAGACGATATTTCTTCGATTCTTCGTAGCCACTTGTCGTGGGGACGATATTTGTTCGATTCTTCGTAGCCACTTGTCGTGGAGACGATATTTGTTCGATTCTTCGTAGCCACTTGTCGTGGAGACGATATTTGTTCGATTCTTCGTAGCCACTTGTCGTGGAGACGATATTTGTTCGATTCTTCGTAGCCACTTGTCGTGGAGACGATATTTGTTCGATTCTTCGTAGCCACTTGTCGTGGAGACGATATTTGTTCGATTCTTCGTAGCCACTTGTCGTGGAGACGATATTTGTTCGATTCTTCGTAGCCACTTGTCGTGGAGACGATATTTGTTCGATTCTTCGTAGCCACTTGACGTGGGGACGATATTTCTTCGATTCTTCGTAGCCACTTGTCGTGGGGACGATATTTCTTCGATTCTTCGTAGCCACTTGTCGTGGGGACGATATTTGTTCGATTCTTCGTAGCCACTTGTCGTGGACCCGGTTAAGAAGTCCATCAAGAAATAATACAACAACAACCAAAATAGAAAATAACGAATAAATATTAACTCAGTAAAATACAAATAAATACAGATTAGGTAGTAATACAATAATTCGGGACTTGCAATAGTTGTACGGTAGCAGTCTTGGCTATCTGTGCCTATCGGTCTGCGTTATGCTGATCTCCTGCGGATCTCTGACTCCCTTTGAGTTCTCTCTGATCTCTTGATCTGCTCTCCTCTTGTGAGGGGAAGCATATGTAGTTGTAGGAAGAGTTCAATTCGTTGTAATGGGTGATGCCACCATGGTAATTATAAACTAACAAACGTGGATAAATAGGTAGCCCTCCATTAAAAAATACTGAAAAACATTTCCGTAATCTGCTCTTTCATTTTTAATAAATCTCTCTCTCTCTCTCTCTATATATATATATATATATATATATATATATAATCATCCGCAGACAGATCTGTTTCGTTGTATCACAGCTCATCAGTACGGTTAGACAGCCGATTGCTTTTTACCCAGGATTGAAACCCGAGCAAATTGACGTCAGTTGGCGATTCTACCGCTGAGCTACGGGCTCTCGATAGAAGGAGGCAGACTTTTTAACGTGTATATTATAATTATACACGCCCAATAGCTGAGAGTTTTAATTCATTGCTGAATGAACGATGCGTAAATGCCAGAGTAGCTACTGTTTTTCAAAGTCTACCATTCTTCCAGAGTGCTCAATCAGGGTGTGAGAGCGTATATGTGTGTGTGATGAGTTGTTCATATCTAGCGGAAGTCAATTAAGCTGCAAAGATTTTGCTCTGAAACCGCGAAAAAAGGGGCCAATAAAAAAGAGATGATCTTTTACTGGGATAGAAATGAGAAAGAAAATGGAACAAATAAAACAGGGGGAAAAAAAGGAAAGAAAATTATGAGGAAAGAGAAAAAATCTTTTATTAACATGGAAATGAGAAAGAAAAATAAAAAAATAAATAAAACGTAAAGAAATGAAAAATATTAGAAAAGCGAAAAAATATGAACTAACCAATAGCAGAAACAAAAATGTAGTGTCTAATTTCAGCATCAGGAGCACCACACTCTTACCACAGAACTCTTGCAACTGGTCAATCTGTGTACACGCCTCTCTCACTTTTAGCTAGTGAAGAAATGTTTCAGACCCTTAACATACCAGTCACCTACACACTATGGGGAGTCGGTTAGCTGTACCGGTCCGGTCACCGAATGTAGAGCTTCAGGCTCAGTCACAACATCAAATGTAACACTATAATTGGGAGGATCCTCATTACGGTAACGAAATGTAGCACTATAGATGACAGATGTGCTGGTATTTCAGTTACTGGTCCGATGATGACGTCCTGAACAGGAGTCTTCTCCACCCTACGCTTATGTTTAGAAGATCTGAAAAAGCCTGAATTTAATTTGCGTTAACCTAATTTATCACCATATCACACAAATTTTTAAAAAAGCCTGACGAATTCCTGAATTCGATCGATGTGTTCGAATGTAGAAGATTAGATGGATTTGAACACAGATATTGAACGATGTAGTTTATTCGAGCTGTTAATTACATCGGTGTTTAAAACTAACGTCTTCTTTACCCTCATTCTTATATTTGGTATCAGTATGCAACATTAATATCTGTTCTCTTGCATGGCATCAAATGCTGGACAATCTCCTAAAAGATGAAGGATAGTCTCGAAGCAACAGAAATGTGGTTCTACAGAAGGATGCTGAGGATACCATGGACCGAATATGTGAGCAACGACGAGGTTTTGGAGAGGATGAAAACGAAAAGGAAACTTATACTTAACGTCAGGAGGAGAAGTTTCTGGGACATGTAATGAGGAAAGAGGGCTTGGAGAATCTAATATTCGCAGGTCAGATAGAAGGAAAGAGCGACAACGGAAAAAGCGCGTGATGTACTTGATGGGATTCAGCAAGTGGGGAAATGACAACACAACATTTATTAAGAGCTACAATGAACATGAAGATGTGAAGAGTCATGATCTCCTACGTTCTGAAGGGACTCGGCATATAAAAGAAGAAAAAATAAGATCCAGCATTGTCGTGCAGAGGTTTGGTGATGCTCGGTGCCAGCTTTTGGATGGTATGCTCCTAGGACTCAAGCAGGATTGGGACTCTTGGGGGCTAGTAAGGAAAAATGTGAGAAAGGAAGACGTTTTAAACATGTAAAATCAGATGAAACATGAAATAAACACTTTATTTAAAATTTCAAAACTAATTTTTTTATTTCACTCGTTGATTGAATGCCCTCCCTGATATGAATATCTGGTGCCGTCGCACCCTCCCACATTTTGCATGCTGCTGGTATACATTTGTCTGGGTACGGAATCGCTTTTTTCGCAGATAGGTATTGAATTGGTTAATTGTAGGTGATTTGACACATAAGTAGATTGGTGTAATCACTTCAATGAAAAAAAAAACTACTGAGTGATTTAATAGAGACACACACACACACACACACACACACACACACACACACACACATATATATATATATATGTGTGTGTGTGTGTGTGTGTGTGTGTAGTGAATAGAATCCACTCATGAAAATGTGTTGGGCAGGTCCATTATAGTAAAGTGGACTAACCCTCATGCTGCATTAGGTCAGTCAGTTAAGGGCCATACGTGATACATGCTTGGGCGATCATGTCTCGAAAGAGACATGGCTGACTGGGCAGAAGATTATCCCGCAGTAAGTTGCCATTGCTTTCTACGGTAGACTGGTTGCCGACCAAGGCTACAGAACCCAATCTGTCCTGTTATTTTACCCATAACTGGAATGAATAGACGGATTATTACCTTTCCCCAAGGGTATTTGTGCGCAAGTGAATGCAATGAATTCAACTGGAATTCGAACCCGGCTCCCCGATTTCTCGTTCCGAGCCGATATCCAATGCACCACAACGCACATAAGGTAGATTAACATGCCTGCTTTCAGACCTGCTTGTTGTTTTGACAGTGTGATTACTACGGTTATTGTGAGTACGGGATGTTTTAACCCTGTGTTGCACCGTTTTTATTCGTCTTCGTTGTTCAGTTGATTTTTGTTTTCTGTTGAACTTTCTGTTTGAAATTTTGTGTATTGTAGGGAGAAGAGGACCATTATGACTCAGTCTCCCCAGCCATCTGTTTCTGGACTAAGACTTACCCGAAAAAAAGATTCAGGATATTACCTGCAAATGCAGAAAAAATACAAGGAGTTCATTAAAGGAAATGAAGTCGTGATACCGGAGGAGGTGAATGCAATTGCGGTGAGGACGATCTCTCTGCTGACATCGGATGTGAAAACCCGAAAATTTGTTGGTGTCAGCAGGGGAACCATGGAGGAAGCTTGCCCAAGGTATTCGCAAAACTTCTTTTAAATTCAGAAGAGGCCAAAAAATTGGCCGGAAATACTATGACTTCCAAAGGGATTCGGCTTCAAACGGAGCACTTGGGGACCCGCAGAACTAGGGTCATAATCCATGGAGTACCAGTAGAGATCTCATGCGATCATATGGAAAGATTTTTTCCCAGTATGGCTCTGTGGAGGAGGTGGCTCGCGTTACAAGTAAGGCAGGCATCCTCACAGAAGATGTTTGCACCAATGTGGTAGTAGACCGTCCAAACGTTTTGCAGACCCCCGATATTTTGCTTTGTCGGAGCAGAAAGCTGTTCGTTGTCGTGGACGCAGACCAAACTTTTTGGTTATGCGGGGCGGCGGAACACTTAACAAAAATGTGCCGCAGAAAGAAACCAGAAGAAGGACAAATGCCACCGGCAACACCGCCAGTGAAAAAAGCACAAGTGGTCGAGGAAAAGTCAGCCAGGTCGCGGGTCCGGTCGAATGAACTGAGGTGGTCAGGAGGGGGAAGAAGGTGGCTTCTCCTCTTCCTCAGCAGGACGCCCAGTCACCATACCATCACCAGCAAAGAAGAAGTCTCAGAAAGAGGCAAAACAACAGCAACAACAACAATCTTTACCTGAAAAACAAGATATGGAATGTGAGGAAATGCCTCCCCCGGGATCTTCATCTTTAAAAAGAGGAAGGGAAGAAGAGGAGGATGAGTGCGTGTAAAAAAAAGGGAAATAAAGATGTGGATGAATGCGGCAGGACGGAACGGGTCATGGTTGCCGCCAAGACCCAATCCTCTCTTGCATCGAAGGTGAAAAATTCACATGTGACGGGGAGGAGTCATTCAGCTTCCCCAGTCAGATATACTTCAACTCCTTCACCTACAACCTCCTTCCAACCAGAGACACCCTCCCCACAAACAGATAAACCCTTCCCCCAGTTTAGATAAATCCTTCCCCAAACAAGAGAAAGAGAAAAAGAAAGAAAAAAAATTCCTACAAGAATGAGAACATTTGTAGGATAGATAGACAAGCCTTAGAGAGGGACCTTTCCTCTCAGAGGAAGGCCTTCCTAAGGGCTTTATTCAACCTACGTAAACTTAAGGAATCAGCACATATACTGGGTCACAAAAATCTAAGCTTGCTAAGCATAGAAATGAATGCAATATGGAAACCAGTAATACGGTAGAGAAAATCATTTACATAAAAAACATTGCAATATGAGCTCTGGTGAAAAAAGAATACTGAGACATTAGGTTTATACGCCCCAGAAATTTATACACCGATGTCCTCAAGGACACATGGCCCAATGGATATAGGCGTTAATTCATTTCAGTTGTGAGTTCAATGTCAGTTAAAAAAAAAAAAAGAAAGTTAAGTTAAAGGGAGATAACTACATGGCTACCAGAAGTGGCATCGACTGGCATGAGAACGATATACCCCAGTGTTCGAAATAAAGGGTTCGGTTCGAAATTTCTAGCACCTGAAGAAGGCCGGAGCATACAACGGCCGAAACGTCGTAAATATGGCGATAAAGTCCGAACAATGTAAATAAGCCTGTAAACATGACCATGTGTTGCATGTTGCTGTCATATCTGGTCTGCTACGTCTGCTATGACGTGAGAGATTCTTGATAAAATCCGAAGAATCTTTAACGTTTTTGGTCTTAACTTGGCACCTCGGTATCAGTCACTTATCTACCAATGTGATGTAGTTTCCCTTTTCTATCGACATTTAAATAGTAATTGTTCTGATAAGCTTTCCGCTTTGGTAATTAAATGTGGTCTAAAGTACTCATCTTGGATGTTGTTATCACGTTTCGAACGTTTTGACTTCCGGTGCCTGACGATTTAGGTAGCCTTCGAATTAAACACTTTATACTGTTTTCATTCCACCATCGATGTCTAGGGGCGTTTTGGCTGTTGGGAAATAGACTAGTGGAATAAAGTGCTTGTTAGTGAATTTCGTGACACAGTAATTGTGATTTCAATTTATGGGCCGGGTAGTACAGAACCAGACTTAATGGAAACAGGGCTTTCAGTAACCGAGCAATACTAAAAAGAAAGTAAAACGACATTCTCTCCATGCAACTTTAACTTCTTCAAGTCTAGGATCCACCATTACCACTAAATGAACTGTATCGGGCAGCAAATGCTCATATCCACGAGATGCTAGAATTTTGTTCTCATCTTTTACCTTGCATTTCTTCCACTGCTGAGTATTGCTTTCACTGAGCATCTATTTGCTATCAGCTTCTACTACGTATCATCACTTTAATCTCGGCATTCCTGCACGTATTTCTTTACACTTAGCCTTTATTGAATATTTCTTTTTCCTGAGTATTGTTTTCACTATGCATCTATCTGACAACAGTTTCTACTGAGTATCATATTTGCTGGCTAACAGCTCATTGATCTCAGCATTTACTGAGCATTTCTTTGCGCTTGGCTTTTACTAATTATTTTTTGTTGAGTATTTCTTTGACCTCAGTTTTTTTCAGAATATTTATTTTTCTTAAAATTTCATTGCATATTATTTCTATTGACTATTTCTTTTACTGAGTTTCTCTTTGCTTTTACTAGCATCTCGTGGATATTAGCATTTACTGAATATTTCCTTTACTGAGTATCACTTCGACCTCAGATTTTCTTGACTATTCTTTTGACTGGTCTTCTCTCAGATCTTATTTTTTTACCAAACGTTTTGTGAGGAACGAGAAGACTTACCTCCCGCAAATCTAATTTGATTGGCGTGTCAGGTCTTGTTGAAAGCTCGTGACCACCATTAAAAGTGAAATAGATTATTCCGACTTCTGTGGTCTCGCGTGCAGATGTACAATGAAAAAAAGTAAGAATTCGAACTAGTGTGAATTTATAAAATAAGAAGTCCTGCGCGAACGAGAATTGTTTCGTATTCAAATATTAGTTTCCCCCGACTCAGGCATAAAGAGCGAGTCTGTGTAGTAGACAAAGGAAAAGCTAAAAAAACTTTGGTTGACGTGACGTCGAATGAACGAGCGAGAGAACGGGAGAAGTCGGAAGAGTTTGTTTCTTGAAAGCAAGTATTTCAATCGATTTCAGGCATCGCAAACGACTGGCGACATAAATTAACTGCACATTTTTTTAAGGATCTCTTTGATCTCAGCTTTTACTGAGTATTTCTTTTCATAGGAATCTCTTTGCCCCCAGCTTCTTTTCAGTTTTTCTTTTTACTATCTCTTCTTTCCTCATTCCGTCTCTCACAAGACTAATTTAAATTAATATTTAAAGTCTAATGACTATTTTAAATTTATAGATAAACTAGCAGTATAGCCCGGCGTTGCTCGGGTACAATGAAAGCTTTAAAACTAATTCATGATCCTGGAGCTCAGACTCAGCCTAAAGAATATTTGTGTGAAGTTTGGTGAGAATCGGATAAAAATTGTGGATTTGTATAAAGGACATACAGACAGATAAACAGACACACACACAAAAACATCTTGCCTTATATATATATATATATATATATATATATATATATATATATATATATTATCGATTTTCTGCACTATTGTAAGAACCGCAACCTTGAAACCTCTGAATATCGTTTCTTTTGTCTTTGTCTATGTGTGTATCAAATTTGATTAAAATTGGACCACTTTTTCTATAACCCGATTTTTTCGATTATCGATTTTCGATATTTATCGGGGGTGCCTCAACACAAAACCTAGCTAAGAACACTCGCAGACACTTATAGTACAACTGTGTAAATTTTCAAGAAAATCGGTTCAGCCGTTTCGGAGTCGATAGGTAACGGATACACACACACACACACACACACACACACACACGCACTGGCAAAGTTCCATTCATAAACAAGTTTAGATTTAGATTCTATTTGTTATTAAGCAAGTATTACTAAAATATTGTTTCATTTATTGTCTTTTAATCAGCACTATACATGTCAAATGGTAGCGATTAAAGTCTATAGGCTTGCTATGTTCACTACTAACATTTTGTTCAATTTTCCCTATATATACATATATAATACTGTTGCTATATCTGGTCGGGTGCTCCTGCTATTCATCTCAAGGTTCTTGAAAAAAATACAAAGAAGAATCTGCAATGTATTCGCCCCTGACTTGGCATCTCGACTCCAGTAACTTTCTACCCGACGTGACGTGGTTTCCTTCTGTCTGTTCAATAAATATTTTGATGACAACTGCACTGACGAGCTTTCTTTCCCGTATGGCACGACCGGGTGAAATTAAGCGTGCTACTACATAAGGTTCCACCTTTTTACTGTTGAAATAGTTAAGTGAAAACGCCACTTCCACTCCAACAGTTTATTTCCTCGCACTTCTCTTCTGTAGAACTCTCGTTTATTTGCTTCCCTAATAGCTACAATCTCCAAAAATTTAAATGCAATGTCAATTGTTATCTTCAACATTCTTGAATCCCGTTCATCTTTTATCCTTTCTGAAATGCACACTGTTTTTTTCTCACTCTAACACCCTACGCACCAGTGGCGGTCCCACCTTGCTTAGAGTGAAATGATTAATAGACATAAGATCCGCTAATTACGAGAGGTCAGCCAGTATTATTCACTTAACACCCTGTGACTTTTTTGTAGTTGGTCAAAGGAGTAAGTTTACTTTAACAAACTAAGAGTTTGGAATAACTTGACGGGAGAATACAAGAAGTTATGTATTCCATATCACGAAAGTTCCTGGTGAAACCAATTTACGCGATTCCAAGGCGAATCGAGAATCTGGTAGCAAAATTTGGTGGCCTTATCGAATTTTAAATGTAAACTCATGCTAAACGGTTTTCTCTCATATCCATTTCTTGTAAAAATTATAGTTAATAAATAAATTTTATGTATTTTAAATTTTAATTTTCAATCCGCTTGTATTTATGTGCATATATATATATGTGTGTGTGTGTGTGTGTGTGCGTGCGTGTGTGTGTGCGTGCGCGTGCGTGTGTGTGCGCGCGCGTGCGTGCGTGTGTGTGTGTGTGCGTGCGTGCGTGCGTGTGTGTGTGTGTGCGTGCGTGTGTGTGTGTGTGTGTGCGTGCGTGTGTGTGTGTGTGTGTGTATGTTAAAATATATTTGTGAATTTATAAATATGAGAGTGCATTTGTGCACAAAATTCAGATATAATCAAAATATATCTACAAAAGCGATATTAAAAAGAAAACTTTTATCAACGCATTGCGAATTTTTTTAATTTCTCCATTGACAGTGACAATATTTTTCCGGGGACGAAACGCGTTGTCAATTTTTCCTGTTGTCTTATATATATATATATATGTATATATATATATATATATATATATATATATATATATATATATATATATATATATGTATGTATGTGTGTATGTGTGTGTGTGTGTGTTATTTGAGGAATCCACAAAGGATGATAAACCGTAAAAAACAAATAAATTAAATGCTGCTCATCAATAAAAATACCCTTTCAATTACATTCTAATCTTGGTTATTCTATAAACGAACGACTGGGGTTTTTATTCTTTCGCTAACTGGATATGTGTGGATAGCAAGGAATATAATGATGATAATTCTTCATCTCAATATTTTGGTTTAGAACTATTTATTTTGCATTTATACGACCAGTTGTATTTAGCAACGACAATTTCACCAAACAGACCACGATCACCTATTTCAGAATTTTCAAGCGTTTCATTAATTCTATCAGCAGTTCCTTCCATGTCAAACCACACGAAAGCTATGTTTTCTATCTAATCAATGTATTTCACACTACCTAAGTTGTTCTTAGATCAACTTCTATAAACCGCGTATGGTTACATAAAAGATAAGACGAAGCAACAACGGTGGAATGAAAAGAAAAGGAGACAAGAACTGTTAAAATAAAATTTCTTGTATTGCCGATAATAAAGGATCAACGTGGAATGTCTATTGGTGGACGATGGAAGCGACTTGAGAATGGTGGAGTCGGTATGGCTTGCCATTCAAACCTGTGTCGGACCGGTTGACCGAGACCATTATTGGCTTCTAGGACTGCCTGCTCAGCTGCCCCCGCTGCAACTGATGTTAAGTGTCGAAGAACGTCGTTTTAAACAATCAGCGTGGATATATGCGTTTTTTGTCATGCTTTTGGTTTAGAGCAACGTCCCTGATTGCCTTCTTTTAAATTGTATTTTATATTGGAGAGGATTTGTTTCATATGCCGGATGTGATGCTCGGAGCCCATGAGTAAAAAATTACTTTCTTTTTTTAAAATTTTACTTTTACTTTTTTTACATTTTCTTTTTTACATTTTCTTTTTTATTTTTACATTTGCATTTTTTTTACATTTTATTTTTATTTTATTTTTTATTTTATTTTTATTTTTACATTTACATTTACATTTTATTTTTTTATTTTTACATTTTATTTTTCCTTTTTTTTACATTTTGCTTATTTAGCGTTTACATCTGGCTGACAGTTTTTAGTGTGGAGTAAATCGGAAAAAAATCCAATTTGAAGCAGAGTATAACAACATTAAGAGAGAAAACAATCATAAAAACGAATAAATTTATCACTAAATTCGTCTGGTAGAAAACTGAAAGTGTGACACAGAGATCTGAAGGCAAATTGGCATGGCGAAGGACGCATTCCAGAATCTGAGTAGAGTATTAAGACAGGAAATTTTCACTAGTGTTATGGGGCCCTATCTATAGGAATTGACTCTTCCTCCGTCAATAAATAATAACCTGAGTGACTTCGGGGAGGCAGTTGAACGCAGCTGAGAGGCAGTCTAGAGACAGTCAAAACGCAGCGTAACTATACCGTTCGAACTTACACTTCTATTTGCTGATTAATAACACACTTACTTGTATATATGTTCTGTTATTCTAATACACTGGTTGGAACCTACCTTCTTGTTTCCGTGTTTTTCTTCTTGGCCCAAACAGGCCACAAAACCTAGGTGACGAATATTCGCCACAACAACTTGGCGACGAAGATTTCGCCACAACAAATATGAATCCATATCTTCTCCCCCAATTATGGATGAATAGCAGCACGCACTGAAATATAATAGCAACTGGATAACAAGAGGAGAAATAGATCTGATCTCATATTAAGGTGAAGGGAACATATGAGATAAATGACACCATAAAATCATGTTAGAAAAAGATTTGAGAAAAGATTGTTAAATAATCTAAAATTTCAATATAATTTATTTGGTCAGCTACATAAACGAAATAAGAAAAAATATCAAAGAAATAGAAAATTACCGACGATAGCAAAAACTCTTTAAGAAAAGCTGGAATATTAGTATTTTCGTCATCAGTGGTAAATATAGTTTCCAAGCTGTTATGGTGCCCTATCTATAGGAATAGACTCTTCTTCCGTCCATAAATACTAACCTGAGTGACTTTTGGGGAGGCAGCCGAGAGACAGTCGAGATGAAGCGTAACTATACCATCCGGACGTACACTTCTAGTTGCTGAATACTGACACTTATTATTGTATATATGTTCTGTTATTCTAATACACATGCTGAACCTACCTTTTTGTTTTCCGTATCTTTTTTCCTGGCCCTAACACTCGTATTTGTATATGTTCTGTTATTCTAATACACTGTTTGAACCTACCTTCTTCTTTCCGTGTCTTTCCTTCTCGCCCAAACAGCCACAACAACTTGGCGACGAAGATTTCGCACAACTCCGCAACAACTAGAAACAAAGATGAGAATACTGGATTGCTATGTGATGTCAGTTCTTCAATGTGTCAGTGAATGCTTGACAATCTCATCGAAGATGAAGGAAAACTTGAAGCAACTGAAATGTGGTTCTACAGAAGGATGCTATGCATATCATGGATCGGGCACGTGAGCAATGATGAGGTTTTGGAAAGGATGGAAACGAAAAGAAAATAAATTGAAACCGTGAATATGGCAACAAAGATGAGGACAACACTCTAAACCATGTAAGCAATTTTTCAGTAGCTGTTATAGCTCTCTGCAGTATTGACAGTTTTTTTTTTCTTTTTTTTTTACTAATCTATTGTTTCAGGAAGTGTGGAACGTTAACATCTTGATTACGTCATTATTCGCGTTACATGTACTGTCCATTTTAGATGTTGATATTCCTCAAGTGATGTGGTTTCTGTTATCTGGTACGGTTCTTTGTTAGTGATCCTGTAGCGCCAGTTCACTGCCAACATGCTTCATTAGCTCGAAGACATTTTTAACCATTGATCTGAGCTAGCGGTTGTAAGTTTAAATATTTCTAAACTGATTTGGCACCACGCGTGACATCCATATTAAAGTCTCAATCTGAATAGGTTCTTTAAGAATATAACTCGAGTTTTAGGGTCAATGTTTTAGTTTTATAGCAATTTGCGTTGTTGAACAAAACTACCTCTAGCACCGTCTATTCTATATTTATTTATTTTTTTTTTTTGTATGCAGGCCTTGGAAAGAAACCTTGCCGAATACACAACATACTTCCGGTTGGGGGTCAAAAGATATTGTCTCTCTCTCTCTCTCTCTCTCTCTCTCTCTCTCTCTCTCTCTCTCTCTCTCTCTCTGGGAGCCTAGTTCTGGAGATTTCAACCATGCTATAGCACCTCCCCCCCACACACACCAAGCACCTAAACAGATACTAACGACCGCGTAAAAGTGGTAGAGATTGGGCATTTTTTGTCTTTGGCTCATTGGTACGTATGAGTTATTTGGTGCAATTCTTTGTTAGTGATTCTGTAGCACCAGTTCACCGATTTCCAAGACGGATGGTTCTCGTCGAGATCAACATGCTTCATACATAACATACACCCGATCTTCTGGTTGGGATCAAAATATATTATTTGCTCTCTCTCTCTTCAATTTATGAGGGGAGCCTAGTTCTGGAGATTTCAACCATGATATAGCACCTCCACCCGCCAAGCACTAAAACAGGTACTGCGTGACAGTGGTGGAGATTGGGCATTTTTTTGTCGTTGGCTCATTGGTACGGTTATGTGTACTCCGCATAAAACCAATCTGGTGCCATATCCTACCTTCATGGGGAGATGGTGTAAGTATTGACACTTTAGCACATCTGTGTAAAAACTGAATCGTAATGCGGCTTCCCTTCTGGCTTTGCCAGTAAGAACAGCTTTCAAATAAAGAGTATCTTTACTTTCCTGACGCTACAAAATTCTAAAATATATATGGAAATATAAACAAATACGTGCAACGACAATTTAGGTCCACCAGTACTGTGACATATAATGTATAAAAATGCTCACTTTAACAATTACATATCTATGTATTTTTACAGTATTTACATTATTCGAACTGCTGTCCTCATCTTTGTTGCCATTTGTACGACGTTTCGGCCTTCTTCAGTGCTAGGAATTTTGAACTAAACCGTTTATTATAATCACTGGGATATATCATTCTCATCCCTTGTGTAGTAATGCCTCTTTTGGAAGTCATGAGTTATCTTTTTCTAAACCTGCAAGTTACTTGTTCACCACTGCTGTAGCCTGGTATTGAACTCACAACACTTTGGGTTAAGTCACAGGAATTAACCAACATCTATATCTACTGGGTCATGTATCCTTGCAGAGTTAGAGGGAGATAACACATGACTTCCTATGCAAGGGATGAGAATGATGTGATAGTAATAAAGGGTTCGGTTCGAAATTTCTAGCACCTGAAGAAGGCCAGAGTGTACAACGGCCGAAACGTCGTACAAATAGCAACAAAGATGAGGACGATAGTCCGAATAATGTAAATACTGTAAATAGTACCTCATCACAGAAATACAGACAAATATTTTGTTTTTGTTTTTTTGTTGTTTTTTTTTTTTAATGGTTGCCTTTTTTTAGCGGCATATATGGGTTATTTAATGTCGAAATCTACATATTTTGAACACAATTTTATGGCTTCATCGAAATATATTTTGGATGTAATTATATGCCTTCAATAAGAGATAAAATGTATTCTTGGTCATTTTGCTATAAAATGTATTATTGGTAATTCTACCACAAAATTTTATTGAGGGTCATTTTGCTTTAAAATTTGTTTGTTGGTATTTTCTATATATAATTTATTGCTGGTAATTTTACTATGAAAATATGTTTTTATACTTTCATAAACTTTTGTTTATGTTCGGGGGTTCACTATTACCCCATAACTGGAAGTCTAACTGGTGCTGTCACTGCGAGTCATGATGAACCTGGGAACAACATCAATTAAGAGGTCCCCACGCTCCTCAAAACCTCTAATCTC
The DNA here is from genome assembly GCA_037127315.1 of Ascarosepion bandense. NCBI lineage: Eukaryota > Metazoa > Mollusca > Cephalopoda > Sepiida > Sepiidae > Ascarosepion > Ascarosepion bandense. The sequence continues at coordinate 2,852,634 of JBBBDQ010000424.1, read as the reverse complement.
CCAATCAGAGGCCTTGCTGCCGGATGTAGTTTATCGTCATACCTAAGATTAATGCATTTTTGCAAAAAGGTAACATTTTAAAACACTTCACAGAAAAACGGGATAAATAAATGAACTAAAATGAAATACTGGAACAGTATTTTACGGATTTATAAATCTACCATTCATCCGTGGATTGAATACTGTTGCCATATCTGGTCGGGTACTCCTGCTATTCATCATGAGATCCTCGACAAAATTTAAAAGAGGATCTGCAATATAATCGATCTTGACTTCAGTCACTTGCTCCCTGACGTGATGTGGCTTCCCTCTGTCTTTTCTACAAGCGTTTTCATGGAAACTACTCTGACGAGCTTTTTCCTGTTTCCCCGACCACATATATTCATGTGCTATTATTATTTTTCTTTTCATCAAAGAAACCACCACGACCCTTTATTACTGCAGAGCAAATCCTTGGCATTCTTTCTAATAAATTATAAAAATAAGTTGGTGAAAGTGATTTTCAAGCATCCTGCAAGCATTTAAACAACATTTGTTCATTTTTAAGAAGTTCATTTCGAACTGTACGATCAATTTCATCCCTTATTCTCCTTCTGTAATAGTGTTTTCTTAACTGCTACACAGCCTTTAAGCCCAGCAGAATGAAGTCGTCTCTAAACAGTAGTAACAGATACTGGATGTTGCCGAGTAGAATTTCAATTGTTAATTCGGGGGAGGTTTTTCTTCTATTCATCTTGCTAGATATGATCAAGTGTCTATCCTCTACAATAGATGTTACTCTGGGCCTACCAGATCTTTTTCTGTTACTATTTAACTCAGATTCACGAAATCGTTGAAGGCACGTCATTTTTTGATAGGCTTAATTTTTTAGCGATAACACGTTCAGAATATTCTTCTTTCGAAAAAATTTCAACCTGAGCTCTTTTTTCGATGCTTATCTGTTTCTTCTTTGCCATTTATACCGTAGTAATATGGTTTATGAAAATAAATTATACCGTAATTATAATATCTGAATAAATCTGAATCTTCGGCAAAAACTTGATCACAATAAGAGGAGTCAAGTAGCAAATTGAGTAGATGTTTACTTTAAAGTTGAAAAGAATACTTTTTTTTTACTTGACATCTGCATAAAAATTTTTAAAAAATACAAACTCGGCGAATTTGATTCTGCTAAAAATGAAATAGTCCCAAACTTATGGTCTGTAGTGTATATATTGATCGATCAAAACCAAATTTTGGGGAGAAGTGCAAACAGGCAAGGTGGGTACAAAATACAGTTGATTTTACTAGATTGCGTGGCTTAGTACACTAAAATTTCATTATTTTGGAAAAAATAAATGTTTTAGTATTTAACATACAAAATACTTCCCCTATTTTAAAAACAATTTAATAATTGAAATAACCAATACTTGTTTAATAGAAATGCAATTGTTTTTTGCATATATTTTCTTAAACTTTTATATGAACGAATCCAGTTCCCAGTTAACCATGCATTTGCGAGAACTATAAAAAAAATCACAAGGGCAAATGCTTCAAAAACTTGTAATTTGGCTCCAGAAAAAATATTTACGCATGGCCAGTTTGATGTTGTAAGAAATCCTAAGAATTTATTCTTCGCTGTTAAAAAAAAAACGAAAAAAAAAAAACGAAAAAAAAAAACGAAAAAAAAACGGCGAAAAATAAATTTTCTTAAAAAAATATTGTTTCTCATGAAATCCTAGAAAATTAAATTAAATTATTAAATCGCGTAGTCAAGTTTTTGTCCAAATATTTTTACAAGCCAATTAGCTTATTCATTCGAATGTCATGGATTGGTTTATCTTATTTTTATTTATTTATTTTATTTTATTTTATTTCATTTTATTACATTGTTTTATAATCGTTTCACTCCAAGCATGACAGTAAGAGAAAGAATAAAAAAACAAAAAAGTACAGGTGATGTCGAAGAAAGGATAAGAGAAAGATGGAAATGAAGGGGATAGAATATGCCAATTGACGTTGCATTTAAACTTTTGGAGATTGCAGCTATCAGGGAAGCAAGTATATGGAAAGGAATTCCAGAAGCGGAAAGTGCGAAAGAAGAAACTGAGGGAGAAGTGGCGGTTACATTTGACCATTTTGACGGTAAAAGGGTGGGACCTAGATGCCAATCTAGTAGCATGAGTAAATTTATGTGGTCAGGGCACCAAGGAAAGAAGCTTGTCAGAGCAGAAGCCGTGAAAATACCTGTATAAAATACATAGGTAAGCTACATCCCGCAGGTGAGAAAGTGACTGAAGACGAGCTGATACATTGGGATCGATTACATTGCAAATCCTTCTTTCGATTTTGTCGAGAACCTCAAGATGAATGGCAGGAACATCCGACCAGATATGGCAACAGTATTCAAATCACGGACGAATGATAGATTTATAAATGTGCAAGATAGACTCTGACGAGAACCTCGAGATGAATAGCAGGAGCATCCGACCAGATATGGCAACAGTATTCAAATCACGGACGAATGGTAGATTTATAAATGTGCAAGATAGACTCTGACGAGAACCTCAAGATGAATAGCAGGAGCATCCGACCAGATATGGCAACAGTATTCAAATCACGGACGAATGGTAGATGTATAAATGTGCAAGACGGATTATGAGAAAAACATCGAACAAAACTTTGTAAATCTCGACAAAAAATGTTAGCGTTAACTTTAACACTACTTAAAATACTGAGAGGATTTCACCAGGCGTCGGCGTTTTACAAAAAAATTCTAATATGTATAAAATGTTTTAAATTTCGGTCAGCTTTGAAATGGGATCACGTGACCAGACGCCCCCTATTGAAATAATTCCGACTCAACAGTTTATTTTAATTATCTAAATAGAAAAGAAAAAAAGAGATATCATTAAAAGACGAAATAGTATTTTGTCTTTAATAAGGAAATACCACGCGCCTGTTTATCTTATTTACAGCTAAGCAAAGGGCAGCTAGATGCTACGGCTGTTTTACACTGATATCTTTAATACATTATCTGTACTTACTATTTCATATAAAGAAATTAAAGTCAAGGGTGCATTAACAAGAAACCTGCTTTGCAGACAAAACTGCAAATCAAATTATTGTATGACGCGTTAACGAAATCTAAACTTATTTATAAATGGAACTTTGTCTGTGTGTGTGTGTGTGTCCGTTACCTATAGACTCCGAAACGGCTAAACCGATTTTCTTGAAAATTTACACAGTTGTACTATAAGCGTCTGCGAGTGTTCTTAGCTAGGTTTTATGTCGAGGTACCCCCAATAAATATTGAAAATCGATAATCGAAAAAATCGGGTTATAGAAGGAGTGGTCCGATTTTAATCAAATTTGATACACTCATAGACAAAGACATAAGAAACGATATTCAGAAGTTTCAAGGTTGCAGTTTTTACAATAGTGCAGAAAATCGATTATATATATATATATCGATTATATATATATATATATATATATATATATATATATATATATATAAGGCAAGATGTTTATGTGTGTGTCGGTTTATCTCTCTGTATGTCCTTTATAAAAAAATCCACAATCTGATTCTTACCAAACTTCACACAAATATTCTTTAGGCTGAGTCTGAGCTCCAGGACCATGGATTAGTTTTAAAGCTTTCATTACACCCGAGCAACGCCGGGCTATACTGCTAGTTAGCGATGAATGCAACGCGCAGCCAATCAACTTCATGAATTTGTCATCGGCATTATTTCAAAGCAGAAACACCGTTATGCATTTGATTCATGCTCTCATGCTCTCTCTCTCTCTCTCTCTCTCTCTCTCTCTCTCTCTCTCTCTCTCTCTCTCCATTAATCGTGTTTTATGTGGTTTCATCTTCACACCAGTCTGGTGGTTGTCATCCGGTTATCTCGTTATCTCGTAAGTATAACACAAATATTTAGCAACTTCCTTTGCACGACCTTAACACCGCCAATGGAGTATTTAGGAAAAGAAAGAGGAAATAGGTTTGTTTTATCCGCTCTCCAGGGCATATTAAAGGCACTAGTATATTCATGACGGAAAAAAGATATCAATTCGAAAACTGAATAATACATGAAAATTTTTTAAATACAACATTGAAATATACATATATGAGTCATAGTAAGGGTAAATTTTTGTTTTGTTTCCCGAAGGACTTTACCCCTTCAAATCTTTCCAAAATATCCCTATTTCCATGCAAATGTATATGCTGAACTCAAATCGGTAATTGTTTATTGAAGAAACCTACTTTTTTTCCATTTTATCGAGCAGAAAAATATGGAACTTCTTGTCGCTGTTTATCTCATCCCGTAACCACGGTTCAAAAATGTTATTCACGGCAGACTGAATTCACGCGTAGTTTTACGTTCTTTCGTTCTTTTTACTTCAGTTTTCCAATTAGTACGCGTAAAATAAGTTCCGAAACCGAACAAATAGCGGAGTAATTGTTCAACGGGAGTAAATCGGCCGAAATAAGTATCCTACGCATCATGCCATTCAGCGGTGAATCAGATATGAGAACATTAGTAAGGGGTGAGATATAGTCCGAAAAATTTCTGGTCGATATCATGAAAAAAGGTAGGTTTCTTCAATAAACAATTATCGATTTGAGTTCAGCATATACATTTGCACGGAATTAAGGATGTTTTGGAAATATTTGAAGGGGTAAAGGCCTTCGGGGAACAAAACAAATATTTACCATAGTAAGATGCTATGCAAAAATATATATGCAATACATATATATTGTTGCTATCTCCTGACGAGAGGACGGTGCGATTTCTGGATGGCATTCGCTAAAGGTAACGTTTAAAGAGATAACATCTGTCCGATTGATAAATAACAAATCCGTTACTTCTTTAGAAATTGCGTTGTTTACATTACATTAGGGCACAAATCTTGATCAGATATGAATGTTTCGCGTTTATAAGACACTATTTGGCATTGATTGGTCGTCGACGCACTCCGTGGATGAGTTGGTATAGGTATGTCAGATCAAATGACGATTCCTCCTCCCAAAGGGGACGCAAATTCGCTTTCTACCGGGAAGCGCATATTTTTCTTTAATAAAATTTCTCGAATATTCATATTATTTAATAAATAAGCGAGGCGTCAACTCAAATATGGTTATCTACTAAAATAACGTTTAAGCAATAAACACATACGCACTTATATATATCCACTAAGTAAGATCTTTAATAAAAACACTATAAAATTAAGTTACAGCTGTATGAATAATCTAGAAAAAAATATAAAAAAACCACAATAATAATATTTTTTACAAATTCAACAAAACCAGTAAAAATAACCAGGCAACAGAAAATAACAATTTAGACAAGAAAAAATGTAATTGTAAAAACCCCATAAACTGTCCGCTAGAAAATAGGTGTTTGACGCAATCGATAATCTATCAATGCGAAATATCGACGAAGGAAAACCCAAACAATATAAAAGTCTATATAGAGAGCACTAAAAACACTCTAAAGCAGAGAATTTACCAGCATACCTCTTCATTTAATAATAGCAAATACAGAAATAGAACATCCCTATCGAGATATCATTGGTACCTAAAGGAAACAAAAAAAAAACACCCAAAATAAAGTGGAAAATCCTAAAAGAAGCTAAAACATGTAAGTCCTTAAATGAACCATGTTCATTATGCTTATATGAAAAACTATTTATTATTAGATCCCTTAAAAATAAAAATTTATTAAATAAACGCAGCGAAATTAATGTCATATGTAGACATTGTAAATTATTCACATTAGAAAATGGATAAAATCTAAATTAAATAACATCCTTACTGACGAATTAGGTAAAAATAAAAATAAAAATAAAGCCAGAAATATAATAAGTTAGTTTTCCTTCTTTTTTTTTTTTTAATAATTCCCCACTTTGTATCAGGATAATAAACTTTACAGCAAATTGATAGATGGAGCTAAAAAATAGCAGTTCGGGTTTTTTTTGGGGGGGGGATAAATCTTTTCTTTAACAAATAGGCTAAAGGGGACGAGAAAGGAGATTGGTACTACTACTAAAAAGGAATATCACATCAAATGTAATAAAACTGAAGGGAAAATGATAAGATCAGATAAATGCGAAGGAAAATAGACAAGAGAAGAATAGGGTCAAAGAAAAAGGAAAAAAGAGAAGGAAAAAAGTTGGTTAGCACAGAAATTCTTCGGGGTCAAACCCTACAGTGAATCTCCATTCTGATTAGCCACACACACACACACACACAAACACCCACATACATTCACAGTAAACCGAAAGTATTTGTCATTTAAATGTAAATCATCTGCACAACAACACCAACATTGCCTGATGATGAGAATTAATCTCGAAACACAGAAATTTCCATGTCGCAATGTAAAATTGACATAACCATATAATTATATTATATTATATTAAGCTCTATAATACTCATTATATTGAGCACTGTTTATAATAAAATAAATGCCAGAGCACTCAAAATAAAAATAAAAACCTTGAGTCCTCTTCACTTGGAATTTATATAATCCTAAAAATGTTATCTAATTAATATAAAATATCAATGGATATTATCCAGAGCACATATACTGAGAAGAAAACTCAAAACATAATTAATCGGTTATAAATCCAGAATGTAAAAAAATTGTAAACATTTTTTTTTTTTACATGGCTGAAATAAATACCGTTTAATTATGTATTGAGTTTTCCCCCACTCTCTCTCTCTCTCCCTCTCTCTCTCTCTCTCTCTCTCTCTCTCTCTCTCTGCATGTATATAAGTTCTCGCCGTGATGTAATGGTTAGCAAGCTTGTGTCGCGTGGACCTATTACAATTAGGTAGTGAGTTCGATCTTCACTGGGTACTCTATATTTTGGGGCTTGCCTCCCATCTGAGCTGCGCTTAAGTAAACACTATACCCTACCCAAGTCCTCCTCACTAAGACAGGATGTGGTACAAGGTTATTTTGTGATGTAATGGATATTGGCTCGGATTGAGAAATCGGGTAGCCGGGGTCGAATTTGTTTCATTCACTTACGCACAAACACCCTTGGGAAAGGTGTTAATTCATCTCTGAATAGCAGGACAGATTGGGCTCTATAACTGCGGTCTACCGCCGAAAGTAATGGCGACCTACTGCGAGAAAATCTTCTGCTTAGTCAGTCATATCTGGAAAGGAACATGATCGCCCAAGTGTGTATCACGTATGGCAAGTAACTGACTGACCTGGATGAAATAATTGCATAGCAGGACAGATTGGTTTTTATAGCCTTGGCTAGTAACCGGTCTACCGTAGAAAGTGATGGGGAACCTACCGCGGAAGAATTTTCTGCCTTGTCTTTCGAGACATGATCGCCCAAACATGTATCACGTATGCAATTAACTGACAGATTAGTCACAAATGGCTAGACTGTGAGCCAGCAAATTTTCGCCATTTTAAGTCCGGGTTCACTGTTTCTTTTTTTTTTTTTTCCTTTTTTTTCCTTTCTCTCTTTATTTCAGGTTTGTCTCCGAGAAATCGGAGAGCCGAGTTCGAATTCCAGTTGAATTCGTTGCAATCATATACGCACAAATACCCTTGGGAAAGGTATTAATCCGTCTCTTCCCTCCAGATATGGGTCAAATAACACGACAGATTGGGTTCTATGGCCTTGGTCGGCAACCAGTCTACCGCAGAAAGCAATGGCAACCTACTGCGGGATAATCTTCTTCCCAGTCAGTCATGTCTCTTTCGAGACATGATCGCCCAAAGCGTGTATCACGTATGGCACTTAACTGACTGACTTCTCGTCAGTTGAGAAAGAAGATATAGAGAAAGATAGAGAGAAGGATAGAAAGAGAGATAAAAAGATACGGGTTTAATAAAAACAGAATACTTTTTCTACTTTTTTTATTTTTATATATTATGTTTATATTTTATTCTATCGGGGCTCACTACATATTTTTATTCCACCGTTTCTGTAAATTCTCTGGCGCAATCTTTTTTCCGTGTTCAAAACTATTTTCCTTTCTCTAGGGGTCACCAGTGATCTAAGTTTATTGGAGCAGAAGCCGTGAAAGTATTTATAGAAGAGGCACAGGGAAGCCACGTCACGCCGGTGAAAGCGAATGCAGCCGAGCTGCTAAGCTGGTATCGATCACATTGCAGATTCTCCGTTGGATTTCGTCAAGAACCCCGAGGTGAATAGCTGGGGCACTCGACCAGACGTGACAGCAGTATTCAATACACGGGCGGATGGCAGATTTATAAATGTGCAGGATGGACTCAGACGGGAAAAACTTCCTAGCCCTGCACATGAAGTAAATTTCAACAAAGGGATATTTTCATATAAAAACTTAACAGAAAAGCGATACCTCAGGTTTAAAATGCATTTCGATAAATGAAAAATCTTCCTTGGAGTTTTTATTTAGTTTCAATTTCAAGATAAAGATTTTAGATTAAATTTAAAACTTCCAATCAGCAAAATACTTTGCTATATTTCAGGACGATTGATTGGAGTTATTTATTTAAATTACTAAAAAATGGCTGATTTTAATTATATTTTCATATTTTTCAGCACACTGTAATTCTCGTTATTAAAAAAGTCCTTCATAAATAAAATATGCTTTTTTGAAACTTTATTTAAGAAATATTATTATATTATTTAAAGTTTTTTTTTTTAAACAAATATTACTTTTAATTTAAAATATCGTAGAGACATATTTTTAAGACAGAGTTGTGTGTTTTCTTGCGGTGATTATAACTATCTCGATAGACATATATTTGGATTTTTTTCTGCAGGGAACATATCTGTAAAACTTACATGATGAATATAACGTGAGCATCTTTCTTATAGATTTTTTAACTACCCTGTAATCTTAAAAACTCAGGAACATATTCTATGTAATAAAATGTTTTATTGAATTTTAGGTACATTTGTAGAATCACTTCTACATGCACGTACATACCTACATACATATCGTCATGCACACACGTTCATACGCATATACCCACACACTCTTACGTAAAGACCGTTCGTGAAACTTTCTTTTTTCCCGCGTTTATTAAGAAATATATAAACTGATTTCCACACGTGTTTTAGCCAGTTGGAGGCTGCTTTTCGGAGTCCGAATACCGTTCGTCTCTTCCAACTCACATACTGTGCTAATTGCATTCAGCAATTAGCCACAGAAAAATGTTTCTCTCTATCTTATAAGAACATTTCGATACATGTATAATTATATTCACTACTATTCAGTACAAACATATTATTTCCTTTCAGTAACTCTTCTAACATTAATATTGAGACAATATCTTTAATATCTAAGAGAGAACTCTTTTCACGACATCTTACATTCACGAATTGGGTCATTTTTCATCATGTAAACTTATTTTCGGATGTGCGTCGTGGTGCAGTGGATATCGGCTCGGTACGAGAAATCGGGAAGCCGAGTTCGAATTTCAGTCGTATTCCTTGCATTCACTTACGCGCAAATACCACTGGGAAAGGTATTAATCCGTCTCTTCCCAGTTATGGGTTAAATAACAAGACAGATTGGGTTCTGTAGCCTTGGTCGGCAACCAGTCTACTGCAGAAAGCAATGGCAACCTACTGCGGGATAATCTTCTGCCCAGTCAGTTATGTCTCTTTCGAGACAGATCGCTCAAGCGTGTATCACGTATGGCATTTAATTGAAGCTTATTTTCAGTGAATATTTGGAAGTATAGTATAACCCGGATATAAGAGACTCAGATATAAGAAAACCTGGATATAAGAGATGTTTTCTCTGGTCCCAAATTAGAGCCTGTTGTAATGTATATAAAATAGACCAAACCCGGATATAAGAGAAACCAGCAAATAAGAGAACTGTTATCAACTCTCTTACGTTGTATCTACTATTATGTATGCAAATATAACTGAAAGGAAAGAACATATTAAAATGTATGAATTGTGTGTGTCATGCACGCTTGTGTACCTGAGAAAATGTTCAGCCGCTCGGGGGAAAGATAGTCCTCTGCTTATGTTACTTATACCGCGTGCTAGAGTGGAAAAAACACGAGTGTTTCGTTTTTATAGCTGTTTTAACAACACCACCTAACGATGTCTTGGCGAATCTGGCAAAGTCATATGCGCGTAACCTATAATGTAATTTGTTTTATGCTATTAGCCTGTTTTTAATAGAATCCCTGACAACATCGTCTCCCGACCTTTACTATTACTAATTATACTTCATAGTATATATATTTTTTAACAATTTTACTCCAAGAATGGTGAGACCGCCACTAGTGCACAATGGGTTTCAGTGAGAGAAAAAACTGGAAACAAGAGATATTGAAGAAATTCAAGAAGATATAAGATGGCAATTGATGTTGCATTTAAATTTTTGGTGATTGTAACTATCAGGAAAGCAAGTAAACGGAAGGGAGTTCCACAGGCAGGAATTGTGAAAAAAGATATTGTTCGAGTAGAAATTTAACTATTTCGAAAGTAAAAGGGTGAGACCTAGATGTTAATCTAATAGCACGCTTAAATTCACGTGAACGGGGCACCAGGGAAAAGCTCATCAGAGCAGTTGCTATGAAAATATTTGTAGAAAAGACAGAGGGAAGCCAAGTCACGTCGGTGAGAAAATGACTGAAGTCGAGATGCCTAGTCAAGACCGATGACATTGGAGATTCTTCTTTGGGTTTCTTAAGAATCGCAGGAGTACCCAACCAACAGTATTCAATGCACGGACGACTATTAGATTTGTAAATGTACAAGATGGACTCTGACGAGAAAAAAAACATTCTGGGACCGACACAGAGACCCAACCCAACCCAACCTTCCTAGCAGTAGATGCAGCTATTGATCGGATATATTCGTTCCACTTCAGGTCGGTTTTTTAAAAGTTAATCTAAGGAGACGTTATGTGTTGCTATCAAGGAGATTTGCATCAGCCAAATAGTTTCTCTATAGTGGTTAAAGAAGAGTAGTTTGGTTTTAGAGGCATTACAATTTACAAGCCATTTTAGACCTCGGTTAACTACTGATTGGAGGCCTAATATTTATATTTAATATAAGAGAAAGTAACATTCGACTCCTTGCAGTTTTTAATGTAAGTGCGTCGTGGTGCAGTGGATATCGGCTCGGAACGAGAAATCGGGAAGCCGAGTTCGAATTCCAGTAGAATTCCTTGCATTCACTTACGCGCAAATACCCTTCGGAAAGGTATTAATCCGTCTCTTCCTTCCAGTTATGGGTTAAATAACAGGACAGATTGGGTTCTGTAGCCTTGGTCGGCAACCAGTCTACCACAGAAAGCAATGGCAACCTACTGCGGGATAATTTTCTGCCCAGTCAGTCATGTCTCTTTCGAGACATGATCGCTCAAGCGTGTATCACATATGGCACTTAACTGACTGACTATGCATCATACGAGATGTAACTGCTCAGAGCATCACTGATTAATCTTGATAATAAACAGATGTAAAATATTCTAAAAGCATCCGAATTCAGCATAAATAATCAACAAATATTTAATTCGTGACTTTTTCTATGTGCCGTGTCCACTCAGGATGATAGCAATGATGGCTCTCTACAATTTCCTGTCTTTTGTAGCTCTGAGTAAAGCCTTTTCTTTATCCTATCCTAATTCCTGTTCGGAGAACATTTACATAATCTCATTAGGTAGGTTATATGCTCTCCCTCTTGCCTTCAATATGTCATGTGAGTGTCAAATTCACCAATCTCGCTTTCCTCATTATGTGTGCCTGTTCTTCCATTCATTTACACAAAATCATTTTGTAGGTTATACGATGCTTTCTTCAGTCTCTCTTGCCTTTAATATGTCGTGTGAGTATCAAATTATCCAAGCCCTCTTTTCTCATTATGAGTGTCCCTATATGGCCCAAAGACAAATGGTGGATATTGTGCTGAATATTTATGGAGCTCAATGTACACACTGAAATTATCAGCCAATCACTGCTTACGGAATAGACTTGCCTGTAACAGAATGGAATCTCCCGCGTTATTATTTCAACCACCTACCAATTTGCCCCAGGGTGTTTTTGGTCAGTCAGACCCAACTTCTATTCTAGTTGAGTTCTGGTTGGTTCTTCCACAAGATATTTACATTTCCCAAGGGTATTTTGCGTGTAAGTGAATGCAACGAATTCGACTGGAATTCGAACTCGACTCTCCGATGTACGTTGTGGTACAGTGAATATCGGCTCAGAATGAGAAATTCGAAGATATGGATGCTGGGAGTGAAGTTGCGTCGCACACGTTTTGCATGTGAGCCAAGCGAAGGTCACACACATCACAAAATATGTGCAAATGAAGATAACTGCGTGAACACAGGACACCCACGCGCACGCCTGTGAAAGAAGAAAACGTTCGCGATATGGTTCTACTTTAGTGCGTTAGAATAGTGCCAACAAGTAATATGGAGCTTAAATCTTACCTCTTATTATTTGCACTCATTGTAATCGATCTTGACTTGACATCTTGACTTCAGTCACTTTCTCAAGGTGATTCGACTTCTCAAGGTGATTCGACTTTTCAAGGTGATTCGACTTCTCAAGGTGATTCGACTTTTCAAGGTGATTCGACTTCTCAAGGTGATTCGACTTCTCAAGGTGATTCGACTTCTCAAGGTGATTCGACTTTTCAAGGTGATTCGACTTCTCAAGGTGATTCGACTTCTCAAGGTGATTCGACTTCTCAAGGTGATTCGACTTCTCTTGTCTTTTCAACAAATACGAGTGGGCCTGTGCCGTAAAAGATTACGACAAAATACTTATATCGATAAGCTGTCTAAAATGATGGCAACATAAATATTATGTATCTTACATTAAGGCGTAAGAAAAATACATAATCCACCATAATCCACTTATGGTCGGTAGTGTATATATATATATATATATATATATATATATATATATATATATAATCGAAAAAATCAAGAATCAACACATTGCACAACGGCTCGTCAGGGCCCTGACGAGCCGTTGTGCGAAACCGCGGTAGGTCTTGGCGATCTTGCGATTTTTTTCGTGTGTTTTTGCTCTGCGTAACTGCCTTTTTGTTAACACTTTTTGGTTAGTTTAGTATCGAGCACTTTTCTTTCCTGGTGGTTCGTTCCGTTCGAGGGTTTTTTTTTTACTGTGAAGAACCGTATGTATTGTCGGTCCTACGCAGTTTTCTTTTTTTCCCCTCTTTGTCCAACGCTCTATAGCCGAGGACAATAACGGAGTTAGATTCTGCTGGTTATTCGTGGTCTTTAAAAATTACTTGTGTAACATTTTAAGATTAGAATACCTACAGAGTCGGTTTTATTATTATTATTATTATTATTATATATATATATATATATATATATATATATATATATATATATATACACTACTGACCATAAGTTTGGGACCAATTAGATTTATTCTCTAAGAGAAAGAAATAACAAATTTTATGTCTTAGAAGAATAAATATAGATATATTTCATTGTTGCTCACAATTGTACAATAATTAAAACCAAAATTAACATAGAGTAACTTCAAATTTAATTCAAGTTCATTCATATTTTCTTTTCGTCAAAGAAACCACCACGAGCCTTTATTACTGCAGAGCAAATCCTTGGCATTCTTTCTAATAACTTAGAAAAATAAGTTGGTGAAAGTGATTTCCAAGTAACCTGCAAGCATTTAAACAACATTTGTTCATTTTTAAGAAGTTCATTTCGAACTGTACGATCAATTTCATCCCTTATTCTCCTTTAATAGTGTTTTCTTAACTGCTACACAGCCTTTAAGCCCAGCAGAATGAAGTCGTCTCTAAACAGTAGTAACAGATACTGGATGTTGCCGAGTAGAATTCATTTCAATTGTTAATTCGGGATAGGTTTTTCTTCTATTCATCTTGTTAGATATGATCAAGAAGTGCCTATCCTCTACAATAGATGTTACTCTGGGCCTACCAGATCTTTTTCTGTTACTATCTAACTCAGTTTCACGAAGTCATTGAAGGCAATAATGCACGCCATTTTTTTGATAGGCTTAACACGTTCAGAATATCCTTCTTTCGAAAGAATTTCAACCAGAGCTCTTTTTTCAATGCTAATCTGTTTCTTCCTTGCCATTTATAACGTAGTAATGTGGTTTACGAAAATAAATTATACCCTAATTATAATATCTGAATAATTATGAATTTTCGGCAAAAACTTGATCGCAATAAGAGGAGTCAAATAGCAAATTGAGTAAATGTTTACTTTAAAGCTGAAAAGAATCCTTTTTTTTTTACTTGACATCTGCATAAGAATAACAAAAACTACAAACTCGGCGAATTTTATTCTGCTAAAAATTTGGGTGGCCCCAAACTTATGGTCGGTAGTGTATATATATATATATATATATATATATACACACACATTTTCAACTTATCACCCGATGAGAAGCGCACATAGCAGCTTCGAAACGCGAAAATGTTTGTGTAGTGATACTATGAATTTATAAACCATTGTAACAACCATGACAATACTATACTATATATATATATATATATATATATATATATATATATATATATATATATATATATACCGGTCTTTATTATAGTAGAGAGGATTTTCACGGTAACTGCTCGGTCAAGCTTTTTTCCCGAATGTCCCGAACACATGAATTTAACCGTGATACTAAACTGGTATCGAGGTTCCACTCTTTTTACTGTTGAAATAGTTAAATGTAACCTACACATCTACTCCAACAGATTTTTTATCGCCCTTCTCGCCTGTGGGATTCCCTTTCATTTACTTGCTTCCCTGATAGCTACAATCTCCAAAAATGTAAATGCAACGTCTATTACCATCTTCAACCTCCTTAAATCCCGTCCATCTTTTATCCTTCGATACCCCTAGTGTTCAGTCTTTTCTCTAACTGTAACCCCCAGCGTACTTGTGGCGGTCCCGCTTTGCTTGGAGTGAAATGATTAAAAAAAAACTTATTTGAACCAGTGGATGCCGTAACTGTTATCTGACTTCAAAAAAGAAACCAGCGAGTAGAGTTCGAATTCTGATCGAGTTTGTTGCATTCACTTGTCACAAAAGGAAAAAAAAACACAATCATATCTTCATACCGCACCAGCTGTAGGTTAAATAGCATAGCAAGGAAAGCTTGCGCGGCTGCCAGTCTAAGGGAAGGACTACTCTGATTTCTAAATTTCAATAGAAAATCACTTTTTTCTCAAGAAGTCATATCAGTTAAAAAATAATAAAGAAACAAAATCTGTAGAGAGCCATGATTGTCTACATCCTGTTGAAAGAGAAATTCACAGATAATAAAGAAAAGGAATCCGTGGAGAGCCGTGATCGTCTACGTCCGGATATGGCATGTAAAAGTTTTCAAGATTTCACGTCTTTAATAAAAACTGGAAAAGATAATAATGGAAGAAATTTAGTGCTACTAAGGACAGGAAGCTGTAGAGAGCCATGATCTGCTTTCTGATATGGAATAAAAGAGGTTTTTCATGTTTTCTCGTGATTGTAAGATTTTTTTTTTTTTTTTTGAGACAGTAATAATTTAATCATACATGTCTTACTAATTAACCGATATCTGCGGAAGAAGGAGTAAATTTATACCTTCCTCAAGGATATTTACGCATAACTGCATTTAACGAACCCAACTGGAATTGGAACGCGGCTCTCTGATCTCCAATTCCGAAATATTTTACATGACACCTTCACATCCGAACTTCCAGTAGAAGTTATTATTGCTATTGTTTTTAATAAAGGAGAATCTTTTGCCCTGTGCTTTTGAAAACAATTATTTCCATTTTCTTCTTCTTCTTCTTGTTTGTGCCGTGTCCCTTTGAGACGTAGACGTCAATACCTCTCCATAATTTCTTGTTTTTCCTCGCGCTTAATAAATGTTATCTTTTGTTATCTCTACTCAACCTTATTCTGCCTTTCTTTGACTCAAGCTCACTATGTTATATGTTGTTTTTTCTCTGTCCCTCTTGTCTTCAATGTCTTGTGAGTGTTCATTTTCCCAAGCCATCTTTCCTCATTGTTTGCTCTAGAAATTTCAACCATCTCTTCCTAATGTTAAGTATAAGTATTGTTTTGTTTCCATTTTCACTAAAACTTCATCGCTGTTGAAATGTTCGGTCCGTGGTATTCTCAGCGTCCTTTTGTAGAACGACATTTCTGTTGCTATAAGTCACCATCTTCATCTGTGTGGAGATTGGCCAGTATTCCCTGCTATATAGGAATGGTTTTACATAACACTTTTTTAACTTGAAAATAAATTCACTCTGATGATAAAATCTTAAACACGAGTTACAAGGTTGCCCGATATTTAGAAGACATGGGCTAACCTCTGTAATTGCTGATTAAGAAATCCGAGTCAGTCGTGATAAGAATTCTCTGGTAGGGGTTTATATATATATATATATATATGTGTGTGTGTGTGTGTGTGTGTGTGTGTGTGTGTATATATATATATATATATATATATATATATAGTTAGTTAGTTAGTTAGTTACTTAGTTAGATTTTGGTCATAATTAAATTAGACCAGAATACGGTTGTTTTAAAAAATAAAAATTCTCTGGTAGGGGTTTATATATATATATATGTGTGTGTGTATGTGTGTGTGTGTGTACATATATATATATATATATATATATATATAGTTAGTTAGTTAGTTAGTTAGATTTTGGTCATAATTAAATTAGATCAGAATACGGTTGTTTTAAAAAGTGTTCAATACAATTATATTGTAGAACTTTTATTTTTCATTTGGAAACGAGTTATTTCACGACCTTGGTTTCTACATTTTGGTGTCTTCAGGCGATTTACAATAATTTAGTAGCAGGCCTCCGTCGGTCAGGGTTGACCATCGGTAGCATCCTAGTTATTTGATTGGCTGGAGCATCGGCGTCTGTGACTGTAGAATCCGATGTGGGAGCGACAGTCTCTGTTGCATAGGCTGCATTTATGCTTTGTTTCTGGTCTGTCGGAGCTGTCACTTTGCTTTCTGTGAGCCCACTTCTGCATGGCGACTTGTGTCAGCTTCTCCTCCCTTGATTTGAATTATTGGGCCAGAGTTCCTCTCCATTTGGACCGACTGGATGCTACGCTTTCCCAGGACTCCGTGTTGACGCCCACAACCTTCATGTCACGTTTTACGATGTCACGATACTGAAGGTGTGGCCACCCAGTGGGTCTTCTCCCAGAAGCCAGCTCTCTATACAGGAGGTCTTTTGGAATACGACCGTCTGGCATGCGGTGGACATGGCCTAGCCAGCGGAGTCTAGGCTGTTTAAGGAGTGTGAACATGGTAGGTAGGACCGCGCGAAACAGGATCTCAGTACTGGGCACTTTGTCTTGCCATAAGATTCCCAATATGCTTCGGATACTTTTCACATGGAAGGTGTTCAGATGTCTCTCTTGCCTGGCGTACGTGGTCTTACTACCGTATAGCAGCGGGATTATGCCTCTATAAATGTTGCAATCGTTTCGCTCGCCTTTGTTCTTGTAGAGATCGATGATCGTAGCGTCTCTCATGTCTTGTGGTACAGCTCTTTCTTTCCAGCACTGGAAGAGGACTTCGTGCAGAGGAAGCAGTAGGACAGTCTTGCAGTGCTTGATATAATCAGAGGGAATCCCATCACTGCCTGGAGTTTTCCATGTGGTCAAGTTGTTGATGGCCTCGCTGAGTTTCACTATCGTCGGCTCAGTGTCGAGCTCTTCCACAACAGGAAGGCACTCAATTGCGTCAAGGGCTGCAGTCGTCACAACATTTTGTTGAGAGTAGAGGCTGGAATAGTGTCACAGCCATCGTTCCATCTGTTGTCTTTTGTCTGTGATGGCTACCTCAGTGGTGGATTTGAGTGGAGCTGCCTTGTTCTGCACTGGTCCCATTGCCATAATATATTCCTCTGATATTCCCTGTGATTGCCGTTGTCTGAATGTTTTTACTGAGCTCTGTCCAGTACTCAGCGTCTGGCAGTCTGCTGAGCTTTGCTCCTTCCTGGTAGTCCGAAGGATCTGTAAGTTTCTCTCGTTGGGTGACCGCTTGTACCCCTCTAGAGCGGTGCGCTTGCTTTTAATGATGGGAGTCATCTTGGTGGACTTTGTCTCAAACCAGTCATGGGACTTCGAGGTCTTTCTCCCAAAGGTGGCCAAGGCAGTGCGATGCATTGTGTTCCGTAAAGTAGCCCACTTTTCTATGGCAGGTTTTCGTTTCACTCTCAAATCTCTCAGCAAACTGTTCTACAAAGTTTAGTTGTCTAATCTTATTGACATAAAGGCGAGGATTCCCTTGATTTTTGCCATAATGCAACTTCTTCGGCTGGAGCTTGATCTTGCAACACACTAGGAGTTGTCTGTGTCACAGTCCGCGCTGTGGTGAGAGCGAGTGTGAAAAACGTTCTTAATGGCCGTTCGTCTAACAAGGATTAAATCCAACTGGTGCTAGTGCCCTAACTTTGCTATCACCAAGAGACCTTGTACTGGGGCTTAGTCTTAAAGAAAGAGTTCGTTATGCATAGGTTGTGGTATGTGCATAGCTCTAGTAGTCTCTGACCATTGTTGGTCATCTTGCCGACAGCAAACTGTCCAAGGCACGAGGGCCACGAGTCACGATCGACACCCACTCTGGCATAGAAGTCGCACAAGAGAACAAGCTCTTTCTTATTTGGAATGCTGCTGATGATGGCTGTAAGCTTGTTGTAGAACTCATTCTTTGAGTTCGATGTGACAGAGAGTGTCAATGCATACACGCTAACGAGGTTTACTTGGACATGCTGTGGTGTTGAAGCGGAAAGTGAGAAGTCGCTCACAACCGTTACTACCTGGTTAAATCATATTCAGAAGGCTGTTCCTAACTGCGCCTAACTGCGAAGCCTACACCATGTTGGGGAATTTCGTTCGAGCTCTTTCTCTGCCAGAAGAACGTATCATCATTTATCCATCACACCCAGATGGTGCATAGGGCAGCAACTTTTTGTTTCTGTAACAAACTGTTTTTTACGGGGCAGGGTTGTTAGCCCTGCACCCAACCCCCAAACCTGGAAGACCGGTGGACCATTCTTGGTCCTTATGTTTACAGCACCTGATATTCCCAAATGGTCACCCATTAAGTACTGACCAGGCTCGATGTTGCTTAACTTCGGTGATCGGAGGGGAACCGGTGTATTCAACACGATATAGCCGTAGATAGAAGAACGTATAGTCTCCTCTTTCACGATCCAGAGTCTGCCAGACGTGTTTCTTGCAGTCCACATGAAGATTCTTGAGTTCGTCATTGATAACTGCAGTTTTCCTCTGTAGTCACTGATACTCTAGAGGTCTTCAGATAGGCCAGTCAGCATAGTCCGGACTTTCCAACAGCCCAGTTTTAGAGCCAGTTTCTTTTCAGATTTCTTGTTGCCTAGTGCAAATGTTACGGTCCTATTTGAGTCATTTTCTTAAATAGCTTTGTCATTCCGAGACTTTCACATGAATGTTACAATGGAACCAAACCTCTCCAGAAACATTTAAGCTGTCAGCTGTATACAACCGCTTTCTAAGCTCCATGGTTAAAAATGTTTTGAGCGTGTGAAGCTTGGGGGGGGGGGGGGGTCTTGGCAAAGATCATCTTTCTTTGAACATTATGGACTGGCGATACAGATTAAACAACAAAGAACTATAGCAACTAAAATAAATCACATTACTTGAGGATTACCAACAACAGCAACAACTAAAATGGATAGCACATGTGAATCGAAGTGAAAATAATGACGTAATCAAGCTGTTGACATTCCATACTACTTCAAACAAAAGGTAATGAAGTACTGGAAAGAACGAAAAAGCTACTGAAATTGTTAAAACTATTTTTGAGAAAAATTGGTTCAAGGGTAGGATTTTATAAATTTCCATCGACAGTAGTAATGATTGCTCGGTAAATGAATACCAAAGGTTTCCTTGTTGGAAAACAACTTATATTACCATTAACATATATACTGAATCGAGGTCAGAGATAAAATTACGGTCGAAACTTTTTCCTTTACTTCGCGTTAATACACTTGAAAAAAGCTTAAATTCATCTTTCTCCAGTTATGGGTTAAATAACAGGGCAAACTGAGATCTGTTACTTTGGGGCACAAACAGTCTAGGAGAAGGAAAACTCTGAAGTAAGACCTGAGGTATTTTTTGGAAATTCCATTGTAAACAGGTCTTCATCGCTATAATCAAATCCTCTGCGTAGGTCGTCCAGCGATTCAGATAAAAGGTAGACTATTGGGCTTTCGAAATCGACAGGAGAATCAGCAATATGTATATGCGTGTTAGTACGATATAGAATGGTATAGAATGGTTAGTACGATATAGAATGGTATAAAATTGATCACTAGTGGAAATAATGTGGTAAAGTGGAAAAGCTGTTCAGACAATACGGTTCGCCTCTATGGCAGGCGTTTTCAAATCGGAATGACAATGCAGCTCGCCTATATGGCAAGCGTTTTCAGGTCGGAAAGACAATGCTGTTTGCCTTATAAATATATTTCATATATCAGATTCTAAACAACGTACTTCACAATAGGTATTTAAAATTGATTGTGAGCACTTGAAGAGTTCATGCTGCATTCGTTGTACTCATCTAACGTATCTTCAGTTCATTGCTTATTTCGATTCCGACAAAATTCTCTAAATAAAAATTTGGAGAGATTAGATTCTTATGAAAAACTTGTAAAAACCAATTTGACCATTTCACAACATTTTGCATGTTATTTAAAGTCAGAAAATATCCGAGTTCTTTTTGAAAAAAAAATTTTTTTTTTCAAATTTTACATGACACCTTCACATCCGAGCTTACAGCACCTGGTATTCTCAAGCAGTCACCCATCTAGGTACTGACCAGGCTTAACATCACTTAACTCCAATTTCCAATTCCAAGCCATTATCCATTACATCACCTACACATCCAAGCTTACAGCACCTGGTATTCTCAAGCAGTCACCCATCTAGGTACTGACCAGGCTTAACATCACTTAACTCCAATTTCCAATTCCAAGCCATTATCTATTACATCACCTACACATCCAAGCTTACAGCACCTGGTATTCTCAAGCAGTCACCCATCTAGGTACTGACCAGGCTTAACATCAATTAACTCCAATTTCCAATTCCAAGCCATTATCCATTACATCACCTACACATCCAAGCTTACAGCACCTGGTATTCTCAAGCAGTCACCCATCTAGGTACAGACCAGGCTTAACATCACTTAACTCCAATTTCCAATTCCAAGCCATTATCCATTACATCACCTACACATCCAAGCTTACAGCACCTGGTATTCTCAAGCAGTCACCCATCTAGGTACAGACCAGGCTTAACATCACTTAACTCCAATTTCCAATTCCAAGCCATTATCCATTACATCACCTACACATCCAAGCTTACAGCACCTGGTATTCTCAAGCAGTTACCCACCTAGGGCTTCACGTCTGTAGTCGTTGGTAACTTTCATTTGAGATCTAGTAAGAGCAAGTCTTCTTAGTATCCTAACTATTAAGTTAAGTAATAAATAATTTCAGCTTTTGTTCATTTTCTTTGTTCTTAGTAAAAGTAAACACTTTATTAAATTAAAGTTTTTGTTTAATTAAAGTTTTTTCTCCATCTTGTCCATTTTTAAATCTACCATTCGTCCGTGCATTGAATATTGTTGTCATATCTGGTCAGGTGCTCCTGCTATATATCTCGAATTTCTCAATAAAATCCAAAGAAGGATTTGCAATGTAATAGGTCTTGCCTTAGCATGCCGACTCCAGTCACTTTCTTCCCTTTGTTTTTTCTACAAATATTTTCATGGCAACTTCTCTGACGAGCTTTTTCCCTGGTGCTCCGACCACATAAACTTCCACGTGCTACTAGACTGGCATCTAGGTCTCGTCCTTTTTACTGTTGAAATAGTTAAATATAACCACCTCTTTTACTCTAACAGTATCTTTTCTCGCACTTCCCGACTGTGAAACTCCCTACCATTTACTAGATTCCCCTTATAGCTACGACTTCTAAAAGTTTAAATGCAACGTCAATTGCGATCTCCTTGAATTTCCATCTTTTATCTTTTCTTCAACATCCCCTGTATCCCCCTTTTACTCCCCCCTCTCTCTCTCACCCATACACACACACAAACACACACTCATAGATGAGATGTGGCAACACTCTTACTATTCTATCGCTACTTGCATGAAAAGTGCTCGGACGAGCTATATTCCTTGTTTCTGCCAAGCCTAACCTTTACGGCTAGACCATGCCACTTACATAGTATCAAACCACCGTGAACTCCTCCGTCTTCCATCATCGAGAATTAAGTTCCATTCAAACAGCTTCTTCCCGCAAACCACTGCCCTATGGAACACTCCAAATAGAATGTTTTCCCAGTCACGACAATCTTAACCTGTTCAAGTCTAGAGTAAACCATTATCTTTCCCTCCTATCCATATAAACTACTCCTTAACGTAAACCTCTATTTTGGCTGACCACCGGGCCTTGTAGAGGGTAAACCATACTGTTAAAAAGTCTTAATAATTATCCCATAGCTGCGAAGAAAAGAGATGTACCCATATCTTTCTCGTGGGCGTTTGCGCATAAGTAAATAAAGCGTAACCGACTGGAATTAGAACTCGGCTCTCCTATCTCCAATTCCGAGCCGTTATTCATTACGCCACTCGCAGATCCATGCTTACAACACCTGGTATTCCCAACCGGTCACCAACCAGGCTTAACG
Organism: Ascarosepion bandense; assembly: GCA_037127315.1. Lineage (NCBI taxonomy): Eukaryota > Metazoa > Mollusca > Cephalopoda > Sepiida > Sepiidae > Ascarosepion > Ascarosepion bandense. The sequence continues at coordinate 2,829,919 of JBBBDQ010000424.1, read as the reverse complement.
TTGCTTCACTCCGGCGATTGTGCGAGAACCGGTGTTTCAACCTAATATGTCCATAAGACATCAAAAGATGACAAGTTCTGGGAGGATAGAATCGTAAAACTGCTTCCAAGATGCCCAAGACGTCAACCAGTTATTTAAGTTCTATACATGACGAACGATCATGTCTTTTTGGATCCTGAAGACTAGGCAGAAGATTTTCCCACAGTAGGATGTCATTTCTTTCTACGATAGACTTGATGCAAACCAAGGATATAGAACCCTCCAATCCATAGGTGGCGGAAGAAGATATGGATTCATACCTTTCTCAATGGTATTTACGCGTAAATGAATGCAACGAATTCAACTGGAATTCGAACTCGGCTCTCTGATTCTTCATTTCAAGCCGATACCCATTGTACCACGACGCAAAGTTATGGAACAAAATGGCGCATATGAGGTTGAATAAATCTATCTAAAAATATCTTTAAATTCTCTTTGACATTCAATTAAGAAACGCTACGGCGTTTTTGTTTCAACCCAAGATAAGATTCGTTGTGACTGTACTTTCATTGATGATTTCAAGTTCCAGCAAAAGAATTACCTAAACTTATTTATAAATGGAACTTTGTCTCTCTCTGTGTGTCTGTGTGTATGTGTATGTATGTGTGTCTGTGCGTGTCTGTGTGTCAGTTACCTATAGACTCCGAAGCGGCTGAACCGATTTTCTTGAAAATTTACACAGTTGTATTAGCTAGGTTTTGCGTCGAGGTACCCCCGATAAATATGGAAAATCGATAATCGAAAAAATCGGGTTATAGAAGGAGTGGTCCGATTTTAATCAAATTTGATACACTCATTGACAAAGACATAAGAAACGATATTCAGAAGTTTCAAGGTTGCAGTGCTTACAATAGTGCAGAAAATCGATAATATATATATATATATATATATATATATATATATATATATATATATAAAAGCAAGACGTTTGTGTGTGTGTGTGTGTGTGTGTGTGTGTGTGTGTGTGTGTGTGTGTGTGTGTGTGTTTATCTGCCTGTATGTCTGTATTTTTTCTGCTCTTTTATTTTAGTTTTTGCTTCGGGTTTGGCTCTAAGTATGTATAATTGTGGTTCTTAGTCTCAGCCATGATACCATTTACTCAGAGGATTTATTTAGCCTTCAAAATTCAGTTTACGACGAAAAAAACTTATTTGATATCGATACCAGGAAATCAAAATTTGACTTACATCCATTCATTTTTCTTTCAGTCTACGGTTTCGCTTTAACTGGAAACAACTATTGCTTTTTAATCTTTCGTGCCAATGTCCAAAGAGACTGAGCTCCAGGACCATGGATTAGTTTTAAAGCTTTCATTACACCCGAGCAACGCTGGGCTATACTGCTAGTTGTCCATAAATGTTTGGTTTTTGCTCATTTCAACTTCGAACGGTAACAAGGCCACTTGTCCACTTGAGGAGGGCAGTAACATTAAACCAAATAAATAAAGAAATTCGCCATATTTCTACTTACTTGCAACAGTTAAGGAACAGCTGTTTGTTGAGGAGAGGGAGAGTCACGCCTTCTTGAAATGGGTGATGCTATGCATTGCACTAATCTCAGGCATTTACAACCGCCCAAATCCCATCGTTGTACTAGATAAGTTCGCAGTATTATACAATAGCAGGTCATATAAAAATAATTGAGTGGCTTCTGACTGTCGATGTTGATAATAGTTAACAAGAACAAACCAATTTAAGGTATGTGAATGGATTTCCCACCTACACTTCTTTGTTGGCGGCACCAATATTTTGACGTCTGACAAGTCGAAAAGGACGAACGAAATTAAAATTCATCCCCTTCCATAGTTGATAAAGTATATCAGACTGGAATTTAAATTCATTTTGGTGGTTCTTCTTTTTTTTTTTTTTTTTTTTTTTCGAGCTGCTAACAATTATGTGAATTCACGCTTCTGTGGATTTGAAGCGTAGGGAGCTGATTAATGTTTCTTTGATTCGGCCTTGTGTCAGATATAACCGAACTCCCTACAGCTTACAAGTTTTATGCAGAGTTATATACAGTTATAATCATCAAAAGGTTTTTCATCATCGTTATCAGAAGGTTGGTTGTCGGCAGGTTGAAGTATGCAGAATTAGTGCAGAAAAGTGGAATAATAAAATATACATTTTGATTGTTAAAATAGAAATTTATTATACGAAGGAATAACAAGAATTCGTAAAAATGTTCAATGAGAAAGTTAAGGTATCAAGAGTTCGTAGAAAATGTTCTAGTAGTAATTGTTGAAATAGATAAGGAGAAAGAAAAAGAGGACAATGTCCGGGTCGCTTGAAGTTTGAAGTTTGAAGTTACATTTTAGTGTTGTTTTTCTCGCTGCTTCCATCTCTCTCTCTTGACTGACGCCGAGGTCATTTATATAGTCCTTTTGAATTTCACACTTGATCGCCAAGTCCTTTCAAGTCTTACAAGTCGCTCCCATTGGTCAAAAATCATTTTAACACCTACTTGCGAAATCTGGTTTCGACTTTTTCGTTAAGAAGATGGATAATCCTTTTTTTATTTGGGAAAACCAGGAATTCACACGTCATTGCGAATTTTTGTAAAAGTGAAGAGAGTTGATTTAATTAATTTATTATCCGCTACAGATTAAGGCTGTATCACGATGAAACAACAGTTACTGTACGACCACCGAAGTTAAGCAACGTAGTACTTAGTACCTAGATGGGTGACCGCTTGAGAATACCAGATGCTGTAAACTTGGATGTGAGGGTGGTGTAATGAATGACGGCTTGGAATTAGAAATGGGAGAGCAGAGTTTCAATTCCTGCCGGGTTCGTTTTATTCACTTACGGGCAAAGGTATGCAACTGTTTTTTTTTTCTTTTTTTTTTTTCTTTTTTTTCTATGGGTTAATTAGTAGGAGATGTGCGTTGTGGTGCTGGAGATATCGGCTTGGAACGAGAAATCGGGAAGTCAAGTTCGAATTCCAGTTGAATTCGTTGCATTCACTTACGCGCAAATACCCTTTAATTTAATCCGTCTCTTCCCTCCAGTTATGGGTTGTATAACAGGATAGATTGGGTTCTATAGCCTTCGCTGGCAACCAGTCTACCGCAGAAAGTAATGGCAACCTACTGCGGGATAGTCTTCTGCCCGGTCAGCCATGTCTCTTTCGAGACATGATCGCCCAAGCGTGTATCACGTATGGCACTTAACTGACTGAATTAGTAAGGCTTTTATCAGTAAATCATTATTATTAAAAAAACAAAACAAAAAGCAATTCTTACAATCGAAAAAATAGTTTCTGGTTTTAAAATAACCTGAAAAGAGTTAATAAGTCGTAAAAAAAGTAAATAAAATTAATCAGTTTATCGCACTTCTGGTCAAAAGAAGCATCATAGTATAATTCTTCTTCTTCCTTCGTTCTTTAGTTTGTTTGCACGTATCTTACACAAATATTTCATAATGGACTATTCCGTTTTGATCACGAGGAAAGACGGAAAAGACACATCAGAGACACTGTTAGGTTTCAGCAAGAGAAAGAAAGAAAAAGAGATAAAGGCGACTAACGTTCTCCTGAATTTAACGTCTGCTTCAGCGAAATGGAAAACCATGACAGTTTATATTTTCATTTGTACCCTCATGCTTCTTTAAATAATAACCCCTATTGATACTTACGATTGTAAATTCAATATTTTGTTAAAGTTGTTAAGCTCAAATATTTAACGAAACAACTGGGGAAAATCCGCGAATATTTTATCATCGTGGAACTTATTTAATTATAATTTCAGAATTATGATTCATCAGAAATTTCAAATAAGATAACCTTTGAATTTTCATGGGTTCTTCTTCTTCTTCTTCTTCTATGTGCCGTGTTCCTTTAAGACGTAGAGATCATGGCCCTCCACACACACCTAACCCTTGTAGCTCTTAACACTTTCTCTTGGTATCTCTCCCAAACCCTGCTCCGCCATCCATTTGCCCAAGCCCATCAAGTATGTCATGCGTTGCTTTCTTCTGCCTTTCCCTCTATCTGTCCTGTGAGTACCAGATTCTCCAAGCCTCTTCTCCTCATTACATGTCCCTGAAACTTTCGCTCTCTTTACCTGATGTTAAGTATAAGGTTTCCTTTTCGTTTTCTTCCACTTCAAAACTTCGTCGTTGCTAAGATGTTCGATCCACGGTATCCACATTTGGGTTGCTTCATATCTTTCCTTCATCGTTGATGAGATTGTCCAGCATTCGCTGCCATATTGAAGAACAGACATTACATAACAATCCAGTACTCTCTTCTTTGTTTCCAACGAAATTTTCCTGTCTCTCTACTCAGCTTTTGGAAGGCGTCTTGGGCCAATTCAACTTTTGCATCTCAGTGTCGCACTTTTCGTCCTCTGTTAGAACACTTCCCAGGTATTTAAATTTCTGTGCCTGTTTGATTTCAGTATCCCCGACCTGTAATTAATATTTTGGGCTCCTCTTTTTACTGATGACCATGCATTCAGTTTTCATGTAGTTTATGTTTAGTCCTTTCTTTCCGCTTTCTTTAGCTGATTAAGGCCTTAAATTTGTTTTTATTTTTATTTTTTTGTTAAGGAAAATTAACATAAAATAACACTCATTTTGCATTGGCTATTATCCTGAAATTCCGTATTTTAAATAATTTTCATTTGTAAATGTATGTCCAAAATGGTTTACTTGCAAAGAGTTTTATTTTTAAAGGAAAGTTTTATTTCATTTTAACAATTACCAAATGAGTCGGATTATTTGTTTTTCAAAATAACACATTTAAAATCCTATGAAAAATACATCTTTACATCGAGTAAAACCAAATCTACAAAATTGCTTACATGTTGCTATTCCCTACAATAGGAGATCGGATTACAATGTTTTTCATCTGATTGTATACGAATGAAATAGAAAAAAAAAAGGTCCATTTACGCTAAGACCCCTACCAAGAGACTGAAGCATGATCCATAAATTTTATGACCTTTATTATATTATGAAAAAGGGTTTTTTTCTTTTCTTTTAGTACGTAATCTAATATCCATCAGTTGAGGTAAAGACGAATGTTATTCTTTTTTTTTTTTTCTTATATTTTTCGGTTGTCTTATTCCAGGATGTTTTTCTTCTTCAAACCATTTGTTATTTTCTCCAACTAATTATTTCCCAACTTATTTCCCATTTTCTTTATCACTTTCACTTATTCTTTAAACCAATATTTTTCTTTACTTCAGTGCCTTATATTCGTTCAGTATATCGTTTTAAGATTTTCTTTTTTCACAGCTTCCGCCACCTTTTCTTCTTTTTTCTTCTGCTTCTTCTTTCTTCTTTTTCTTTTTTCTTTTTCTTTTTCTTTTCCTTCTTTTTTCTTTTGCTTTTTCTTCTTTATTTTTCTTTTTCCTTTTTCTTTCTTATTCTTTTTGTTTGTCTTCTTTTCCGTCTTCTTTTTCTTCTTTTTCTTCCTCATTTTTTCTTCTTTCTTCCTCTTTTATTTTTTCTTCTTTTCCTTCTTTCTTCTTTTTCTTTCTCTTCTTTTTCTTCTCTTTCTTTTTCTTCCTCTTTTCTTCTTTTCCTTCTTCTTTTTCTTTTTCTTCCTCTTCTTTTTCTTTTTCATTTCTTTTCTTCCTCATCTTTTTCTTCTTCTTTTGCTTTTTCTTCTTTTCCTTCGTTCGTTTTTCTTTCTCTTTTTCTCTTCTTCTTCCTCTTCTTTTTCTTTTTTTCTTCTTTTTTATTTTTTTCTTTCTCTTCTTTTTCTTCTCCTTTTTTTCATTTTCTCCCTCTTTTCTTCTTTTCCTCCTTTTTTTCTTTTTCTTCCTCTTCTTCTTCTTATTTTCTTCTTCTAGCATATTTTTCTTCGTTTTTATATTTCGGTTTTGTGACCTTTACTTCTTTCATCGCTTTTTTTATTTTCTTCACCTTTACAATCTCCTTAAATCTATTTCTTTTTTCACGATTTTTTTAAATATATTTTATTCTCTTTCACATTTTTCTCTTTTATACTTCCTTCATTTCTTTCTTCTTACACCTTTGTCTTCAAAATCTTCTCTTTCACAGATTCCTTTTTTTCAAAACCTTATTGTTCTTCTTCAAATTCTTCTTTTTAACTTTTGATAATTTTCTTTTTCACAACATTTGTTCTCTTACGCTTCTTCAAAAATTTTTTCACTACTTCTCCTTCTTTAAAATGTTCTCCTTGCTTTCCTCTTCTTCATTATTATATTCATCATCATGAAACTCTTTGACGCCTTCAAAATCTCTTTCACTTTTTCCTCTTCAAAATTTCTTTCACTGCTTGAAAACCTTTTTCACTTCTTAATCTTATTATTTTTTTTTCTTTTTCTTCATTTAACAAAATCTTTTTTACTCTTTCAAAATCTTTCAATTCATCTGATTTTTTTCTTTTTCTTCTTCGAATTTTTTTCTCGTCTTTTTTTTTTTCTTCTATCTTTTTTCTTTTCTTCAGTATTTATGAATTTAAAAAAAAGTCAGAACATATTGGAGTCATCATCGTTGTTGTTATAAACTGACTAGTGCTTTTTCTTTCCTTTCTTTTCCTTCCAGTTTTTGTCTTTCCTGTGTTTGGTGTTCACCTACCCATCTATAACACCAGTCCACCCAAACATCAAACCCGTTCCCACTTGCATTCGAATTGAGTGAAGAGGAAAAACAACATATCGTGCCTTTCTGCCATTACTCCTGGTTTTCTTTGGCGTGTGACGTAAGCACATTGACCCTTGTTAAAAGTTGTTATGCTCTCAACTGGTGTGTATAAATCAGCCTATTTTTCTTTCCGGTTCAAACTAACCACTCTACTCCATATCTTTAACACTTAATTTTTTTTTTTTTTTTTTTTACTCATTTTACTTACTATTTATGTTGACGTATTTTTGTGAATGTTTGTAATTTTTTTCTTCATCTTTCCTACTTATTTTGACCCTTTCCATCTCAACTTTCGTATTTTCATTCCAGGATTTTAATAAAAGAAATGTGATACTTTGTTTAATGCTTGTAAATATTTTCCCTTTCATTTAGATTTTCTTTCTTTCTTTCTTTCTTTCTTTCTTTCTTTCTTTCTTTACTCTAAAAGCATTCTCACACGCTTATTTCTTTTGGTCACTATCAGGATCTCTCATACACATGTTCTTTCTTTCCGTCTTTCCTCAGCATTCAAGCTCTCTCACACGACGGCGAAATCGTATTTCCTTTCTTTCATTCTTTCATTCTTTCTTTCTTCAACATTCAGGCTCTCTCACACTTAAGGCAATATATTTCTTTCTTCACCTTCCAAGATCTCTCACCCGATGAAAATTTCTTTCTTTCTTTCTTTCTTTCTTTCTTCAACATTCAGGCTCTCTCACACTAAGGCAATATGTTTCTTTCTTCACCTTCCAAGCACTCTCACCCGACGAAAATTTCTTTCTTTCATTCGTTCATTCATTCTTTCTTTCTTTCTTTCTTTCTTTCTTTCTTTCTTTCTTTCACATTCAGGCTCTCTCACACTAAGGCAATATCTTTCTTTCTTCACCATCCAAGCTCTCTTACATATGTATCTAAAGCAATATCTTTCTTCACGAGAACATTCAGCCTATCAATTAATTTCTCCCTATTCTTTTCTCCCCTCTCTCTCTCTCTCTCTCTCTCTCTCTCTCTCTCTCTCTTTCACGTACACACACACTTATGCAATAAGAAATATATATTCATCTACTTCATTAATTAAATGAATTTATAAAAATTATATAGCAGGTCAATTTCACAGCCAGTAATGTTCCAGATTGATATATTTATTCACACTGGCAATTTTATTTGTTGAAAATTCATCTTTTTATAATCGTTTCAACCCAAGCAAGGCAGTACTGCCACTGATGCGCAGGGGGATACATAAGAGGAGAGAGACAGAGGGACATGTTACAGGAGGTATCGGAGAATGAATAAGAGAAGGATGGGAATACTGGTGTGAATAGAGTTACGTGAGAGTAGTACGAAGTGGAAAAAGGACAATATATGGGGAGTCGTGGAAAGGCTGGGAGTCAAGGAGATAAAAGATGGCAATTGATGTTGCAATTAAACTTTTGGAGATTGTAACTATCAGGGAAAGAAATAAGGGAGTTCCACATGCGAGACGTGCGAGAAAAGAAATTGGTGGAGTAGAAGTAACGGTTGCATTTGATGTAAGAAAGTGGGACCTTGTTTGCCAGGCCAGTAGCTCAAGTAAATTCGTGTCTAGGGGGTATAAGATCGTCGAAGAAGAAGACGCGAAAATAAATAGAAAAGACAGAGGGAAGCCACATCTCGTTAGTGAGAAAGTGACTGGAGTCGATCTGCCAGGTCTGGATCGATTGCATTGTAGATTCTCCTTTGGATTTTGTCGAGAACCACGAAATGAATATCAGAGGTGCCCGACCATACACATTTTTTTAAATCATATCACCCCGAGCAAGGCGGTAACGTCACTGATGTGCAGGGGGTTACATAGGAGTGAAAAGATTGGAAAAGAGAAAACCGGAAACCGCATCCTAAACAGGAAACAAGGGATGAGCCTCTTCACCTGTTCAATAGACGTGGGTGGAGTGTGAACCGGGCGATAGTTTAGTCTATCTACTCCACTTTAAAGATATCCAGAGCAACAGCTCAAACTTCGCCGTTCTTATTGAGAGCCTGGTATATGTATTCGGTGATGGTCGTTAGCATGTCAGCGGTAGACCTGACGAAGCGGAAGCCATACTGTTTGTTGGAGAATAGGTTGTGGGCTGTGAAATGTTGAACCCCTTCAGCATTGATGATAGCCTCGAACAGTCAGTCAGTCAGTTAAGTGCCTTACGTGAAACACGCTTGGGCGATCATGTCTCGAAAGAGACATGACTGACCGGGCAGAAGATTATTCCGCAGTAGGTTGCCATCGCTTTCTGCAGTAGACTGGTTGCCGACCAAGGCTATAGAACCCAATCTGTCCTGTTATTTAACCCATAACTGGAAGGAAGAGACGGATTAATACCTTTCCCAAGGGTATTTGCGCGTAAGTGAATGCAATGAATTCCGCCGGAATACGAACCCGGCTCCCCAATTTCTCGTTCCGAGCCGATATCCAATGCACTACAACACTTTGCCAAAAATCGGTAAAAGGCTGATAGGGCGCTAATTAGAGGAGTCTTTGTTAATTTTTTAGGAAACTTAATTCCTCGGGGAATCAAAATCCGATGAGAACTCAATGTTATAATTTAACAAAGATACTACTTTAGGTATATATATATATATATATATATAAAAATGGTTACAATTTACCCATCACACCCTATATGAAGAGTATATATAGTCATCCGCAGATAGATCTGTTTCACTGTATCACAGCTCATCAGTACGGTTAGACTCCGATTGCTTTTAACCCAGGATTGAAACCCGACCTAAGTGGCGTCCATACTCTTCATATAGGGTGCGATGGGTAAACTGTAAACATTTTATATTTTACTTTCACACATGCGTGTAGTTTTCTAATTGTCGAATGCACAGTATAGTAGAGTCAGTTGGGCACTGTCTGTGAGAAAAAGAGCACCTTGATAGAAATTTGGAAATAGCATGCTGCACTACTTGGCATTTTCACTGGAAACTTCAATACGGACATTTCGGATTGTTTGGGTGTCAACCTGATGACAGTGCAGAGGATTTGGAAAGAGTTGGATGAGTCTAATGGTGATTACGAAGGTACGGTAGCTCGTAAAACTCACTCTGGTATTTCTGATAAGAAATATCTCCCGAATTTGTTGGTGAGAGATTCAGAGTCTAAACGGAGGCCTACATGAAGTGCCTTGAGGAGGTAGTGCTAACCTGGGTCAAGTCGGTGGCTGTTGTAAGACTTTGTGTCTGGCAACAGGGCTCTGCACCATGCTACAGAAGGAGAAGAATGCAGTCATGGCTGTCAGACAATTTCTGTGACTACATCAACCCTTACATCTGGCCACCCAAGACTGAAACGCCCTTGATTATTATAGGGCACAGGTGAGCGAAAGACCAACAAAACTCCTTGTAATACTAAAGATGAACTGAAGGCAAGGATTATGGCAGCATTCACCAACTTAAAAAAGAAGAGTTGTAGGATATTCCAAAGTCGTCTTGAGTCTGTGGTGGAAGTCAGTAGCGATTTTATTGAATAAATTTACTCTTTAGCATTCCAAGACATTTTTGTGTCATTTTGCTAAATATATCTGTTAAAATGAGATGTCAGTGTTATTTTCATTTTTGCGTAATTTAGACGACAATTTATCTATCTCACCGTGTGTGTGTGTGTGTGTGTGTGTGTGTGTGTGTGTGTGTGTGTGTGTGTGTGTGTGTGTGTGTGTGTGTGACCATGAGACACACGCAGATTCAAATCTCACCATCGTAGATTTATCAAGGTGGTGATTTCTTGATGTTATCGACAAGCCTGTGGCCCCATTAGGAGGTACTTAAAAAGCATACCGCTGTTTGACATTGGAAATGTGTCAACAGAATTGTTCAAAAGTAACAAACCATGAAGGTTTGGGCTTACCGTCTGGCCTTGTTCAAGCTGTTGATCCCGCTCTCACCCAAAAGCCGTCACCGGTCTGCTCAGTATAATGACGACATATACAACTAGGCCCTGAACAAAAACAAATGTATCTGAGTAGGCGTCTTCAACCGGGATTGCCTAGTCGCCTTCGGAAACGTGTAACTGTTCAATTATAATGTTTAAATCTTGCTGAATTTATGGGGGAAGACTGCTCAGTATCGAAGATAGATGTATGCAAACATTAGAATCAAAACAGCATAGAAACTAGGAGTTCGACACTTAAAACAAACTTCAGCCCATGCTGCATATATATATATATCATTGCAATAATTTTTATTTTAGTTGGTGCACGTTTTTGAGCAGACAGTCTCGTTTTTGTTTTTTGTTTTTTTCAGAAATGTTTCAAACTGTAAAATTAATCACTACTGGCCTAGTAAATAAAAAAAGCTTTTAAAAAATACACCCCGGCAGGGATCGAACCTTTAAATCCTTTTATCACAGGAAACTACCTTTTAGCCAGGTCTATTTGACCGTTTACCGCAAAGTAAAGCTCAACTGCCCTTTTCAAAAAATTTACACCTCCCGTTGAACCTTTCAAAATCTATATCCGTACAAAAAATAGCGCACTCTCTCTCTCTTTCTCTCTCTCTCTCTCTCTCTCTCACACACACACACACACACACACACACACACACACACATATATATATATATATATATATACACTTCAATAAGGCCGCTGTTTAAAGATAAAAATAATCATTTGCATCTTTCAACGTAATATCCTTCCTATCTATCTAACAATCTATCTAGTCAAACCTACAATATATATAAGTTCAGCCACAACTTCGATTTCAAGAATACCACACTTATTAAAAGAGAAAATAAATTGCTTAGCCATAAAGTTCTTCAGATCGCAACTATCGTTTCTTCACAAAATGTTAACTTACGCTCTGCATTTTCTTATATAATTCCTTTCTTAAAAGAAATACACTTTTACCAAATCAACATACATGTCCATATTTTTAAATCAAAAGAAAAAATTAACTCAAGCTAGTCTATTATTTTTTAAATAAATACATAAATAATTTATCAAATTAAAATATTATAATAAATAACAATTATATTAAAAAGTAAATATATATATAGAACTTGATATGAATAATAAGAATATAAAAATTCAACAATAACAAGATTTACCTAATTACTTCACTTCTCATCTTCCATAGTCTACCTTCAAGAATATTTAATATCATTCTTAAATTTAAAATTTACAACAGTGAGCAGCTGAATTTAGGAGGAGAAAGGGGAATTTTGAAGATGACCTGAGGCCTGTACGTCCTGCAACTGCCACTACCGAGGAAAACCTTGATCATGTTCACCACATGTTGATGGATGACAGGCGATTGACTATAGATCAAATAGCCAATGACGTTAACATATCCCGTGAGAGAGTTGAGAATATTCTGCACAATAAACTTGGCATGACGTAGGTTTCTGCTTGGTAGGTGCCACGTCTCTTGACATCTAATCAAAAGCGCACCAGGCTGATCACATCACCGGAAAGTCTGACATTGCTTGAGACAGATGCGACTGGTTTCTTTAAACCTTCCCTAACCTAGGATGAGTGTCGGTTTCATCACTTTTAGTCAGAGACAAAGGAAAAAAATCAGTGCAGTAGAAATATTCCTCCTCACCTGCTCAAACCCCCACCGTCGTTTCGTCTGCAGGAAAAGGTGATGGCCTCTGTTTTTTGGGATGTAAAAAGCATTGTGTTTAACGGTTCTTGACAAAATCCAACAGAGAATCTGTAATGTGATCGATCCCGACTTGCCAGCTCGGATACAGTCACTTTCTCACAAGCGCAACGTGTCTTCCCTGTGTCACTTCTACAAATACTTTCATGGTTTCTGCTCAGATGAACATATCTCACTGCCTTCCCAACAGCTACAATCTTCAAGGATTCAAATGTAAATCAATAGTCATCTACTATCTCACTAACTTGCTTCCTCTCTCTCTCTCTCTCTCTCTCTCTCTCTCTCTCTCTCCTGCTTATTTTTCGTCCACTCCACTCTCAGCAGTATTCTCATTCTTCTCCTACCCTCTTCCTGACACCCCCTGTAACCTGTTACTATTTCCCATAACTTACCTCCTATGTAACCCCCTTGCTCAACAGTGGCAGTAAAATGCCTTGCATTGGGCGATACGATTATAAAAAAATAAATCTTAAAAGGGGGACACCATCAACGGAAAGTACGATCCCCATGCTGAGGCAGTTATGAAAGGTTATCAAGATCAAATGACCAGGAAAATTGATGAAAAAGGTTTTATTTCCCCAGCACACAAATCATTAGTTTCAGTGGCTACTGTGTGTGACTGTGTTTTGAACAGGTTGATCACCCTCCCTATTATCCTGATTTAACCGCATTTGACTATCATTCAGTCAGTTAAGTGCCATACGTGAAACACGCTTGGGCGATCATGTCTCGAAAGAGACATGACTAACTGGGCAGAAGATTATCCCGCAGTAGGTTGCCATTGCTTTCTGCGGTAGACTGGTTGCCAGCCAAGGCTATAGAATCCAATCTGTCCTGTTATTTAACCCATAACTGGAAGGAAGAGACGGATTAATACCTTTCCCAAGGGTATTTGCGCGTAAGTGATTGCAATGAATTCAACTGGAATTCGAACTCGACTCCCCGATTTCTCGTTCCGAGCCGATATCCACTGAACCGTAACTATCATTAAAAAACATAAAAGAACACTTGTCTGGGAACCAGTATCGCAGTAATGATAACGTCATATTTACTGCTGATGACTTTTTGAGCAACAGTATGAAAGTTTCTTCGCCAAAAAGGATCTAAGCACTGCAACACCAATGGAAGAAGTTTATGGACCGCAAGGGGCGGGGGCTATGCTGGAAAATAAACTTCATTTGGTCACATTCCATGAGTGTTTCCTGGTCAGCCTATGAACTTTTTAGCCGACCTATCACATTCATCTATCACATTTACTTCGTATATATCTCTAGTCAAACATATCTGTCTAGCTAAATATTGTGTTCTTAGCCAGATAGATACTCGTAAATACTTAAATAAGTGTTGGGGCGCTCTCCACCGTTCCACAGAAATGGACTATTCGAATCACTATATAAAATAGTAGTGATTATACCTCGAGGAAGGAAGTCTAGTAAGGAAGTCGAGTGAGCGAGACAGTCGGGTATTTCCGGTATCGCGCCGGAAGTGTTTTACTAGTCAATCTATCACGTCTCTACGACGATACTATATACTTGTAGCAGCCACAGATCTATTTCCTTTAGAGAAACAGTGCCCCCGACGGGAGATTCGGTCACTCACTGACCAATCAACGGGCGGAGCGCATTGATTCCTCTCTAGAACTATTTTTCCTAGTCCTGTTTGTAGAACGGAGGAAAGCAGAGAGCCATGAGCCCGCGGCAGTAACGGACGTCTCTCTCACATCGCTGCCACTGATTCCCCATGGAATGTTTCCGCGGAAGACGCTGCTGCTAGCTTCACCATGGACACTTACATACTATCTGCTGCTAGCTTCACCATGGATACTTACATACTACCAATCTTGTACGTTTACTGTATAATAAACCATTCTTTGTTGTTATTCTAAAAGCAAGTTTCGTCATTCATTTGGGTGCCTAAAAAATATAGTGTTGGGGAAATTAAGCATTTTCCCATAACCCCTATATAATGGTGACCCCGAATGGCACCTTAGGATGGCGAAACAAATTTTTAAAAAAATAACAACACGAAACTCGGCCTCCACTTTCGGACAACAGTACAAGCAAAGTTAAAAGGAGAGAGAGAAAAAGCTTCCTGACTCAAAGAACCTAAAAAAAAAAAAAAAAAAAAATACAACCACCCACGAATTTTGTTTGTGACACACGTGTGCGTTAAATTCATTCGTCGGCTGAGAAGACAGTGGCAAAAAAATTTTTGCCCTCAGTAAAACAATCTTTCTAAACAGAGATATCATCTTTCCTTTAGCTAGAGATACCGACGCCCATTCCCAAGTGGTCAAATAGGAAGATAAAAGATTCTCCCTTTACTCAAATAACATTTTTTTGAACACGTGCCTTCACAACAAAACCCCAAAAACTTTCCGACGAGGAAGTATCTTCTTTTCAGCCCGTACACAAGAAAAACACCAACTCAAGCAAGCATAACGAACATTACATTTTGTTCAAAAAAAGTTCAATAAAAAAAAAAAAAAAAAAAAAAAAAAGAAGAAACTTACTACTCTGCTCTTTTCAACTGACCACGTGGTACAAAAAAATATATATTTTTATTGCAATAACAAAAAAAAAATACAAGTGAGTAATACACTTTTACATTTTATTTTTTCGAAAGTTAAAGCTGATAGAGCGCCTCCTTCCTTAACATTTAACTTTCCCGCCTAAATGGTGATTGGGCGACGCCATCTTTAATTCGAACTTTTGTTTTTAAGACAGGCCTTGAAACTGACAGTTATCTCCCTTACTAAGGAACCTTACAGCAGCACCTTTCTCTCGTTTAACACGAATACCACTATTTTCTTGTGTCTTTTGAAAGGTTTTCCCTTTCGTTTCATTCTCATTGAGACGTGTTTCTTTGATATTTTTTTTTGGTGGTCTGTCGTCACGCTATATATTAAAAAGAAAATGGCGACTACTTTACCTGCTTTCGCTGGCGACGTTCGAGTTTGGTTTGCCCAACTCGAGTCATATTTTATAGCGAACAACGTCGGGGAGGAGCGGCAATTGCCTATTTTATTTAGTGCATTTCCCGCGTCATTGACACCAGTTGTCAAAGATTTGATAACTAACACCCCCCTTAATGCTACTTATAAGCGGGAAGTTCTGCTCCGGACGTAACTATCAGCGGAAAAGTGGTTCCAAACTTTAGTCAATGACGAGCTGTTGGGAGACCTCATGCCAAGCGAATTGCTCCGCAGAATGAGAGAGCTGGCAGAAGATGTCCCTGCTGATAGTGCCTTTATAAAGCAACTTTTTTCTCACGATTGCCCCCTCAAGTAAAGGCAATTCTGGTACCCATGGTAGAGAAGAGCTCAGTAGACGTAATAGCGTCCTCTGCAGATAAAGTGATGGAATTCACCAAGGGGCCTATTACCGCGTCCATTCCTCAGCCAAAGGCTGAAGTCTCTACCCTCTCTGCTGCTGGGAACACAAGCGAAGGTACCACACAAGTGGCGATACTCAAAGCTTTAGTGCAGCTTACCAATGAAGTAAGTAAATTAACCGTACTTAATTCACAACAGCCTAGACGTAGACATAAAAGTCGTTCGCCATCCCCACACCACCGCCGCCATTCAAGCAAGCCAGGACTATGCTATTATCACAGTTGTTTTGGCGCTAAGGCTCGGAGGTGCAAAATGCCCTGCTCCTTTTCAAACCAGGGAAACTTAAATCTGGAGAGCTGAGCACGGCACACTCTCCACAAGATTTATGTAACAACCGTGCCTATTTTATCACTGACTCCAGGTCCCAAGCACGTTGTTTGGTTGACACAGGAGCAGCTTGCAGTATCTGGCCACTGAAACTCCTCACTGAGAAGCCGCCACTGTCGCCCATCACACTGCAAGCGGTAAATCACTCCCCTATTCCCACGTACGGTCAAATTTCTCGTTCTCTGGACTTGGAATTACGGAGAGACTTTACATGGATTTTTACTGTAGCTGATTTACCATGCCCCATTCTAGGCTCGGACTTTCTGCACCACTTCAACCTTTTAGTGGATATGCGCAAGCGAGGACTTATTGACGGCAATACGGAACTTTCCGTCATGGGTTTTAAGGCAAATATCTCACCTATCAGCCCGGTATTTTTCATTGCCGCCACTGACGACCCATACCAAACATTACTACGCTCTTACCCAGAGTTAACTAACTTAAATTTCGTTGTGAGCAAATCAACTCACTCTACAAAACACCACATCGAGACCACAGGCGCTCCTGTGTTCTCACGCCCTCGCCGCCTCCCTGCTGTTAAACTAAAGGCGGCGAAGGCAGAATTTAACCATATACTGCAGCTGGGAATTATACGCCCCTCGTCCAGTCCATGGGCTTCCCCTTTGCATATGGTTCCAAAGCGTTCTGGAGATTGGCGTCCGATTGGGGACTATCGACGACTAAATGCCATTACGGTACCTGATCGTTACCCAATCCCACATATACAAGACTTCGCTTCATCCCTGCATGGTTGTAAGACCTTCTCCAAACTAGACCTCGTTAAGGCTTACCATCAGATACCAGTGAACCCAGACGACATACCCAAAACTGCAGTAACTACTCCATTTGGAGCGTTTGAATTTTTAACTATGCCTTTTGGTTTGCGAAACGCGGCTAGTACCTTCCAACGCTTCATGGACGAAGTACTGCGTGATTTGGACTTCGTCTATAATTATATAGATGACATCCTCGTAGCAAGTGCTTCACCTGAGGAACATGTTACTCACCTCCGCCTACTGTTCGAACGGTTTCAAAAGTACCAGGTGAGGATTAACCCTGGTAAATGTGTTTTCGGTGCTTCGTCGCTAACTTTCTTGGGACACATTATAAGCCCCGAAGGGATATCTCCCTTACCTGAAAAAGTGAAGGCTCTACAAGACCTTCAACCACCCACTTCACTTCGCCAACTGAGACACTTTCTCGGTCTGCTTAACTATTACAGACGTTTCATCCCACACTGTGCGGATCTCCTGTCTCCTCTGTCTGACATGTTACGTAACAGGAGAAAGAAAAATGAGCAGATTTCGTTGAATGACATACAGCTAAAAGCCTTTAACGAAATGAAGAAGAAATTAGCGACAACATCGCTACTTGCACATCCTGTACCCGACTCCCAGTTTTCATTGGTCGTTGATGCATCAGGCACAGCTGTAGGTGCAGTTTTGCAACAGCAACACCAACAACAGCTACAACCGCTCGCTTATTTTTCGATACAGCTGAAACCAGCAGAACAACGTTACAGCACGTTTGGCCGTGAACTCCTGGCAATGTACCTCGCAGTGAAACACTTTCAGCATTCACTAGAGGGCCGACAATTTGTGATCTACACCGATCACCGTCCGCTAACTTTCGCTCTGCGCTCAAAGCCGGACAGATATTCTCCTCGCGAAACTCGCCACTTGGATTTTGTTTCGCAATTTACAAACGATATCCGACATATCTCTGGTGAACAGAATGCTGCGGCAGACGCCTTGTCTCGCCTTCCCATTAATTCACTGTTCTCACCTTCAGATATCGACTTATGACGGATGGCCTTTGACCAACCACACCTGGACACCTTTGATCTATCGTCACCTGAATTTGCAACTTGCAAGTTCGCATACCTACCAGTGCCTACTGCAGACACGCAGATCATCTGTGACACCTCAACAGACGCACCTCGACCTTTTGTTCCGATGACACATCGTAGGGTTGTTTTTGACACACTACACCAATTGGCACACCCCGGACCCAAAGCCACAGTGAAGCTGATTGCAGCTAGATTTTTCTGGCCAAACATGAGGCGTGATATCACTGCCTGGACACGTTCTTGCGTATCCTGCCAAAAATCAAAGGTGCACAAACATATCCGTGCACCCCTCGGAACATTCAGCACCCCAGACGCTCGGTTCAGCCATGTCCATATTGATCTGGTTGGACCATGGCCGGTCAGTCAGGGATTTACTTACCTCCTGACCTGTATAGATCGCTTTACATGGTGGCCCGAAGCTATTCCCCTAAAGGACATTTCAGCTGAATCCGTAGCGCAAGCCCTTATATCAGGCTGGATAACGCGTTACGGAGTTCCTACAACAATTACCACTGACCGTGGCAGACAATTTGAATCCCACCTATTCCAGGAACTTTCCAGAATTTTAGGGATCAATCGAATTCGAACTACGAGCTATCACCCTGCTTCTAACGGGATGATAGAACGCTTTCATCGCCAATTAAAGGCCACATTACGTGCCTATCCTGACCAACAGCGATGGAGCGAATATGTACCTGTTGTCCTTCTTGGCTGTCGTGCAGCTATCAAAGAGGACCTAGGATACTCTCCAGCAGAACTTGTCTATGGAGTACCTCTATCATTACCAGGTCAGATGTTGAACCCTATAGATTTAACAGGAACAGATCCTGCCTTGTATATAAACAGACTGCAATCTTATTTTGGTAATCTCCCACCAATGCACCCTAGGGAACAGACCATCAAATCATCACTCCCAAAAGATATTTCTTCATGGACTCACGTTTTTCTAAGAAGGGACGCTGTCAAAGCCCCTCTCACTCCACCTTACACTGGCCCTTACCGCGTGCTTTCACGCACTGACAAACTTCTCACTCTTGACATTAGTGGCAAAAAAGAAACTGTATCTATTGACAGGGTGAAAAGAGCCTTTCTTAACACAAACACACAAGAGCCACATATTCCCCCTACTTACATACATGAACATATCTTTACACCCGTTGAAAAAAATACGATGCCAACAGACAACTATGTCACCACCACACGCAGTGGTCGACGAGTACATTGGCCCAAAAAGCTCTGTAAAACTGTTTATATATAAATTGTACCCTTCTTTGTTTTATGGCCGCTATCTTTTTCTCTGTCGGCTTTCCGCCTAAGCAGGGGGTGATGTAGCAGCCACAGATCTATTTCCTTTAGCGAATCAATACCCCCGACGGGAGATTCGGTCACTCACTGACCAATCAACGGGCGGAGCGCATTGATTCCTCTCTAGAACTATTTTTCCTAGTCCTGTTTGTAGAACGGAGGAAAGCAGAGAGCCATGAGCCCGCGGCAGTAACGGACGTCTCTCTCACATCGCTGCCACTGATTCCCCATGGAATGCTTCCGCGGAAGACGCTGCTGCTAGCTTCACCATGGACACTTACATACTATCTGCTGCTAGCTTCACCATGGACACTTACATACCAATCTTGTACGTTTACTATGTAAAAAAACCATTCTTTGTTGTTATTCTAAAAGCAAGTTTCGTCATTCATTTGGGTGCCTAAAAAATATAGTGTTGGGGAAATTAAGCATTTTCCCATAACCCCTATATACTAATTACCTTGGTCTGTATTCTACTAATCCTCACCTCCTGTAAATACTTCTCTTTCCTGTCAATACACCTACTTTTATACTATTACGTTGTTTTGTATTATTTCACATAATTCTGTTACCCGACGTAACAATAAGACTACCGCCCAAGGAGCAAAAGTATTTACATTTTTCAACATATTATCTTCCATTCGTATCTATCTATCTATCTATCTATCTATCTATCTATCTATCTATCTAATTAATCGTATCTATCTAAGTATTGAGTTCTCTCTATATATTGTACAATTAGATATATTTAATTTACATAATCTTTCATTTAATGGTTCTAAACTTTTTTTTAACTGCCGTCCCCTTATAGAATACAAATCCTATATCATCCAACAATTAACTGAAACAAAACGTAGAATTGCGCACCCACAAAATCGGATCAGAATGACTAAAAACATTTTGAAAAAAAAAAAAAAAAAAAACAGACCAAACCGGTGTGAAAATTAAAGTTCTGGATTCCGATTAAACAAAAAATAACAAATGGAACTATGGTGTTTTTCGAAGCGTAGCTTAGATGTGGCAAAAGACCAAGTGAGTATTGAACTCACTACTGAACTGTAATGATTCTAGCGAGGCAAGCTTGCTAATCATTACACCACCTGTAGGCCAAAATTTGAACTATGTGTCCTGTCAAATGTTTTAACAAAATAATGCGTCTGCGGTTGTATCCGATCATGTGACTCGATTTGAATGCTTATCTACGTTTCTCGACCGGCCAAGACAGTCCGATGGGAGCAGGGATCTAATAAGAACATCGCCTCAATGTAAGGGAGAAATTTCAAGACGCCGACCCTGACATGTCTCGTCGACATACGTTCGTTCTTCTTCTCCTTCCTATTTTCCTTTCTTCGTTTTCACTCACTCGCCGTCAAAGAAACAACAACAAGACATTTTCAATTGACTCAAAAATAATTCAACACCGATAAGTACATATTCCTCTTATCTGTTACTAGCAGTATAGCCCGGTGTTGCTCGGATGTAATGAAAGCTTGAAAACTAATTCATGGTCCTGGAGCTCAGACTCTTTGGACGTTGGCACGAAAGACTAAAAAAGCGATAGTTGTTTCCAGTTAAAGCGAAGCCGTAAACTGAAAGAAAAATGAATGGATGTAAGTCAAATTTTGATTTCCTGATATCAAATTTTCTGCACTATTGTAAGAACTGCAACCTTGAAACTTCTGAATAACGTTTCTTATGTCTTTGTCTATGAGTGTATCAAATTTGATTAAAATCGGACGACTCCTATAACCCGATTTTTTCGATTATCGATTTTCGATATTTATCGGGGGTACCTCGACACAAAACCTAGCTAAGAACACTCGCAGACGCTTATAGTACAACTGTGTAAATTTTCAAGAAAATCGGTTCTGGCGTTTCGGAATCTATAGGTAACGGACACACACACACAGACACACACACACACACACACAGAGAGACAAAGTTCCATTTAGAAATAAGTTTAGATTTCTCGCTCACACCCTCTTTTTCACCTTAAATTCATCGCCTCTTTTTCCTTTTTACTTACTCGGCGGACACAAAAACAAAGAGAAGACCAAGACATGACCACTTTACAACTACGATCTCTTGACTCCTTTACCTCCGCACTACACTTTCTCTTTTTGAACATAGTTAACAATTTCACTTCTTACAAACTTTATGCTATTCTGTTCAGTTAATAAAATTGCACTTATTTTACAAATGAAACACTTTTATTTTTTCAAATAATTTAAATTGTGGGGACTACGGTTGTGCGTGGCACAAGGCCAATTTGATAACCATAACCGAGGTCCCTACACCCTTGACTCTCAGTCTATATCCCAGGTGACGTACTCTCTTTTAAATATGAAGATATCTCTTTCTTGATTTTATTTGATATACGATTCAAAACAACTACTTTTCAAAGCGCAACGAACAGGCATATGCATTTCACTTTCAGCTTTTCTCAGATACTTCACTTTATAGGTGAAGTAAAAGTGGTCGGCATACCTGGTACAAGGCCAATTCACAAGCATAGCCGACAATCTCCACAATCGGATTGTTGAAGATGGGAACAATAAAAGTATTTCGTTTTAATATTAAAGTACAATTTTATTAACAGAACAGAATAACATAAAATTTGTAAGAAGTGAAATTACTATGTAAATGTTCAAAGAGAGAAAGTGTAGTGTCGAGTTAAAGGAATTAGGAGTTCGTAGTTGTAAAATGTTCTGGTCTTATAGTTGTAAGTAGTAAAATGCTTGTACGCAGAAAAGATTAATCAGGGTACTAATAAAGTTTGTTCCTTTCCTTTTTTATGGCCGGCGAGAAAGTGAAAAGGAAGGTAACACAATAAAAGAAAATTGTACTTAACGCAATTTTTAGGGGTCAGTTCAAGTATCTTGTTGTTGTTGTTGTTGTTGTCGCTGCAGTTTTCTTCTTCTTTGTTGACGGCGAGAATAATGAAGGAGAAAAAGAAGGACAACGAATGTGTGTCAGAACCTTATGTCCGGGTCAGTGGCTTGAAGTTTTTGTCATATCTTGGCGTTGTCGTCTTTAATTTCTGCTTCCATATGACTGATTGATTCGACTTTAGTTCTTTCTTTCTTTTTATACCAATTTACTTTTTTACATAGGCTTATTAACTTTTCTCTCAGTTTTGCTCCCTTTCATTGGCTAGAAAATGAATTTAACATTGGATCGCGAAAATTTGCTTCGTCTGTTGTCTTCAGTATGAGGTCAATCCTTTTTTTCTTATTCGTCAAAATTTAGATTTCATACTGGAGTGTGAATTTTTGTAAAAAGTGAAGAGAATAGAGTTACTTTTAATTCCACATTCAACACATAACACCCAGATCAGACCAAAATGAGGTATGTTGCCATATCTGGACAGGAGCTGCCCAGGCCTCACTTTCCAGTCTTGATAGAGTTCAAACGCATCTCCGAAGCTTTGTTGGTGAATAATATCTCTCTCTCTCTCTCTCTCTCTCTCTCTCTCTCTCTCTCTCTCTCTCTCTCTCTCTCTCTCTCTCTCTTATACTACCATGGAAAATGTGGCTAGGACCCACCATACCACTTACATAGTAGCAAACTACCCACACTACCTCCGTATTTCATCATCAGCTTCTTCCTGCGAATCACGACCCCATGGAACAAACTCTCGAGAGGATGTTTCTCCAGTCACTACAATCTTGACCTGTTCAAGTCTAGAGACAACCTCCCTCTTTACCTCCTGTCCATATAAACTACCCTTTAACTACCCCTCTACCTCAAGCGACCCCCGGGCCTTGTACAGGGTGAACCATTCTGTAAAAAAAAAAAAAAAATGTAACATTCTTTGATTACAAAGGGGAGGCAACTTTCCCTCGACTAAGTAATGTATTTGACTTAATGCGGCAAACCAAGCATATTTACATAAAAAATTAAATGTTACACGAAACATTTGAGTATTCGACGGAAAAACTTTCCTTTTATTAAAATTAATTTTATCTATTCTACTCAGGATTTAATTACTGACATCTTTTAATGACATTTAAAATTATATTTAAAAAATATCACTAGTATTATTATTAAGGACCATCTATATACTAAAAATAAAAGTTTAAAAAGGAACCACCCTGCCATCAATACTGGAAAGAACGATAACAATAACATCTACCGGACACGAGAAATCTATTCTCCTGAAAAAGAAATGTTTGAAGAGACAGATTTTTATAAATATCAAACGATAGCGATGCTCGGTCAGTGAATGCTAAAAATCAATGTTAATCTTTTGTAGAAGCCGGTGACGTAAACAAAACAAAATTTTCGAGAAAAATTTCGAAAATGTTAGAAGGGATTAAATTTTTTTTTAAAATAATTAAAAATGACTTCGATCTTTCCTCTTAATAAAAATATAAACATTTTGATGAAAAAAGTTTGATTTACTAAGTTTAGGACCGTTTTTATTCATACTATGCTGTTTCGTTATCGATTTAGTAGAGGTACCTATAAAAATGTTACCTTTTTTTTCATCAAGTTCACCCCATACAAGGCATTAAGGCTACTAAGACACAAGGAGTTACTGTTTGTAGAAGAATTAAAAAACAGAAAAATTACTAAGGAGCAGTTGACAAAGGAAGAGTAATCAGGAGGCAAGCAGACTGCCTTTTAACTTTAATTGAAAGCTAAAAATGATTACATTTCCTATTTCCACTAAGCAAAATAGTCTGGTGTATTTCAAACGGAAATTATATTGATTGGAATCTAAATTTTTTAGATTTTTTTAAAACATTTAAAGTTTTTGGCCATTTTTGTGCGATCAACACATTTTTTTTAATCATATCACCCCGAGCAAGGCGGTAACGCCACTGAAGCGCAGTGGGCTACATAGGAGTGAAAAGATTGGAAAAGAGAAAGCCGGAAACCACATCCTAAACAGGGAACAAGGGATGAGTCTCTTCACCTGTTCAATAGACGTGGGTGGAGTGTACAAATGTTAATTCTCAGTTTTAAAAATCTTGCGAAAATAAAATTTACATCTGTGACACATTATTTTTGAAAAATTAGAAAATTTAAAGTTAAATTAATGTGATTTACACAAGTACTATTTGTTCATGAAATTTAGAATAAAAGTATTTCTTAATCACGGTGGTAACAAGAGATTGATGTGTGAAGTGAATGAAGGCAGGCAGATAAGGCATGAAGTAATTATTGACAGCTACGTATGATTAGACATGATTGTTCATTTTTTTTTTTTTTTTTAGAAAGATAAGAAACCGTGACATTTTAATGTAAGGCAGAAAATACCATACTCAAAAACACTTTAAATACACGAAAAAATAAAAATTAGAAAATAGGATGATGTTACGATTTGTCTTAAACTTTTCAATTTTTGGTTAGTAAATAGTCTTCACTTAATAATTCAATAACCTAACCGCCACAAGGCTTTGTAAAAAATGTTAAAATTTAAAATTTTATAAATTATTATAATTAAAAAAGAAAAAATTAAAACAACTCTTTTAAAATTTCATTATTCATCAAATTTTTTTCTTCAGTTTATAATGTATTATTTATAAGCGCAATTAAAGTCTTATCTAATTATTAATAAATAATGCCATAGTTTTATTGCATTTTTTATTTCACAAATAAGAGCAAATTTTCGTTAATAAAACCAACTGTTTGAAAAAAGAGATGATTTACATTCTCCAATGAGTTCTGCCTTTACCTAATAAAATAAATTTTCGCTACAACATTTAATTTCTTGAAATTTCATTAATTTACGTGGAGGAGGGGTAACAGATGTAAAAAAAAATATATTTTTACCAAGACATTTTTAAAATAATAATTTAAAAAATAATTTCATTTCTTTGGTAATAAGTCCTGAAAGTTTCATTAAAATTCAACAAATATGTGATTTTTGCAAGAATTTTCAAATTAATATGTTTTTCACCGGAAAATACCTGAGTTACGTAATATTACATTATCCATTGTAATATTCTCGTAACGATTTGGTTACCCGCTGATTTTTTCCAAAATTTCGAACGTGTTAGAAAGGATTAAAAAATTATTTTTAAATAATTTTTAAAAATACTTTAATCGTTCCTTTAAAAATACTTTTTTAATCGTTCCTTTAAATATGAGTCCGTTGAACTCATAAAGGATTACTTTAATTGTAAAAACCTTAATTGATATGTGTATATAAAACGTTATTTTTCAACTCAATTTGCTTTTCTTGACTTATGACTTATAGTGGGCTATCTATAATAACATAAAAAATTTTGATGGAAAAAGTTTGTTCTTTATTAAGTTTGGCGCCTATTTTCTTTATACTATGCTGTTTTTTGTTTTGTTTTGTTTTGTTTTTTGTTTGTTTGTTTTTTTTTTGTTTTTTTTTTGTTTTTTGTTTTTTCGGCGATTTAGTCGAGGTACCTACATGAAAGTATTTATAGAAAAGGAACAGGGAGGTAGGAAAACCGTTGGAAGCTCCATACACAGGTCTATTCCAAGTTCCAAGTATTAAGTCGTCACGAAAAATATTTTACTATAAAAAGATCAGACGATGTCCATAGTAATGTCTCAATAGACAGATTAAAACCTGCGTACATTTCTGAAAATATAAAATCAAAACTCAAAAGATTTCATCGAATCAAGACGGGATTTAACTCCCCATCTTGTACCGAGGAAACTAATAATAACAAACCAAAAATGAAAACAAAGTCCGGTAGAACGGTTAAATGGAAGAAAGAAAACACATATTTTTATTTCTAACAAAACAAAAAACAAAACAAACAAACAAACAAAAAAACAAAAGAAAACAAAAAAGAAACAGCAAAACAAAACGAAAACTACCATTTGAAAAAAAAGAGAAGCGACAGCAGATAAAAAAAAAAACAACTCCGAGAGAGACTCGAGAGATACGAGAGTAATTAGTATCTCCCTTGACCCAAGTCGCTTGACTTACTATGCTCGCCTCCCTTACCCCGCTCATCTTATCTTTCGCTGTCTCAAAACTACTTACTGATCAAAGGAGCGAATACATCAAAGACATTCCTTACTTACAACGCTCCCACATACCTAAGTATTAATTCTCTTTTCAGCATTTTATTGCCATGAATAATTTAACGTCCGTTGGACCTATACTTCAAGTATTACTTTAATTGTAAAAACCTTAATTGATATGTGTATACATATATAAAATGTTATTTTTCAACTCAATTTGCTTTTCTTGATTTATAATCATTTTATGACTTATAATGGGCTTTCTACAACAAGGCCAAATTCCGTTAACCTGCAACAATTTACAACTACCTTTCAAAAGAACGAACCCCCTACTATAAACTAGAAAAGAATGGATAACACACTATAAAGCTGAGATGCCAGATCCGGAACAATGATACTGCTGATTCTTTTTTGGATTTTATCAAGGATTTCTAGATATATACCAGGAGCACCAGACCATACGTGGTAGCAATATTCTAAGCAGGGACGAGTGGTAGATTTAGATAAAGAAAAAAATGATTAACACGATTCAGTGAACCAATTTTCATAGTAGCTGAACTAGCAATGGATTCAATAGTCTTCTAAATTCATGTCAACGTTAACCCGAGAAAACATAACTAGTCGCTCTCCTGGAGATTAGCATCGGCCATGTCGATGGATGGCGTAAAAAGGTCTCTCAGATGATTAATACAATAGCGTTACAATTAACTGGAGCCGTTAAATTTAACAAGCCATCCTTTGCCCCAGATAAGGAAACGGTTAATACTATCATTGCTATTAACATATTGCGTGTGGATGGGTGTAAACAGTTGTGCTTAATATTTAATATTATGGGTTGCTTCTTTTATAGTATTCAATAATATCTTGTAGAATTTACATGGGTGTTTGTAAGTGGTTATCTTCGGATAACTTCATTAATCCCAATATATTCCAATTTTTAACCTTTTAAAAATTAATGCAAACGGACAGGGAGGTAATATATTAATATAAGATACATTTTGCGTGTACTGATAAAATTATATATCTTTTAAAATAAAATATACAATTTCATGAGTTCATGAGTTCATCTCAGAAAGTTCTCGTGTTAAACGTCTAAATTCTTTAGCACATAAGAGAAAAAGAGAGAGAGAGAGAGAAAAAAGACTACTTGTAAATGTGTTGTGTATGTATGTATACAAATGTGTATGTATGTATACAAATGTCTCGTTGATAGTAGTAATTCTTCCAACTCTTTGGGATATTTAGATGTCCTGAAAATGTGTGGATTGGAAGAACGGACGAAATTATTTCTTCGACTCTGTGGAGGGCTGTATCTGACTTCGTATCGCTAACAAAAGTTGAATATCTGTGGACAGCCATAAACAAAAAAATGAAGACACGAATAGAAAACGAATCGCCAATGTTTATTGACGTATGTGGGTACAAAGATGCGAAGGTATAGAGAATGGTCAACCTCAAGTTAGCCTGACATTGAGTGAGGGTGGCCGAATCTCCCTTTCGGCTACAAAACACATTCGAACTCAATAGTCAGGAATCGAGAAGAGAACGATTATCTCCTTTCCGGAAGTGGGAGTCACAAAATTCACACGTGACCGGAAACCGTTTTGCTTTCTTTTTGCATTATAGAAAGATGTAATTTTTTTCTTTTCTTATTATTGTTTTCTTTTCGTTTTCCTATAACTGTATCCTTTACCTGGTCGCCTCTTTGTGTTTATACACTTTTACGAAACAAAGGAATTCATCCCAGAATTGTTTCTTGCTTTCTGATTGGTTCACAAATGGGATTCATTTAACAATCAATTTTCTTTTACCTACATTTAGGAATGACGACCATTTGACCTCTTTTGGAACTGCCTCTTAATTGCTGTTGTTTGATTTTGACCCCGGGGTGGTAGCACCTGTCAGGATCCCAACTATGGGCAACTAGTCTATCCCCAAACTGGGGTCAAAGCACTATAAAAGTATAAAAATAGACTTTTATAGTAAAAATTCCAGGAATACATTTTTGAAGGAAAAAATATTTCCAGCAATACATTTTTGAAAAAATACATACCAGCAATACAGCTAACTCTCAACAAAAACCACTTTAAAAATACGTCAAAGAAAGCTAATCTACAAACTTGTTCCTTACAAAGAATATATATTCTATTCAAAGAAATCTATTGTAAAAATCTTGTCGGCATTAAATAACCCATTGAGGTTGATATGCTGTAAAACAAAACAAACCAAACCAATCTTATCGTCTGATTCACACTCTTTCCAGTCTTTTGAACAGGAGTAGCGTTTATTCCTTGTTTCCTGTTTAGAATTGTGTTCCAGTTTCTTCTAAAGTCTTCTCACTCGTTTTCAATCCCAGGAGCCTTTTGTACCTAACTGACATTATTGATTACAATTGATTTGATTACAAAAAAGAGGGATATTAGAGAAAAAGAAATAACATTATTGTTATTTCTTTTTCTCCAATATCGCTCAACACACCACAGAAGACACTGTTGATAATTATAAAGAGTTTATTGCAACAAAACAAAAAAACATTGCAGGTTATCCTGGGCAAGCACAATGCATTGTTTGCCGAAAATATGAATTTTTAGTCGAATAGTAAGATTACTGAAATAAGAAAAAGAAGATTACATTCATGCACATTATGAAAAAAAAAACGAAAATCTTTCCTTTCAATTATAGCCGTAGGGGCTGGTTAATGTTTCTTTAATTGGGCCTTGTGTCAGACTTAACCAAACTCTCTACAGCTTACAAGTTTTATGCATAATTATCATCAGAAGAATTATCAAAAGGTTAGTTGTCGGCAGGTTGGAATGTATGGAATAGTGTGGAATAGTGTAAAAATAAAATATACATTTTTCATGTTAAAATAGAAATTTATTATAAGGAAAAAAATGTAGAAGTTAATGTGCAGTTAGAAACATTATTAAGGAGTTAAGGGTAGACTTCGTACAAAATGTTCGTAATAATTGTTTAAGGAGATAAAGAGAAAGAGAAATAGGACAATGTCCGAGTCGCTTGAAGTTGAAGCTACATTTTAGATGTTTCGTCTCGCGGTTCCCATCTGACTCTCTCTGTCTTGACGCTGACCGAGGCCTTTTAAACTATTCAGATTTTCGCACTTGCTCGCGAAGTCCTCAAGTCTTGTAAGTCGCTCCCATTGGTCAAAAATCAATTTAACACCTACTTGCGATTTTTTCTTTAAGCACATGGTCAATCTTTTTTCTATTTGGGAAAAACCAGGATTTCACACGTCTTTGTGGATTTTTGTAAAAGTAAAGAAGAAGGTTGATTTTAATTTAATTTCTTATCCGCTACACAATTACAAATAACACAAATTAAAATTTAACCTTTAAAGGTAGAAATATACTTTCAACGAAGCTCAATATTAATATGTAGATATAGAAATAACTGGTAAATCCCCGAACACATGTAAAGAAATGCATTAGTATTTGTCTATATACTTCTGGGATATTTACATTATTTACATTGTTCGGACTGTTATCCTCATTTTTATTGCCATGTTTACGACGTTTCGGTTGTTGTACGCTCCGGCCTTCTTCATGTGCTAGGAATTTCGAAACAAATGGATCGGTTCGAAATTCCTAGCACCTGAAGAAAGCCGGAACATACAACAACCGAAATGTCGTAAACATGGCAATAAAAATGAGGACAACAGCCTGAACAATGTAACTAAACTACATTAGTATTTGATATTGTTAGTTGATTTACATAAAAAAGGGTAACTAGCCGAAAATTTCCAATGATAAAGAAATGAGATAATAAGAGAAAGAATACTTCACTTCAAAAAGGGCTTTACCATATCGCTGTCGTATTTGAATGATGTGTTTTGGGGGCTTGGGGTTTAATAGATGGGTATGGCCGTGAATGTGTTGTCCCTGGAATCGCTGGTAATATGCCCTGTTTGAATCTAGAGTCATTCATTCTTTCCGCGGGACCAGGAATTTAGGCCGGAAGCAACAATATGCTGTGAAGGCAATAATATACGACTCCCAGTCGTAATTTTTAGAACTCCATAAATAATCCTCGCAGATTCTTCGTGGCGACAGATTTAAAGAAAGATTTCAACTCAAAATCAGATTTGTCGGATTCTCTGCCTTCTGACGAGGTTATGCTGAAGCACAGTCTCGTCTAGGGGGAAAAAAACAGACATGAGCCAGACCCTGCCTTATGCAAGGTCTATAGGAAATTTTTTGCCCAGGCTCGGAATTCCCGTGTTAAAAACCTACCTTGTGTCACATCCGACCTCAGGTCTCTGGTAAGAAACCAAATTTAAAGATTGGTTAGTGGCGATTTCATCCTTAACCTGGGTATTTCCAGAAGGGCTGGATGCTGATTGGCAGAGAGAGTCAGGATGTTATTAATTTCCAAGCGGCCAGGATGAGTCGAAGTAGGTATGCTGCCAAAAATATTGAAGGGTGACTATTCATTGCTAGGCCGAGAAAATTGTGACGCCATTAAAAATCCTTCAATAGAAGCTTTGAGCCACGTGTTCTAAACCTGGAAATCCTACAGCGGTAATATAGTTTTGAAATCAATAAAGAATATTTTATTTATACAGGCATATCTCGGCTTTTTTTGTATTGTAAAGCCGTGATAGACGCAGGATAGATAGATAGATAGATAGATAGATAGATAGATAGATAGATAGATAGATAGATAGTGGAGTGGTATCCTGTTGCCTTCTCCACGGTGATTTATTGAGACACCACCTCTAGTTAGCTGGCCGTTGACTCATTTAGAGTTCCTCTGCCCTTTGTAGGTTTAATTTATTATCTTACCGAGGTGTTAACATCCCGTTAAAAAAAGAGTTTGGTAGAAGAAAGAATAAAAATATTAAGTATATACTTAGTATAAGTTCAATTAAAAAGGCTTTGACAAAATACGCCACAAAGAATTGATGGAGATGCTTGGCAGCCTCGACATATTTGGGAAAGAACTAAGAGTAATCAAGAATATCTACTGGCAGCAAACTGCCTGCATACGGACAGGTAACGAATTCAGCAATTATACTAAGATTGAAAGAGGTTTTGGAAAGGATGGAGACGAAAAGGAAATTAATACTGAACATCAGGAAGAGACAACTAAAGTTCCTGGGAAATGCAATGAGGAAGGAGGGATTGGAGAACCTGATACTAACAGGGCAGATAGAGAGAAAAAGAGACAGAGGAAAGCAGTGGATAACATATTTGAAGGACCTGATCAGGTGGATGACGGAACGAGGGTTGCATGGTGCAACAGAAGAAAGCGTACTAAGAGCCACCAGGGACAGGGAGATGTGGAGAGCCATGATCGCCTACATCCTGAAAGGACATGGCACATAAAAGAAGAATATCTCGGCTTACGTCATTTCGAGTTAAGTCGTTCTCGGTTATACGTCGTTTGTCAAAAACTGTATATGGAAAAATAAAAATCAAGTTTAGGTTATTTTTATTCGGCTTAACGTCTGTCCGCCACAAATACTGAAGTCGTAATATCACTAGAAACGCGTTAAAAGCACATAAAATCATGTTACTGTAGGGGATTCGTACTGCAAGGATAATTTGGAATAATTTCTCTGTTGAATTCCCCTGGCACAAGGCCACTTCAAAAAGGGACATTCCACCCAAATACTTACAACCCACCATTTAATTTTGTAAGCATTGAAATTCTAGGATTACAGCATCTCGAACAATATAAATGAGGCCACTTCCACTCATCCATTCGCTCAAATATTTGTGTTTGGAAACTTTGATGTCTACCACACGAAGAGGCTGTAAAACTATTGCAGATCTTGCTGGTGTCAATGCCATGAACTTTTTAATCAAATCCCTTACACAAGTGGTGGATTTCCCCAAGCATTTTTCTAATAACCCTAATGGATCTGGCTCACAGCTAGATCTGTGTTTCACTTCTGTTTCTGACTCATGCCATGTCATACAGCTTTGCCCTCTTGGCAACTTTGATCATATTGTGATTTCCATGATTATCTCCTACTTTCCCTCTCCCAGAACTTCCAGCCAGCAGAATATCTTACTGCTACCAAAGAGCAGACTGGTAGTCGTACCGAGATTTCCTGTGTGACCTACCTTGGAACAAAGTATTTGCTCTTCCCGTTGAAGACTGTGCATCCAAGGGCTCATCTTGGGTTAAAACTGACACCAATGCTTTCATCCCAGCCAAGAAGTTATGACTTAAACTCCATTCATCCTGCTGGTTCTACCCTGCCTGCTCAGCCGCCATTGCCCACAGGAATCATTTCTTCCGGCTTTATTAAAGCCATGCATCTGCTCGTAATGAGTGCAAGAGGATCCTAATTGATGCTAAGCAGTTGTTTGCTGACAGAATGAAGTAGCGTATCACACTCCACAAGTTCAACTCCAAAGACTGACAATGCAAATAATGACGAGATGTGCTTTTCTTGTTTTTAAACAAATCTATTAAATTCATCATATATTTTAAAATTGTCTAATGGATCAGCTTTCTCTTTATCTGATGTTATAACTTATTTAATTGGCTTTATAACTATACAATTATCATTGGTAGTTGTAAGCAAAACTTTGTAGAAAAAGAAAAGATCATATTTTCTTTCTCTTTTCCAATCTTTTACTCTTTTCTATTCTTTTAGTCTTTTCTTTCCTTTTTTTTTCAATTGGTGTAGATAGATTAAACTATCGCCCGGTTCACACTCCACCCACGTCTATTGGAGAGGTGTAGAGGCTCATCCCTTTTCCCTGTTTAGGATGTGGTTTCCGGTTTTCTCTTTTCCAATCTTTTACTCTTTTTTTCTGTTCCAATTGGGGTAGATACACTAAACTATCGCCCGGTTCACACTCCACCCACGTCTATTGAACAGGTGAAGAGACTCATCCCTTGTTCCCTATTTAGGATGTGGTTTCCGGTTTTCTCTTTTAAAATCTTTTACTCTTTTTTTTCTGTTCCAATTGGGGTAGATAGACTAAACTATCTTCCCGGTTCATTACCTCCACCCATGTTCTATTGAACAGGTGTGAGGAGCTCATGCCTTGTTCCCTATTCCCAGAATGGTTGGTTCTCCCAGGTTTTCTCTTTTCCAATCTTTTACTCTTTTGTTCTGTTCCAATTGGAGTAGATAGACTAAACTATCGCCAGGTC
The DNA here is from genome assembly GCA_037127315.1 of Ascarosepion bandense. Classification (NCBI taxonomy): domain Eukaryota; kingdom Metazoa; phylum Mollusca; class Cephalopoda; order Sepiida; family Sepiidae; genus Ascarosepion; species Ascarosepion bandense. Next base: position 2,796,685 of record JBBBDQ010000424.1, on the reverse strand, counting down.
CCACACTCCACCACGTCTGTTAGAACAGGGTGAAGAGACTCATCCCATTCCTTGTTCCCTGTTTAGGATGTGGTTCCCAGGTTTTCTCTTTTCCAATCTTTTACTCTTTTTTTCTGTTCCAATTTCCAAGTTGGCAGTAAGATAGACTAAACTATCCCTTGAGTCCACACTCCACCCACGTCTATTGAACAGGGTGTAGAGTCTCATGTCCTTGTTCCCTGTTTAGGATGTGGTTCCCAGTTTCTCTTTTCCAATCTTTTACTCTTTTTTCTGTTCCAATTGGAGTAGATAGACTAAACTATCGCCCGGTTCCACCCTCCACCCACGTCTATTGAACAGGTGTAGAGGCTCATCCCTTTTCCCTGTTTAGGATGTGGTTCCCGGTTTTCTCTTTTCCAATCTTTTACTCTTTTTTTTCTGTTCCAATTGGAGTAGATAGACTAAACTATCGCCCGGTTCACACTCCACCCACGTCTATTGAACAGGTGTAGGAGGCTCATCCCTTGTTCCCTGTTTAGGATGTGGTTCCCGGTTTTCTCTTTTCCAATCTTTTACTCTTTTTTTCTGTTCCAATTGGGGTAGATAGACTAAACTATCGCCCGGTTCACACCTCCACCCACGTCTATTGAACAAGGTGTAGAGTCTCATCCCTTGTTCCCTGTTTAGGATGTGGTTCCCGGTTTTCTCTTTTCCAATCTTTTACTCTTTTTTTCTGTTCCAATTGGAGTAGATAGACTAAACTATCGCCAGGTCCACACTCCACCCACGTCTATTGAACAGGTGAAGAGACTCATCCCTTGTTCCCTGTTTAGAATGTCGTTTCCGGTTTTCTCTTTTCCAATCTTTTACTCTTTTTTTCTGTTCCAATTGGAGTAGATAGACTAAACTATCGCCAGGTCCACACTCCACCCACGTCTATTGAACAGGTGAAGAGACTCATCCCTTGTTCCCTGTTTAGGATGTGGTTCCCGGTTTTCTCTTTTCCAATCTTTTACTCTTTTTTTCTGTTCCAATTGGAGTAGATATACTAAACTATCGCCCGGTTCACACTCCACCCACGTCTATTGAACAGGTGTAGAGGCTCATCCCTTTTCCCTGTTTAGGATGTGGTTCCCGGTTTTCTCTTTTCCAATCTTTTACTCTTTTTTTCTGTTCCAATTGGAGTAGATAGACTAAACTATCGCCCGGTTCACACTCCACCCACGTCTATTGAACAGGTGTAGAGGCTCATCCCTTTTCCCTGTTTAGGATGTGGTTCCCGGTTTTCCCTTTTCCAATCTTTTACTCTTTTTTTCTGTTCCAATTGGAGTAGATAGACTAAACTATCGCCCGGTTCACACTCCACCCACGTCTATTGAACAGGTGTAGAGGCTCATCCCTTGTTCCCTGTTTAGGATGTGGTTCCCGGTTTTCTCTTTTCCAATCTTTTACTCTTTTTTTCTGTTCCAATTGGGGTAGATAGACTAAACTATCGCCCGGTTCACACTCCACCCACGTCTATTGAACAGGTGTAGAGGCTCATCCCTTGTTCCCTATTTAGGATGTGGTTTCCGGTTTTCTCTTTTCCAATCTTTTACTCTATTTTTCTGTTCCAATTGGAGTAGATAGACTAAACTATCACCCGGTTCACACTCCACCCACGTCTATTGAACAGGTGTAGAGGCTCATCCCTTGTTCCCTGTTTAGGATGTGGTTCCCGGTTTTCTCTTTTCCAATCTTTTACTCTTTTTTTCTGTTCCAATTGGAGTAGATAGGCTAAACTATCGCCCGGTTCACACGCCACCCACGTCTATTGAACAGGTGTAGAGGCTCATCCCTTGTTCCCTGTTTAGGATGTGGTTCCCGGTTTTCTCTTTTCCAATCTTTTACTCTTTTTTTCTGTTCCAATTGGAGTAGATAGACTAAACTATCGCCCGGTTCACACTCCACCCACGTCTATTGAACAGGTGTAGAGTCTCATCCCTTGTTCCCTGTTTAGGATGTGGTTCCCGGTTTTCTCTTTTCCAATCTTTTACTCTTTTTTTCTGTTCCAATTGGAGTAGATAGACTAAACTATCGCCCGGTTCACACTCCACCCACGTCTATTGAACAGGTGTAGAGGCTCATCCCTTTTCCCTGTTTAGGATGTGGTTCCCGGTTTTCTCTTTTCCAATCTTTTACTCTTTTTTTTCTGTTCCAATTGGAGTAGATAGACTAAACTATCGCCCGGTTCACACTCCACCCACGTCTATTGAACAGGTGTAGAGGCTCATCCCTTGTTCCCTGTTTAGGATGTGGTTCCCGGTTTTCTCTTTTCCAATCTTTTACTCTTTTTTTCTGTTCCAATTGGGGTAGATAGACTAAACTATCGCCCGGTTCACACTCCACCCACGTCTATTGAACAGGTGTAGAGTCTCATCCCTTGTTCCCTGTTTAGGATGTGGTTCCCGGTTTTCTCTTTTCCAATCTTTTACTCTTTTTTTCTGTTCCAATTGGAGTAGATAGACTAAACTATCGCCAGGTCCACACTCCACCCACGTCTATTGAACAGGTGAAGAGACTCATCCCTTGTTCCCTGTTTAGAATGTCGTTTCCGGTTTTCTCTTTTCCAATCTTTTACTCTTTTTTTCTGTTCCAATTGGAGTAGATAGACTAAACTATCGCCAGGTCCACACTCCACCCACGTCTATTGAACAGGTGAAGAGACTCATCCCTTGTTCCCTGTTTAGGATGTGGTTCCCGGTTTTCTCTTTTCCAATCTTTTACTCTTTTTTTCTGTTCCAATTGGAGCAGATATACTAAACTATCGCCCGGTTCACACTCCACCCACGTCTATTGAACAGGTGTAGCTCATCCCTTTTCCTGTTTAGGATGTGGTTCCCGGTTTTCTCTTTTCCACCTTTTACTCTTTTTTTCTTGTTCCACTGGAATAGATAGACTAAACTATCGCCCGGTTCACACTCCACCCACGTCTATTGAACAGGTGTAGAGGCTCATCCTTTTCCCGTTTAGGATGTGGTTCCCGGTTTTCCTTTCCACCCTTTTTACTTTTTCGTTCCAATTGAGTAGATAGACTAAACTATCACCTGGTTCACACTCCACCCACGTCTATTGAACAGGTGCAGAGGCTCATCCCTTTTCCTGTTTAGGATGTGGTTCCCGGTTTTTCTTTCCAATCTTTTATTTTTTTCTGTCAATTGGGAGAGATCAAACTATCGCCCGGTTCACACTCCACCCACGTCTATTGAACAGGTGTAGAGGCTCGTCTCCTTGTTCCCTGTTTAGTGATGTGGTTCCTGGGTTTTCTTCCAATCTTTTACTCTTTTTTTCTGTTCCAATTGGGGTAGATAGACTAAACTATCGCCCGGTTCACACTCCACCCACGTCTATTGAACAGGTGTAGAGAGGCTCATCCCTTGTTCCTCATTTAGGATGTGGTTTCCGGTTTTCTTTTTCCATCCTTTTTACTCTATTTTTCTGTTCCAATTGGAGTAGATAGACTAACTATCACCCGGTTCACACTCCACCCACGTCTATTGAACAGGTGTAGAGGCTCATCCCTGTCTGTTTATAGATGTGGGCTCCGGTTTTCTCTTTCCAATCTTTTACTCTTTTTTCTGTTCCATTTGAGTAGATAGATCAAACTATCGTCTTGTCTACACTCCACTAATGTCTATTGAACAGGTGTAGAGGCTCATCCCTTGTTCCCTGTTTAGGATGTGGTTCCCCGGTTTTCTCTTTTCCAATCTTTTACTCTTTTTTTCTCTGTTCCAATGGAGTAGATAGACTAAACTATCGCCCGGTTCACCCACCTGATTGCTCATTGAACAGGTGAAGAGATCATCCCTTGTTCCCTGTTTAGGATGTAGTTCCCGGTTTTCTCTTTTCCAATCTTTTACTCTTTTTTTCTGTTCCAATTGGAGGTAGATAGATTAAACTATCGGTTATAGGTCCACACTCCACCCACGTCTATTGAACAGGTGTAGAGTCCATCCTCTTGTTCCTCGTTTAGGATGTGGTTCCCGGTTTTCTCTTTTCCACCCGGCTCTTTTTTTCTGTTCCAATTGGAGTAGATAGACTAAATTATCGCCCGGTCCACACTCCACCCACGCCCATTGAACAGGTGAAGAGACTCATCCCTTGTTCCCTGTTTAGAATGTCGTTTCCGTTTTCTTTTCCAATATTTTACTCTTTTTTTCTGTTCCAATTGGAGGATAGACTAAATCCATCGCCAGGTCCACACTCCACTCCACGTCTATTGAACAGGTGTGGAGGCTCATCGCTTGTTCCCTGTTTAGGATGTGGTTCCCGGTTTTCTCTTTTCCAATCTTTTACTCTTTTTTTCTGTTCCAATTGGAGTAGATAGACTAAACTATCGCCAGATCCACACTCCACCCACGTCTATTGAACAGGTGAAGAGACTCATCCCTTGTTCCCTGTTTAGGATGTGGTTCCCGGTTTTCTCTTTTCCAATCTTTTACTCTTATTTTCTGTTCCAATTGGAGTAGATAGACTAAACTATCGCCCGGTTCACACTCCACCCTCGTCTATTGAACAGGTCCGTAGAGCTCATCCCTTTTCCCTGTTTAGGATGTGGTTTCCCGGTTTCTCTTTTCCAATCTTTTACTCTTTTTTCTGTTCCAATTGGAGTAGATAAGACTAAACTATCTTGGTTCCGCTCCACCCACGTCTATTGAACAGGTGTAGAGATATCTTTCCCTGTTTAGGATGCTTCAGTTCCAGTTTTCTCTTTCCAATCTTTTACTCTTTTTTTTCTGTTCCAATTGGAGTAGATAGACTAAACTATCCTTGAGTTCACACTCCACCCACGTCTATTGAACAGGTGTAGAGGCTCATCCTTGTTTCCCTGTTTAGGATGTGAGTTCCCAGTTTTCTCTTTTCCAATCTTTTACTCTTTTTCTGTTCCAATTGGGGTAGATAGACTGTTCTCCTTTGATTCCACACTCCACCACGTCTGACTGAACAGGTGAGTCTCATCCCTTGTTCCTGTTTAGGATGTAGTTCCCGGTTTCTCTTTTCCAATCTTTTACTCTTTTTTCTGTTCCAATTGGGGTAGATAGACTAAACTATCGCCAGGTCCACACTCCACCCACGTCTATTGAACAGGTGAAGAGACTCATCCTTGTTCCCTGTTTAGAATGTCGTTTCCGGTTTTCTCTTTTCCAATCCTCTTTTTTTCTGTTCCAATTGGAGTAGATAGACTAAACTATCCTTAAGGTCCACACTCCACACGTCTATTGAACAGGGTGAAGGGCCTATTCACTTGTTCCCTGTTTAGGATGTGGTTCCCGGTTTCTCTTTTCCAATCTTTTACTCTTTTTTTTCTGTTCCAATTGGAGTAGATACTAAACTATCTTGGTTCACACTCACCACGTCTATTGAACAGGTGTGAGGCTCATCCCTTTTCCTGTTTAGGATGTGGTTTGGTTTTCTCTTTTCCAATCTTTTTACTCTTTTTCTGTTCCAATTGGGAGTAAGAATGAATAAACTATCGCCCGGTTCACACTCCCACCCACGTCTATTGAACGGGGGTGTGAAACCCATCCCCTTTCCCTGTTTGAGGGATGTGGTTCGGTTTTCCTTTTCCAATCTTTACTCTTTTTTTCTGTTCCAAGTGGAGTAGATAGACTAAACTATCATGATTTTCACACTCCACCACGTCTATTGAACAGGGTGTAGAGGCTCATCCCTTGTTCCTGTTTGAGGATGTGGTTCCAGTTTTCTCTTTTCCAATCTTTTTCCTCTTTTTTCTGTTCCAATTGGGGTAGATAGACTAAACTATCGCCCGGTTCCTCCACCCACGTCTATTGAACAGGTGTGAAACCATCTGTTCCCTATTTAGGATGTGGTTTCCGGTTTTCTCTTTTCAATCTTTTACTCTGTTTTCTGTTCCAATTAGGAGTAGATAGACTAAACTATCACCCAGTTCACACTCCACCCACGTCTATTGAACAGGTGTGAGAGCTCATCCCTTGTTCCCTGTTTAGGATGTGGTTCACGGTTTTCTCTTTTCCAATCTTTTACTCTTTTTTTCTGATTTCCCAATTGGAGTAGATAGGCTAAACTATCGCCCGGTTCACACGCCACCCACGTCTATTGAACAGGTGTAGAGGTCATCCCTTGTTCTGTTTAGATGTGGTTCCTGGTTTTCTCTTTTCCAATCTTTTACTCTTTTTTCTTGTTCCAATTGGAGTAGATAGATTAAACTATCGCCCGGTTCACACTCCAATTTACGTCTATTGGAATATAGTAGAGTCTCATCCTCGTTCCCTGTTTAGATGTGGTTCCTGGTTTTCTCTTTTCCAATCTTTTACTCTTTTTCTGTTCCAATTGGAGATAGATTCATAAAACTATCGTCTGTCTACACTCCACCCACGTTCATGGCTGAACAGGTGTAGAGGCTCATCCTCTTCCCTGTTTAGGATGTGGTTCCTGGTTTTCTCTTTTTCCAATCTTTTACTCTTTTTTCTGTTCCAATTGGAGTAGATAGACTAACTATCGCTCGGTTCACACTCCACCCACGTCTATTGAACAGGTGTAGAGGCCTCATCCCTTGTTCCCTGTTTAGGATGTGGTTCCTGGTTTTCTCTTTTTCCAATCTTTTACTCTTTTTTCTGTTCCAATTGGGGTAGATAGACTAAACTATCGCCCGGTTCACACTCCACCCACGTCTATTGAACAGGTGTAGAGTCTCATCCGTTCCCGTTTGTGATGTGGTCTTGGTTTTCTCTTTTTCCAATCTTTTACTCTTTTTTTCTGTTCCAATTGGAGTAGATAGACTAAAATTATCGCCAGGTCCACACTCCACCCACGTCTATTGAACAGGTGAAGAGACCTTATCCCTGTTCCCTGTTTAGAATGTCGTTCTCGGTTTTCTCTTTCCAATCTTTTACTCTTTTTTCTGTTCCAATTGGAGTAGATAGACTAAACTATCGCCAGGTCCACACTCCACCTGATGTCTATTGAACAGGTGAAGAGACTCATCCCTTGTTCCCTGTTTAGGATGTGGTTCCTGGTTTTCTTTTCCAATCTTTTACTCTTTTTTTCTGTTCCAATTGGAGCAGATATCAAATTATCGCCTTGTTCACACTCCACCCCACGTTCATTGAACAGGTGTAGAGCTCATCCCTTCTCTGTTTAGGGATGTGGTTCCCTCGGTTTTCTCTTTTCCAATCTTTACTCTTTTTTTTTCTGTTCCAATTGGAAATGAGCAGATTAAACTACTGCCTGGTCTACACTCCACCCACGTCTATTGAACAGGTGTAGAGGCTCATCCCTTTTCCTGTTTAGGATGTGGTCTCTGTTTTCCCCTTTCCAATCTTTACTCTTTTTTTCTGTTCCAATTGGAGTAGATAGACTAAACTATCACTCGGTTCACACCTTACCCACGTCTATTGAACAGGCAGAGGCTCTCATCCCTTTTCCCTGTTTAGGACAAGTGTGGTTCCTGGTTTTCTTTCCAATCTTTTACTCTTTTTTTTCTGTTCCACCTCAGTAGATAATTAAACCACTGCCTGGTTCACACTCCACCCACGTCTATTGAACAGGTGTAGAGGCTCATCCTTGTTCCTCACAGAGAGATGTCCCTCGGTTTTCTTTCTTTCCAATCTTTTATCCTTTTTTTCTCTGTTCCAACTGGGGTTAGAGCAGGTGGACTAAACTATCGCCCGGTTCACACTCCACCCACGTCTACTGAACAGGTGTAGAGGTCGACCCTTTGGTTCTTCATTTTAGGGATGTGAAGGCCTGCTCTTCTTTCCATCTTTTTACCTTTATTTTTCTGTTCCACTGAGTAGACAGACTAAACTATCACCCGGTTCACACCACCCACGTTCATTGAACAGGTGTAGAGCTCATCCTTTGTTCCCTGTTTAGATGTGGTTCCCTCGGTTTTCTCTTTCCAATCTTTTACTCTTTTCTGTTCTAATTGGAGTAGATAGACTAACTAATGCTCTTGGTCACACTCCACCTACTGTCTATTGAACAGGTGTAGAGGCTCATCCCTTGTTCCCCGTTTAGGATGGTCTTGGTTTTCTTCAATTCCTTACTCTTTTTTTTTCTGTTCCAATTGGAGTAGATAGATCAGAAACTATCGCCCGGTTCACACTCCACCCACGTCTATTGGGAATGTGTGTAGAGTGGGCCCGCATCCCTTGTGTTCCCTGTTTAGGATGTGGTTCCTGGTTTTCCTTTTCCAATCTTTTACTCTTTTTTTCTGTTCCAATTGGGGGTAGATAGACTAAACTATTCGTTCACACTCCACCCACGTCTATTGAACAGGTGTAGAGTCTCATCCCTTGTTCCTTGTTTAGGATGTGGTTCCTGGTTTTCTCTTTTCCAATCTTTTACTTTTTTCGTTCCATTTGGAGTAGATAGACTAAATTATCGCCAGGTCCACATACTCCACCCACGTCTATTGAACAGGTGAAGAGACTCATCCCTTGTTCCTCGTTTAGAATGTCGTTTCCGGTTTTCTCTTTTCCAATCGTTTACTCTTTTTTCTGTTCCAATTGGAGTAGATAGACTAAACTATCGCCAGGTCCACACCTCACCCACGTCTATTGAACAGGTGAAGAGACTTCATCCTTTGTCTCCTCGTTTAGGATGTGGTTCCCGGTTTTCTCTTTTCCATCTTACTCTTTTTTTCTGTTCCAATTGAGTAGATATACTAAACTATCGCCTGGTTCACACTCCACCCACGTCTATTGAACAGGTGTAGGTCATCCCTTTTCCCTGTTTAGGATGTGGTTCCCGGTTTTTCCAATTCTTTACTCTTTTTTTCTGTTCCAATTGGAGTAGATAGACAAATCATATCGTCGTTGTCTACACTCCACCCACGTCTATTGAATAGGTGTAGAGGCTCATCCTTTTCCTGTTTAGGATGTGGTTCCTGGTTTTCCCTTTTCCAATCTTTTACTTTTTTCTGTTCCAATTGGAGTAGATAGATTAAACTATCGCCCGGTTCACACTCCACCCACGTCTATTGAACAGGTGTAGAGGCTCATCCTTGTTCCCTGTTTAGAATGTGGTCTTCGGTTTTCTCTTTTCCAATTCGCATTTTTTCTGTTCCAATTGGAGTAGATAGACTAAACTATCGCCTGGTTCACACTCCATCTACGTCTATTGAATAGGTGTAGAGGCTCATCCCTTGTTCTCTATTTAGATGTGGTTTCCGGTTTTCTTCTTTCCCAATCTTTTACCTCCTATTTTTCTTGTTCCAATTTGAGTAGATAGACTAAACTATCACTCCGTTCACACTCCACCCACGTCTATTGAACAGGTGTAGAGGCTCATCCCTTGTTCCCTGTTTAGGATGTGGTTCCTGGTTTTCTTTTCCAATCTTTTACTCTTTTTTTCTGTTCCAATTGGAGTAGATAGACCAAACTATCGCCCGGTTCACACTCCACCCACGTTTGCTTTCGAACAGGTGTAGAGGCTCATCCTCGACCTCGTTTAGGATGTGGGTTCCCCGGTTTTCTCTTTTCCAATCTTTTACTCTTTTTTCTGTTCCAATTGGAGTAGATAGACTAAACTATCGCCCGGTTCACACTCCACCCACGTCTATTGAACAGGTGTAGAGTCTCATCCCTTGTTCCCCTGTTTCAGATGTGGCTCCTGGTTTTTCCAATCTTTACTCTTTTTCTGTTCCAATTGGAGTAGATAGACTAAACTATCGCCCGGTTCACACTCCACTCCACGTCTACGGAACAGGTGTACAGGCTCATCCCTTGTTCCCTGTTTAGGATGTGGTTCCCGGTTTTCTCTTTTCCAATCTTTTACTCTTTTTTTCTGTTCCAATTGGGGTAGATAGACTAAACTATCGCCCGGTTCACACTCCACCCACGTCTATTGAACAGGTGTAGAGGCTCATCCCTTGTTCCCTGTTTAGGATGTGGTTCCCGGTTTTCTCTTTTCCAATCTTTTACTCTTTTTTTCTGTTCCAATTGGAGTAGATAGACTAAACTATCACCCGGTTCACACTCCACCCACGTCTATTGAACAGGTGTAGAGGCTCATCCCTTTTCCCTGTTTAGGATGTGGTTCCCGGTTTTCTCTTTTCCAATCTTTTACTCTATTTTTCTGTTCCAATTGGAGTAGATAGACTAAACTATCACCCGGTTCACACTCCACCCACGTCTATTGAACAGGTGCAGAGGCTCATCCCTTTTCCCTGTTTAGGATGTGGTTCCCGGTTTTCTCTTTTCCAATCTTTTACTCTTTTTTTCTGTTCCAATTGGAGTAGATAGACTAAACTATCGCCCGGTTCACACTCCACCCTCGTCTATTGAACAGGTGAAGAGACTCATCCCTTGTTCCCTGTTTAGGATGTGGTTCCCGGTTTTTCTTTTCCAATCTTTTACTCTATTTTTCTGTTCCAATTGGAGTAGATAGACTAAACTATCGCCCGGTTCACACTCCACCCACGTCTATTGAACAGGTGTAGAGGCTCATCCCTTGTTCCCTGTTTAGGATGTGGTTCCCGGTTTTCTCTTTTCCAATCTTTTACTCTTTTTTTCTGTTCCAATTTTGAGTAGATAGACTAAACTATCACCCGGTTCACACTCCACCCACGTCTATTGGACAGGTGAAGAGGCTCATCCCTTGTTCCCTGTTTAGGATGTGGTTCCCGGTTTTCTCTTTTCCAACTTTTTACTCTTTTTTCTGTTCCAATTGAGTAGATAGACTAAACCGTCAATTCGGTTCACACTCCACCCACGTCTATTTGACAGTGAAGAGGATTCATCCCTTGTTCCCTGTTTAGGATGTGGTTCCCGGTTTTCTTTTCCACCTTTTACTCTTTTTTCTGTTCCAATTGGAGTAGATAGACTAAACTATCGCCCGGTTCACACTCCACCCACGTCTATTGAACAGGTGTAGAGCCTCATCCCTTGTTCCCTGTTTAGGATGTGGTTCCCGGTTTTCTCTTTTCCAATCTTTTACTCTTTTTTCTGTTCCAATTGGAGTAGATAGACTAAACTATCACCCGGTTCACACTCCACCCACGTCTATTGGACAGGTGAAGAGACTCATCCCTTGTCTCTCGTTTAGGATGTGGTTCCCGGTTTTCTCTTTTCCAATCTTTTACTCTTTTTTCTTGTTCCAATTGAGTAGATAGACTAACTATCACCCGGTTCACACTCCACCCACGTCTATTGGACAGGTGAAGAGACTCATCCCTTGTTCCCTGTTTAGATGTGGTTCCCGGTTTTCTCTTTTCCAATCTTTTTACTCTTTTTTTCTGTTCCAATTCACAGATATACTAAACTATCGCCCGGTTCACACTCCACCCACGTCTATTGAACAGGTGTAGAGGCTCATCCCTTCTGTTTAGGATGTGGTTCTTGCTCTTCTTTTCCAATCTTTTACTCTTTTTTCTGTTCCAATTGGAATAGATAGACTAAACTATCGCCCGGTTCACACTCCACCCACGTCTATTGAACAGGTGTAGAGGCTCATCCCTTTTCCCTGTTTAGGATGTGGCTCCCGGTTTTCCCTTTTCCAATCTTTTTACTCTTTTTTTTCTGTTCCAATTGGCAGATAGATCAAACTATCACCCGGTTCACACTCCACCCACGTCTATTGAACAGGTGCAGAGGCTCATCCCTTTTCCCTGTTTAGGATGTGGCTCCCGGTTTTCTCTTTCCAATCTTTTACTTTTTTTCTGTTCCAATTGGGGTAGATAGACTAAACTATCGCCCGGTTCACACTCCACCTAATGTCTATTGAACAGGTGTAGAGGCTCATCCCTTGTTCCCTGTTTAGGATGTGGTTCCCGGTTTTCTTTCCAATCTTTTTACTCTTTTTTTCTGTTCCAATTGGGGTAGATAGACTAAATCCATTTGCCCGGTTCACACTCCACCCACGTCTATTGAACAGGTGTAGAGGCTCATCCCTTGTTCCCTATTTAGGATGTGGTTTCCGGTTTTCTCTTCAATCTTTACTCTATTTTTTCTGTTCCAATTGGAGTAGATAGACTAAACTATCACCCGGTTCACACTCCACCCACGTTCATTGAACAGGTGTAGAGGCTCATCCCTTGTTCCCTGTTTGTGATGTGGTTCCCGGTTTTCTCTTTTCCAATCTTTTACTCTTTTTTTCTTGTTCCAATTGGAGTAGATAGACTAAACTATCGCCCGGTTCACACTCCACCCACGTCTATTGAACAGGTGTAGAGGCTCATCCCTTGTTCCCTGTTTAGGATGTGGTTCCCGGTTTTCTTTCCAATCTTTTACTCTTTTTTTTCTGTTCCAATTGGAGTATAGTACAAACTATCGCCCGGTTCACACTCCGCTCCACGTCTATTGAACAGGTGTAGAGGCTCATCCCTTGTTCCCTGTTTAGGATGTGGTTCCCGGTTTTCTTTTCCAATCTTTTACTCTTTTTTTCTGTTCCAATTGGGGTAGATAGACTAAACTATCGCCCGGTTCACACTCCACCCACGTCTATTGAACAGGTGTAGAGTCTCATCCCTTGTTCCCTGTTTAGGATGTGGTTCCCGGTTTTCTCTTTCCAATCTTTTACTCTTTTTCATTCCAATTGAGTAGAGATAGACTAAACTATCGCCAGGTCCACACTCCACCCACGTCTATTGAACAGGTGAAGAGACTCATCCCTTGTTCCCTGTTTAGAATGTCGTTTCCGGTTTTCTCTTTTCCAATCGTTTACCTTTTTTCTGTTCCAATTGAGTAGATAGACTAAACTATCGCCAGGTCCACACTCCACCCACGTCTATTGAACAGGTGAAGAGACTCATCCCTTGTTCCCTGTTTAGGATGTAGTTCCCGGTTTTCTTTCCAATCTTTTTACTCTTTTTTTCTGTTCCAATTGGAGTAGATATACTAAACTATCGCCCGGTTCCACTCCACCCACGTCTATTGAACAGGTGTAGAGGTCTATCCCTTTTCCCCTGTTTAGGATGTGGGTCTCGGTTTTTCTTTCCAATCTTTTACTCTTTTTTTCTGTTCCAATTGGAGTAGATAGACTTAAACTATCGCCCGGTTCACACTCCACCCACGTCTATTGAACAGGTAGAGGCTCATCCCTTTCCCCGTTTAGGATGTGGTTCCCGGTTTTCCCTTTTCCAATCTTTTGTTCTTTTTTTTCTGTTCCAATTGGAGTAGATAGACTAAACTATCACCCGGTTCACACTCCACCCACGTCTATTGGACAGGTGAAGAGGTCTTCATCCCTTGTTCTCTGTTTAGGATGTGTTCCTAGTTTTCTCTTTTCCAATCTTTTACTCTTTTTTTTCTGTTCCAATTGAGTAGATAGACTAAACTATCACCCGGTTCACACTCCACCCACGTCTATTGGACAGGTGAAGAGACTCATCCCTTGTTCCCGTTTCTCTAGGATGTGGTTCCTGGTTTTCTCTTTCCAATCTTTTACTCTTTTTTTCTGTTCCAATTGGAGTAGGATAGACTAACCATTTGCCCGGTTCACACTCCACCCACGTCTATTGAACAGGTGTAGAGCCTCATCCCTTGTTCCCTGTTTAGGATGTGGTTCCTGTTTTCTCTTTTCCAATCTTTACTCTTTTTTCTGTTCCAATTGGAGTAGATAGACTAAACCCTATCACCCGGTTCACACTCCACCTAATGTCTATTGAACAGGTGTAGAGGTCATCCCTTTTCCCTGTTTAGGATGTGGTTCCCGGTTTTCCCTTTTCCAATCTTTTTACTCTTTTTTTCTGTTCCAATTGGAGTAGATAGACTAAATCCATTTACCCTTGTCTACACTACCCACGTCTATTGAACAGGTGCAGAGGCTCATCCCTTTTCCCTGTTTAGGATGTGGTTCCCGGTTTTCTCTTTTCCACCTTTTACTCTTTTTTTCTGTTCCAATTGGGGTAGATAGATCAAACTATCGCCCGGTTCACACTCCACTCCACGTCTATTGAACAGGTGTAGAGGCTCATCCCTTGTTCCCTGTTTAGGATGTGGTTCCCGGTTTTCTCTTTTCCAATCTTTTACTTTTTTCTGTTCCAATTGGGGTAGATAGACTAAACTATCGCCTGGTCTACACTCCACCCACGTCTATTGAACAGGTGTAGAGGCTCATCCCTTGTTCCCTATTTAGGATGTGGTTTTGGTTTTCTCTTTTCCAATCTTACTCTATTTTTCTGTTCCAATTGGAGTAGATAGACTAAACTATCACCCGGTTCACACTCCACCTTAATGTCTATTGAACAGGTGTAGAGGCTCATCCCTTGTTCCCTGTTTAGATGTGGTTCCCGGTTTTCTCTTTTCCAATCTTTTACTCTTTTTTCTCTGTTCCAATTGGAGTAGATAGACTAAACTATCGCCCGGTTCACACTCCACCCACGTCTATTGAACAGGTAGAGTTCATCCCTTGTTCCCTGTTTAGAGTCGTGGTTCCTGTTTTCTCTTTTCCACCCTTTTACTCTTTTTTTCTGTTCCAATTGGAGTAGATAGACTAAACTATCGTCTGTCTCACACTCCACCCACGTCTATTGAACAGGTGTAGAGGCTCATCCCTTTGTTCTGTTTAGGATGTGGTTCCCGGTTTTCTCTTTCCAATCTTTTACTCTTTTTTTCTGTTCCAATTGGGGGTAGATAGACTAAACTACTGCCCGGTTCACACTCCACCCACGTCTATTGAACAGGTGTAGAGTCTCATCCCTTGTTCCCTGTTTAGGATGTGGTTCCCGGTTTTCTCTTTTCCAATCTTTTACTCTTTTTTTTCTGTTCCAATTGGAGTAGATAGACTAAACTATCGCCAGGTCCACACTCCACCCACGTCTATTGAACAGGTGAAGAGACTCATCCCTTTGTCTGTTTAGAATGTCGTTTCCGGTTTTCTCTTTTCCAATCGTTTACTCTTTTTCTGTTCCAATTGGAGTAGATAGACTAAACTATCGCCAGGTCCACACTCCACCCACGTCTATTGAACAGGTGAAGAGACTCCATCCCTTGTTCCCTGAGCCAGGGATGTGGTTCCCGGTTTTCTCTTTTCCAATCTTTTACTTTTTTTCTGTTCCAATTGAGTAGATATACTAAACGTTCGGTTCACACTCCACCCACGTCTATTGAACAGGTGTAGAGTGCTCATCCCTTTTCCCTGTTTAGGATGTGGTTCTGCTTCCTTCAATCTTTTGTTCTTTTTTCTGTTCCAATTGGAGTAGATAGACTAAACTATCGCCCGGTTCACACTCCACCCACGTCTATTGAACAGGTGTAGAGGCTCATCCCTTTTTCCCTGTTTAGGATGTGGTTCCCGGTTTTCCCTTTTCCAATCTTTTACTCTTTTTTTCTGTTCCAATTGGAGTAGATAGACTAAACTATCACCCGGTTCACACTCCACCCACGTCTATTGGACAGGTGAAGAGGCTCATCCCTTGTTCCCTGTTTAGGATGTGGTTCCCGGTTTTCTCTTTTCCAATCTTTTACTCTTTTTTTTCTGTTCCAATGGAGTAGATAGACTAAACTATCACCCGGTTCACACACTCCACCCACGTCTATTGGACAGGTGAAGAGACTCATCCTCTTTGTTCCCTGTTTAGGATGTGGTTCCCGGTTTTCTTTTTCCAATCTTTTACTCTTTTTTTCTGTTCCAATTGGAAGGTAGATAGACTAAACTATCGCTCCGGTTCACACTCCACCCACGTCTATTGAACAGGTGTAGAGCTCCCATCCCTTGTTCCCTGTTTAGGATGTGGTTCCCGGTTTTCTCTTTTCCAATCTTTTACTCTTTTTTTCTGTTCCAATTGGAGTAGATAGATTAAACTATCATCTGGTTCACACTCCACCCGGCTCATTGGACAGGTGAAGAGACTCATCCCTTGTTCTGTTTAGGATGTGGTTCCCGGTTTTCTTCAATCTTTACTCTTTTTTTCTGTTCCAATTGAGCAGATAGACTAAACTATCACCTGGTTCACACTCCACTCCACGTCTATTGACAGGAAGAGACTCATCCCTTGTTCCCTGTTTAGGATGTGGTTCCCGGTTTTCTCTTTTTCCAATCTTTTACTCTTTTTTTTCTGTTCCAATTGGAGCAGATATACTAAACTATCGCTCATCTACACTCCACCTACGTCTATTGAACAGGGTGTAGAGTTCATCCCTTTTCCCTGTTTAGGATGTGGTTCCCGGTTTTCTCTTTTCCAATCTTTTACTCTTTTTTCTGTTCCAATTGGAATAGATAGACTAAACTATCGCCCGGTTCACACTCCACCCACGTCTATTGAACAGGTGTAGAGGCTCATCCCTTTTCCCTGTTTAGGATGTGGTTCCCGGTTTTCCTTTTCCAATCTTTTACTCTTTTTTTCTGTTCCAATTGGAGTAGATAGACTAAACTATCACCCGGTTCTACACTCCACTCCACGTTCATTGAACAGGTGCAGAGGCTCATCCCTTTCCCTGTTTAGGATGTGGTTCCTGTTTTCTCTTTTCCACCTTTTTACTCTTTTTTTCTGTTCCAATTGGGGTAGATAGACTAAACTATCGCCCGGTTCACACTCCACCCACGTCTATTGAACAGGTGTAGAGGCTCATCCCTTGTTCCCCGTTTAGGATGTGGTTCCCGGTTTTCTCTTTTCCAATCTTTTACTCTTTTTTTCTGTTCCAATTGGGGTAGATAGACTAAACTATCGCCCGGTTCACACTCCACCCACGTCTATTGAACAGGTGTAGAGGCTCATCCCTTGTTCCCTATTTAGGATGTGGTTTCCGGTTTTCTTTCCAATCTTTTACTCTATTTTCTTGTTCCAATTGGAGTAGATAGACTAAACTATCACCCGGTTCACACTCCACCCACGTCTATTGAACAGGTGTAGAGGCTCATCCCTTGTTCCCTGTTTAGATGTGGTTCCCGGTTTTCTTTTCCAATCTTTTACTCTTTTTCTGTTCCAATTGGAGTAGATAGACTAAACTATCGCCCGGTTCACACTCCACCCACGTCTATTGAACAGGTGTAGAGGCTCATTCCTTTGTTCCCCGTTTAGGATGTGGTTCCCTCGGTTTTCTTTTCCAATCTTTTACTCTTTTTTTTCTGTTCCAATTGGAGTAGATAGACTAAACTATCGCCCGGTTCACACTCCACCCACGTCTATTGAACAGGTGTAGAGGCTCATCCCTTGTTCCATGTTTAGGATGTGGTTCCCGGTTTTCTCTTTTCCAATCTTTTACTCTTTTTTTCTGTTCCAATTGGGGTAGATAGACTAAACTATCGCCCGGTTCACACTCCACCCACGTCTATTGAACAGGTGTAGAGTCTCATCCCTTGTTCCCTGTTTAGGATGTGGTTCCCGGTTTTCTCTTTTCCAATCTTTTACTCTTTTTTTCTGTTCCAATTGGAGTAGATAGACTAAACTATCGCCAGGTCCACACTCCACCCACGTCTATTGAACAGGTGAAGAGACTCATCCCTTGTTCCCTGTTTAGAATGTCGTTTCCGGTTTTCTCTTTTCCAATCGTTTACTCTTTTTTCTGTTCCAATTGGAGTAGATAGACTAAACTATCGCCAGGTCCACACTCCACCCACGTCTATTGAACAGGTGAAGAGACTCATCCCTTGTTCCCTGTTTAGGATGTGGTTCCCGGTTTTCTCTTTTCCAATCTTTTACTCTTTTTTTCTGTTCCAATTGGAGTAGATATACTAAACTATCGCCCGGTTCACACTCCACCCACGTCTATTGAACAGGTGTAGAGGCTCATCCCTTTTCCCTGTTTAGGATGTGGTTCCCGGTTTTCTCTTTTCCAATCTTTTACTCTTTTTTTCTGTTCCAATTGGAGTAGATAGACTAAACTATCGCCCGGTTCACACTCCACCCACGTCTATTGAACAGGTGTAGAGGCTCATCCCTTTTCCCTGTTTAGGATGTGGTTCCCGGTTTTCCCTTTTCCAATCTTTTACTCTTTTTTTCTGTTCCAATTGGAGTAGATAGACTAAACTATCGCCCGGTTCACACTCCACCCACGTCTATTGAACAGGTGTAGAGGCTCATCCCTTGTTCCCTGTTTAGGATGTGGTTCCCGGTTTTCTCTTTTCCAATCTTTTACTCTTTTTTTCTGTTCCAATTGGAGTAGATAGACTAAACTATCGCCCGGTTCACACTCCACCCACGTCTATTGAACAGGTGTAGAGGCTCATCCCTTGTTCCCTATTTAGGATGTGGTTTCCGGTTTTCTCTTTTCCAATCTTTTACTCTATTTTTCTGTTCCAATTGGAGTAGATAGACTAAACTATCACCCGGTTCACACTCCACCCACGTCTATTGAACAGGTGTAGAGGCTCATCCCTTGTTCCCTGTTTAGGATGTGGTTCCCGGTTTTCTCTTTTCCAATCTTTTACTCTTTTTTTCTGTTCCAATTGGAGTAGATAGACTAAACTATCGCCCGGTTCACACTCCACCCACGTCTATTGAACAGGTGTAGAGGCTCATCCCTTGTTCCCTTTTTAGGATGTGGTTCCCGGTTTTCTCTTTTCCAATCTTTTACTCTTTTTTTCTGTTCCAATTGGAGTAGATAGACTAAACTATCGCCCGGTTCACACTCCACCCACGTCTATTGAACAGGTGTAGAGTCTCATCCCTTGTTCCCTGTTTAGGATGTGGCTCCCGGTTTTCTCTTTTCCAATCTTTTACTCTTTTTTTCTGTTCCAATTGGAGTAGATAGACTAAACTATCGCCCGGTTCACACTCCACCCACGTCTATTGAACAGGTGTAGAGGCTCATCCCTTGTTCCCTGTTTAGGATGTGGTTCCCGGTTTTCTCTTTTCCAATCTTTTACTCTTTTTTTCTGTTCCAATTGGGGTAGATAGACTAAACTATCGCCCGGTTCACACTCCACCCACGTCTATTGAACAGGTGTAGAGGCTCATCCCTTGTTCCCTGTTTAGGATGTGGTTCCCGGTTTTCTCTTTTCCAATCTTTTACTCTTTTTTTCTGTTCCAATTGGAGTAGATAGACTAAACTATCACCCGGTTCACACTCCACCCACGTCTATTGAACAGGTGTAGAGGCTCATCCCTTTTCCCTGTTTAGGATGTGGTTCCCGGTTTTCTCTTTTCCAATCTTTTACTCTATTTTTCTGTTCCAATTGGAGTAGATAGACTAAACTATCACCCGGTTCACACTCCACCCACGTCTATTGAACAGGTGCAGAGGCTCATCCCTTTTCCCTGTTTAGGATGTGGTTCCCGGTTTTCTCTTTTCCAATCTTTTACTCTTTTTTTCTGTTCCAATTGGAGTAGATAGACTAAACTATCGCCCGGTTCACACTCCACCCTCGTCTATTGAACAGGTGAAGAGACTCATCCCTTGTTCCCTGTTTAGGATGTGGTTCCCGGTTTTCTCTTTTCCAATCTTTTACTCTATTTTTCTGTTCCAATTGGAGTAGATAGACTAAACTATCGCCCGGTTCACACTCCACCCACGTCTATTGAACAGGTGTAGAGGCTCATCCCTTGTTCCCTGTTTAGGATGTGGTTCCCGGTTTTCTCTTTTCCAATCTTTTACTCTTTTTTTCTGTTCCAATTGGAGTAGATAGACTAAACTATCACCCGGTTCACACTCCACCCACGTCTATTGGACAGGTGAAGAGGCTCATCCCTTGTTCCCTGTTTAGGATGTGGTTCCCGGTTTTCTCTTTTCCAATCTTTTACTCTTTTTTTCTGTTCCAATTGGAGTAGATAGACTAAACTATCACCCGGTTCACACTCCACCTACGTCTATTGGACAGGTGAAGAGACTCATCCCTTGTTCCCTGTTTAGGATGTGGTTCCCGGTTTTCTCTTTTCCAATCTTTTACTCTTTTTTTCTGTTCCAATTGGAGTAGATAGACTAAACTATCGCCCGGTTCACACTCCACCCACGTCTATTGAACAGGTGTAGAGCCTCATCCCTTGTTCCCTGTTTAGGATGTGGTTCCCGGTTTTCTCTTTTCCAATCTTTTACTCTTTTTTTCTGTTCCAATTGGGGTAGATAGACTAAACTATCGCCCGGTTCACACTCCACCCACGTCTATTGAACAGGTGTAGAGGCTCATCCCTTGTTCCCTATTTAGGATGTGGTTTCCGGTTTTCTCTTTTCCAATCTTTTACTCATTTTTCTGTTCCAATTGGAGTAGATAGACTAAACTATCACCCGGTTCACACTCCACCCACGTCTATTGAACAGGTGTAGAGGCTCATCCCTTGTTACCTGTTTAGGATGTGGTTTCCGGTTTTCTCTTTTCCAATCTTTTACTCTTTTTTTCTGTTCCAATTGGAGTAGATAGACTAAACTATCGCCAGGTCCACACTCCACCCTCGTCTATTGAACAGGTGTAGAGGCTCATCCCTTGTTCCCTGTTTAGGATGTGGTTCCCGGTTTTCTCTTTTCCAATCTTTTACTCTTTTTTTCTGTTCCAATTTGAGTAGATAGACTAAACTATCACCCGGTTCACACTCCACCCACGTCTATTGAACAGGTGAAGAGACTCATCCCTTGTTCCCTGTTTAGGATGTGGTTCCCGGTTTTCTCTTTTCCAATCTTTTACTCTTTTTTTCTGTTCCAATTGGAGTAGATAGACTAAACTATCGCCCGGTTCACACTCCACCCTCGTCTATTGAACAGGTGTAGAGGCTCATCTCTTGTTCCCTGTTTAGGATGTGGTTCCCGGTTTTCTCTTTTCCAATCTTTTACTCTTTTTTTCTGTTCCAATTGGAGTAGATAGACTAAACTATCACCCGGTTCACACTCCACCCACGTCTATTGGACAGGTGAAGAGACTCATCCCTTGTTCCCTGTTTAGGATGTGGTTCCCGGTTTTCTCTTTTCCAATCTTTTACTCTTTTTTTCTGTTCCAATTGGAGTAGATAGACTAAACTATCGCCCGGTTCACACTCCACCCACGTCTATTGAACAGGTGTAGAGCCTCATCCCTTGTTCCCTGTTTAGGATGTGGTTCCCGGTTTTCTCTTTTCCAATCTTTTACTCTTTTTTTCTGTTCCAATTGGAGTAGATAGACTAAACTATCACCCGGTTCACACTCCACCCACGTCTATTGGACAGGTGAAGAGACTCATCCCTTGTTCCCTGTTTAGGATGTGGTTCCCGGTTTTCTCTTTTCCAATCTTTTACTCTTTTTTTCTGTTCCAATTGGAGTAGATAGACTAAACTATCACCCGGTTCACACTCCACCCACGTCTATTGAACAGGTGTAGAGGCTCATCCCTTGTTACCTGTTTAGGATGTGGTTTCCGGTTTTCTCTTTTCCAATCTTTTACTCTTTTTTTCTGTTCCAATTGGAGTAGATAGACTAAACTATCGCCAGGTCCACACTCCACCCTCGTCTATTGAACAGGTGTAGAGGCTCATCCCTTGTTCCCTGTTTAGGATGTGGTTCCCGGTTTTCTCTTTTCCAATCTTTTACTCTTTTTTTCTGTTCCAATTTGAGTAGATAGACTAAACTATCACCCGGTTCACACTCCACCCACGTCTATTGAACAGGTGAAGAGACTCATCCCTTGTTCCCTGTTTAGGATGTGGTTCCCGGTTTTCTCTTTTCCAATCTTTTACTCTTTTTTTCTGTTCCAATTGGAGTAGATAGACTAAACTATCGCCCGGTTCACACTCCACCCTCGTCTATTGAACAGGTGTAGAGGCTCATCTCTTGTTCCCTGTTTAGGATGTGGTTCCCGGTTTTCTCTTTTCCAATCTTTTACTCTTTTTTTCTGTTCCAATTTGAGTAGATAGACTAAACTATCACCCGGTTCACACTCCACCCACGTCTATTGAACAGGTGAAGAGACTCATCCCTTGTTCCCTGTTTAGGATGTGGTTCCCGGTTTTCTCTTTTCCAATCTTTTACTCTTTTTTTCTGTTCCAATTGGAGTAGATAGACTAAACTATCGCCCGGTTCACACTCCACCCACGTCTATTGAACAGGTGTAGAGGCTCATCCCTTGTTCCCTGTTTAGGATGTGGTTTCCGGTTTTCTCTTTTCCAATCTTCTCACTCTTACGTAGACCCTGCGCATCAGTGGCGTTCCCGCCTTGCTTGGGGTGAAAATGATTAAAAAAAAAAAAGCAAGAAGTAAGAAGATGAAATAAAGTGACAAAACATCATTTTGTAACGATAAAGTATATTAACAAACAATTTAACAAGAATACATGATGTACATAGATGTTGAATAATATGTGAAATTGGTTGCTAGTATTTGTCTCCCATTGTCTGTGTGAAGATTATTGTTACGGTTTTTAGCGTAAGTTTGAATGTTCATTATTGTTGAAGGAATCTCACAGAAATAAGAAAATTATGTATGTAAAAGTTACTGAGAGGAATTGTTCAGGTATGAATGAAAGTTCAGAATTAATGTTCTGGGTGTTAAGAGTACAAAAGATAGAATTTGTATAGCAGTGTGAGTTGGGCGTTTAGTTTTTTAACATATCTTGACATGTTGTGTACCTGTTGAGTGTCTGATTCAACTGTATAATTTGTGCACATGTTAGTTAAAGAAATAAATGGCATCTAATTACGTCCTGCAATTAGTGCGGATGTGTGAGAGCGAGTTAGACGATATTAAGGAACGCGATCCCCGCGATAGCATGGCGCTATCGCGGGCAGCTGAAACTGCCAACTGCCATGCTTGTTATTCGAACTGGAACTGCTGTGTCGTAACACGTGTGTCTCCGCTTTTTATACATCCCCGGAAAACGCGGGAAAGCATAAGAACATCACGTGATGGTCGCGTGTTTGTATATGTACGTGTGTGAGTTCGGAAGTGGATGAACTGTATGAAAATACACGTGATTCCACATTACAGTATAATAAATAAGAATAAAAGTATGTAAAATTATATTAAAATAAGTAACATCGCAAAATAATTTTAATAACTGTATTTTTTATTTACCCCTACAAAATAAATTTATCTTATAATGTCATAGAGCAAACCACATTCACAAATATTGAGTCCGCCGTGTACTGTAAAGATCGTCAAATTGTAAACATCTACATTTACAAGTATGTACGTACACGTTTTCGTAAATTTAGATTACTTTTTTCTATACTATATTAAAAACTAAAAGTTATTTATTTTCAAGTTTAAAATAGATTCTTATTGATCCCATATTATTAAAAATGCATTTATAAATAAAATACTGGGAATCGTTATTTGTGGTTTAACCTAGTGACAATTAAATTTGACTTGTTGCCTCTTCTGGAACAAATTTGCGTAAGGTGAGGTATACCTGTATTGAATAAGACATTCTTCATTGGTTGACACAAGCGGGCTTTGATACACCTCCCCACAACACCTCAAATTCTACTTATTGGTTGCTCAAAAAAATTTTAATGTTACATTTGAAGATGTCCTAAAAAAACTAAATGCTTGTGTGTTGTAGGAGACCATTTTAAGATGTTGGGTCATTGGAAATACAGAAGAAAAAATTATTCAAAATACAATGCATTTTCAAATTCCCTCTATAACTACAATTTTATATTATAGTCTAAAAATAGACACGTAAAAAAGCAAACTTTGTGTTACCTCTATCGGACGTAACAGTAATTGGTTGAGAAATCACGTGGTATGCTTACTGTAAGCATACCACGTGATTTCTCAACCAATGAGAACACGACAAAAAATATTAAAATTTGACCTTCGTTTGGAGCCTGCGATCACCCAAGTTAAGCAACGTCGAGCCTGATCAGTGCTTAGATTTGTAACCGCCTAAAAATCCCAGGTGCTGTAAGCTTGGATGTGTGGGAGATGGACTAGGTAACGGCTTGGAATTAGAAACCGGAGATCTGTGTTTCTGTTCGTCATATTCACTTACGCGCTATAAGACTTAGGAAGGATTCACACTCACAGCAGCACAAAAAAAGGATTCGCAGCTAGTCCACACACCGTGTTCACTCATCCAATGCCGAAGAAAGCCTTCTTATTTGAATAGTCACACTATATATAGACAGATCGACCTAAATGAGATAAAAAATGCTTGCCTGAATACTCAACTATGTCGGCCGCAAAAAGAAAAAGAAAATTCTTAAATGAGTTACTTATACGAACTTAGATGTTTCGCACCAACTCACACATCTGTACCATATACACGGGAAATTGTTTTATTTCTCTAGTAGAGACATTTCCGAACTCTCTTTAACCCTTCTGCAAACGTTGAAAAAGTCTTGAAAAGCCAAGTACAGTGGAGTAGAATTGACATAAAAATTTATGAATTCTAAGTGAACGCTTTATTATTTTATTGGTTTAAGAGAACAACCCTAAAACACTTTTTTTTTAGTGTCATGTATGAAATTTGAAATACTATATAAAAAAAAATCGGAATGTTACACATTAAAGGAAATAAAAGTAAATTTATATATAAAATTTTGATGCAAAGTAGCAAAATGTTTTTTATTAAGCTTGTCAATTTCTGATTAATAAAATATAATTTTCATTTAATCCCATAACCAGATTAATGTAGAATTTTAAAATATATATTTTGATTTTTGATTTTACGATTCGGGGCAGATTTTTTCAGGAAATGAGTAGTAATTTGAAAAAGAAAAATGAAAAATGTGGATTTTACATTCTCCAAGGAGTCTTGCTTTAACTAATAACAATAATATGAAGAAAATTGAAAATTTAATTTCTCAAAAATTCAAAAGAATTAAATTAGTGGAAGGATAACTTATGTAAAAAAAAAAAATAAAATAAATAGATAAATACATAATACAATAAAAACCCAGATTTTACAAGACAAAATTTTAAAAATATTTTTAATTCATTGTGAATAAGTCCTGAAAGTTTTATTAAAATCTGATATTTATTTGATTTTTGCAAGAATGTTCAAATCAATGTGTTTTTCACCGGAAAACAACCCCAAACACTGATCATAAATTTTTATTTTACGCCGACCGCTGATGCAAACAAAACAAAAAATAAGACTTAACAAAAATTTTGAACGTGCTAGAAGGAATTAAAAAATGTAATAAAATAATAATAAAAATACTTTCGTCTTTCCTCTTAATAATAGCATAAACATTTTTGCCTATGAATTTATGAAATTTTTTTTTTTATTAAGTTTGAGGTCTTAGTTCATCACGCTATGCTGTTTTTTTCACTCAGTGAACAAGTGAAGGTACCTGGTTGGGTTAGTTTGACACTTGAACTTCGATTTGATGGGGGTTGAAATTTTAATAAAAATACAGTTACGGGTTGGATTTAATAATGTGGAGGCTGTTCTATCTGGCAATTTCATGACAATCTAAACCAATTTTGATTTAAAATTTATAATTTCAAAAGAGTACCAAAAAATTTAAAAAAAAAAAACTTTGATTAATAATTTCTTGAGGTGAATCAACATTTGCGATGGGCGACTTTACATTATTTGAGGTGAATTAACAAAAAAGATCCACTACTTTTTATATAAAATAAGATTTTAAAAGTAAAGTGGATATTATTACCGAATTGACGTCATCGGTCGTCATATTATTTATAATTTATCGATCGTTTCTTATCCAGGTTAAATTTAGGCTGATGGTTAAAGGGAGATAACTCAGTCAACCATTTTGAAACATTTTTTTTTTAAATCATCTTTCTATCCTTTTCTCCAATTATCATATTTTTCCCTTATCCCAGGGCATATTGCAGGAAACACATCAAAAGGAAATAAAGAACTTTATTTTTACATTCTTTTCAGGAGGACTATTGCAGGACTTTAATTTCTTTTTAGTATTTCGTATAGTATTTGACTTTTAAAACTAATTTTTCAGCTAATGTTCAAATATGGATTCAGGAGAAAGAATATTAAAACAAAGAGTTTACGAAAAAAAATTGCATTCTCTTACACTAACAAAATTTTTAGAAAGAGGACATTTTTAGATGCAATTCAAGGATAGAGTTAAACAATAAACAACATTCAATTAATTATATCACATTAAGTTTCACTATCTGTAAAGTTGATTGTGAAACAAATTTTATTTAAAAGTGGATAACTCTACTTATTCACAAAAATGAATTCTTACATTAGCAACAATGACATTTTCATCTGTAAATATAGTTGTATAATGATAAGTATTGATATATGATAAATATCATTTACTAAAAAATATCGCTAATTTTACTAATAAATATCATCTTTTATGAACATATATAAGTACGACTGTAAAAATCCCTGTACTAGGAAAATACCCTTTGGATCAAGTCACTGCAACTAACCAATGTCTATATCCACTAGGCAATGTTTACTAGAGGACATCAGCATATGAATTTCTGGGACTTATAAACCTAATATCTCAATAACCATTTCTTTTACCAGAGTTCATATTGCAATCTTTGATGTTAATGGTTTTTCTCTAGCACTCCATATTACTAGTTCCCATATTGTATTTATTTCTATGCTTGGTCAGCTTAGGAGATTTTACCCAAAGAGTTGTGAGTTCAATCCCAGGCTACAATAGTGGTGAACAAATAGTCTAGAAACTTAAGTTAAAGGAAGATAACTACATGGCTACTAAAAAAGGCATTGCACATGGAATAAGAATGATATACAACAGTGATAGTAATAAAGGGTTCAGTTTGAAATTCCTAGCACTGAAGAAGCCTGGAGTGTACAACAGCTGAAACGTCATATAAATAGCAACAAAGATGAGGACAATAGTCCAAACAATGTAAATAGTGTAAATACTACCTCATCTCAGATGTATAAACAGATACAAAAACATTTCCAGTTTGCATTTCCCAGTTATAGGTATTAGGATATCCATGATATTAGTCAGCTAATTGCCATACGTGATACACTTTTGGGCAATCATGTCTTTTTCAATCCATGACTAACAAGGCACAAGATTTTCCGACAGTAGGTTGCCATTATTTTCTAAGATAAACTGGTTGCCAACCAAAGCTATAGAACCCAATCTGTTCTGCTATTCCTAGCTGGGGGATGAAGGGAAGGATTCTTTTCCTAAGGGTATTTGTGCATAATTGAAGGAAACAAATCCAACTAGAATTTGAACATGGGTCTCTGATTTCTCATTCAGAGCCGATATCCATTACACCACAATGCACAGCCATGAAGTACTAACAACTTAATACCGCAGATGAAACAGAATAATTGAAAGAAAGGAATAACAAACATTATAATAGGAAAGATTGGAAAAAAGGATTATTCTTTTAAATATTTCCCCCATTATGAGCATTGATATCCATAATAACACTGTATTTCACAGACATAATAGAATAACTAAAAGGAAAAGGAATGAGATGTGTGATATAAGCATAAGAAGAAATAGAAAATATGATTACAAGATGTGGTTGGGAGATAACCATTCATGCTTAATACAAAGAGGTTGAAATTTTAGTATTTGGGGAAGCATTCATATGGGTGCTTGTTCCACAATGTAGTACTTGTTGGGAAGAAGCATTATCAAAGCAATGCATAGGAAATGTGATGATTCAACTCCTAGAATACAACAATGTGGGTCTTGGTTGTACAGGTCTGAGCAGATTGATTGATTGATTAATTTGCTACAATTTATGCAGGTTTAAAACCAGAAACTAGTTTTGATTGTAAATTTTTAGTGGGGAGATAATGGTTTAGTGATACAAGTCTTACTAATTAACCCATAGCTGGAGGGAGAAGAGGTAGATTCATACTTTTGCGAAGGGTATTTGGACATAAGTGTATATAACGTACCTAAGGGGAAATAGAACTTTTCAAATTGAAATTTCTTAGCTTACAGCATCTGGTATTCTTAAGTGGTCACCCCTCTAGATACTGACCAGGCTCAGCATTGGTGATTATTAGGGAACAAGTGTTTCAAGATGATGTGGCTGTAAGCTAGGACTGAGCTGTTGACACAAAAGCATGGATTTTATCAGAATATTTACTGTGAAAGAACCAATAGAGTAATAATCAATTTGTGATATTGTGTGAACAGGGCTGTAGGATAAAAAATATCATCACCCACAAGGCCATATAAATTTTTTTTTAACTTTGAAAAGCTTTTAGCCCAGATATTTTTTTTTTAATTTAATCATTTCACCCCATGCAAGACAAAAAAGCCACTAACATAAAAGAGGCTACTGAGTGTGAAAGAATAAGAAAAAAGAGAAACATTAAAATAAGAGAAATCAAGAAGGCAGTAGATAGTGATTGAAATTGCATCTAAATTTTTGAAGATTAAAGTTGAGTAGAAAGCTTGGAGCTGGAAAAGAGTTCCACAAGTGAAAAGTGTGAGAAAAGAAATTGTTATCAAATAAATTATAGTTACATCTGGCCAGTTCAGTTGTAAATTGATGAGACTGAAACAGGAGAGGTTTATGGAAGAAAGATAGGTAAATTTTCGTTTTAATTCCCGTCGCTGTTCTCCTTCAGCCATTACGTTGCATCCATGAAATATGGCAAAAATGCTTTGTTCTCAGAGAGACTTTTACATTAAGACATACACAAACACAGAAAACAATATATCTACACAGAAAAGTAGAGTGTAAGGAGAAACAAAAAGGAATGCTCTTACATATATGGAGATACTTCTGTATTTCTGGAGAAGCCATGTTTAGGACTCTAGATTCAAAGCAGTTGTCAAGTAACCCACATGCCATATTTCTACTAAAAGGAGATAAGCACCTTCTGTATCCTTACACTTGTTGCCATCCTAGTCAGTCAGTTAAGTGCCATATGTGATACACACTTTGGCAATCATGTCTCAAAAGAGACATGACAGACTGAGCAGAAGATTTTCCTGCAATAGGTTGCCTTTAGTTTCTGCAGTAGACTGGTTGGCAACCAAGGCTATAGAACCCAATCTGTTCTGTTATTTAACCCATACCTGGAGGAAGAACCAATGATGAATACTTTTCTTAAGGATATTTGCACGGAAGTGAATGCAACAAATTCAACTGGAATTCAAAGTCGGCTCTCCAATTTCTCGTTTCAAGTTGATTTTTTTTTTTTTTGGTACTGCTACTGATGCACAAAGGGCTACATAAGAGTAAAAGTTTAGGCAGAAGGAGAGTGAAGAGAAAGACGAACCAGGGGGTGTCAGAGAAAGGACACGAGAAGGATGTGAACACAGGTGTGAAGACAGTTGTGAAGGTAGAGAGAAAGGAAAAGAACAAGATACACAAGGTGATGTTGAAAAGACTGGAGTCAAGTGAATAAGACATGGGAATCGACATTGCATTAAATTCCTGGAGGTTGTAGCTGTCAGAAAAGCAAGTATATGGAAAGGAATTCCACAGGCAGGAAGTGCGAGAAAAGAAGCTGCTGTAATAGAATTCTCGCCTGCATTTAGTTGATTTAACTTTGAAAGGGTGGGACTTTGTTGCCAGTCTGGTTGCACAAAAAAATTCTTGTGGAGGGGGCCCCAGTGACCTCAGTTCTTTAGAGCAGAAGCCATGAAAATATTTGTAGGAGAGACAGAGGGAAGCCACATCCTGCCGATGAGAAAGTGGTTGGAGTCAAGCTGCCAGGTCAGGATCGATCACATTACAGATTCTCCTTTGGAGCCTTTTGAGAACACTGAGATGAACAGCAGGTGCACCTGACCAGATATGACAACAGTCACTGCTCTACAACACACATCTTCATACAGAATTGAAATTCATAAATTCTTGGCATCATTCGAGAAGAAAGCATGGCAGAAGGAGCAGGACACTTTACAAAGTGCTACAAGAAGCCGACCATTT
The DNA here is from genome assembly GCA_037127315.1 of Ascarosepion bandense. Classification (NCBI taxonomy): domain Eukaryota; kingdom Metazoa; phylum Mollusca; class Cephalopoda; order Sepiida; family Sepiidae; genus Ascarosepion; species Ascarosepion bandense. The sequence goes on along the minus strand of JBBBDQ010000424.1, from coordinate 2,767,057 downwards.
TCCCAGCATCTTTAGTGAAATGAGTTTCTTTTGAGGTCTAGGGTGAACATGACTCCAAGATATTCAAAACAGGCAGCCACATTCTGTGTGCAATTCAACAGTTTTTCTTTTAGTAAGTTTTTATCCTGATTTGTTAATGGTTTTCTTTTTAGCTGTACCTCATTGTTATGTATACATAGAAAAATAGAGGCTAAGACAACTTTAATCTTCTATTACAGCTCTGGAATTCCATGGCCTTTCCTTTAATACAGCTCTGGTACAAAAGAAAAAACGGGTTTGGTCATTTGCTAAATGCTGTATGGTTAAGATATTCACCTCAACTGAGACAAACAAAAATGTTTTAAACATTTATTACCATTTCAATTTAGGCCTAGACCAAGACTTTACTAATCCATAATTTTGAAGCCTCCTTTCTCTCTCTTCCTCATCTATTGAGTCAGTCAGTCACTTAAGTGCCATACATGATACACACTTTGGGCGATCATGTCTCAAAAGAGACATAACTGACTGGGCAGAAGATTATCCCGCAGTAGGTTGCCATTGCTTTCTGTGGTAAACTGGTTGCCAGCCAAGGCTATAGAACCCAATCTATCCTGTTATTTAACCCATAACTAGAGAGAAGAGACGAATTAATACCTTTCCTAAGGGTATTTGCGTGTAAATGAATGCAAGGAATTTAACTGGAATTCAAACTCGGCTCCCTGATTTCTTGTTCCAAGCCGATATCTACTGCACCACAACACACATCCATCTAATTGATTAATTATTTATTCAGAAATTATAACATGGATATGTTACAATATCACTACAAAAGTAGCTATTTTGTTTCAACACTTCTTGTATATCCATGTTATAATTTCTGAATAAATATTATTAGCTCTACTTTGTATTGAGCACTTTATTAAAAATAGTGTTTCTTTGGACAATGAATATTATTCCACCCATACTTGGATAATTGATTCAGTCAGTCAGTTAAGTGCCATACGTGATACACGCTTGGGTGATCATATCTCGAAAGAGACATGACTGACTGGGCAGATTATCCCACAGTAGGTTGCCATTGCTTTCTGCGGTAGACTGGTTCCCAGCCAAGGCTATAGAACCCAATCTGTCCTGTTATTTAACCCATAACTGGAAGGAAGAGACAGATTAATACCTTTCCCAAGGGTATTTGCGCGTAAGTGAATGCAATGAATTCGGCTGGAATTCGAACTCTGCTCCCCGATTTCTCATTCCGAGCCAATATCCACTGCACCACAATGCACATCCAGTGGATAATTGATTAACTATCTATATTTTTCCTTTAGTTATATAGCCATAATAGTAGAAGTTAAAATAGGTACTGACACATCCTTTCTTAAAAAAATAGAATATGGTATATAGCTTTTTTTTTCTTTCTCCCCTCCACCACATTTCTTCTTTTTCCATTTCTTCCTCTTCTTCCTTTTCTTTCTCTTCTTTCTCTTCTTCCTCATCTTTCTCTCCTTCCTCTTCTTCTTCAGCAAAAATTCAGGGGAAGTAGTAGTTAAAGTAATACTCCTTTTTAGTAGAATACAATTGGTTGTTATATGCTGACATGCCAAAAGTCACAGGTATAGCAGTATGTAAAGGTAATTGTAGGTGGAACCACAATATTTTGATGACATAGAAATGCCCAGACCTATATCACTTATGCTTTGAGTTTGAGTTTGAGTTTTGTTTAATGGCATACCAACACCTCTGTGGGTTAATTAATCCCAAAAAGGTGGGGTTTTAAGGTATTATTTTAAATGTTCGGTTATAGTGAGACAGTTAATTTAGTCAGATTTTGATGAAATTTTTTTTTTATTTTAGAAAACTGAAGATGTCTTCTAGTTTTGTATTTAAAAATGTATTGCTGGTAATAATCTTTTCCTTCAAAAATGTATATTTTTTTATAAAAGTCTATTTTTATGTATATATTTCTATAAAAGTATATTTTTATACTTTCATAGTGTTTTGATGCCAGTTTGGGAGTTAACTATTTGCTCATAGATGGAACCCTAACAGGTGCTACTACTTTGGTTCAGGGTGGACCTGGGAACAACAGCAATTAGTTCCTCACAACTTTCCAATCAGAGGCCTTGCTGCCGGATGCAGTTTACCATCATACCCAGGACCCAATTGTGCTCTGAGTGATTAAATGTGAACATTGACAAAGAAGAGCTCCCAGAGGGAAATAAAAGACACATCTTTTCACAGCATCATCCTATAATTAAAATGAAAAGTGAAAGAAGAGAAACTGTTTGTGTCCTTTCTTTTTATACTGCTTTATACAATGCCACCTAGCAGTCATTAGAAAATGTCTCCTAGCAGACAAGGTTGGATAATTGCACACTAATTTTTTTATTTATGACCTTATTTCTTCCCATAAGCCAAAATTATAACTTTTTTCCCCATCTAAATGAAGTAATATGGATATCTATTAAAGAAGCATCGTAACCATCACATTTTCCCACAACATGGTACAGAATGAAAGCAAATACACAACAGGTTGCAATTTTAAGAAATATTTATTCTATAAAACAGGAACAAAAATAATAAAAGCTTGACTGCAGAAAAGATGCACCTTTCATTCACAACAAAATTCAAATGTATACAATTTTGTTTGATTTTGATGTGCTTTTGACTACTCAACTACAAAGAGCTTCATAATCAAGCAAGATTTCTTCTGCCTCTAATGCGCACTTTCTCGTTCAGATTTCAGAGAGAAAAAAATCGTGGAAGAAAACCAAAAACAAGAAATAAAGATAAATAAAAAAGAATAAAGTATGGCACGAAAACAAAAAACAAGACAAAAAGAAAAGAAAAAAGTAAAAGAAAAAAGTTAAAAAAGATAAAGAAAAAACAGAAAAGGTAGAAAAAAAAGAAATAAAAAACAAAAAACTATAAAAGAAAAGAAAAAGAGAAAAAGCATAAAAGTAACAAACATTAAATAATGAAAGAAAAAGGAAAATAAAAGCATAAAACAAAAAAAGAGAAAGAAATATATACCCCTGTCCCATCAGGTCTTGGATGATGATGGCTCTCCACAACTTCTTTCTTTTTGTTGCTTTATCATCCTACTTTCTCTTTCTTCAACCATCTATTCACATAAATTATTTGTTGTTTTTCTATTTCTTTGCCTTCAGTATATCCTGTGATTGTTAATTAGCCAAACAATTTCTTCATTTTGTGTTCCAGAAATTTCATCAGGTGACTAGAATATTCTATTTTCCTTAAATAATAATTTGTGGCATAAATTAGAGTTACTTCCCTTGCGTTGACTGACACGCTCATCGAACGTATGAAAATTTATGTAATAAAATTTTAAAAGGAAAAAATTGCATTGCAAAATTATTTTATCAGAGACATTCTATTAGTCATCAAAGAAAAAGAAAAGTTCTTCAAATGCACTTTATTTCTAATTTAATTAGATCAGTAACAAATATTGAAAGAAAAACATTCATTAGTTTTGAATTAAGCTGTTTAAAGAACTTAATACATGTATATCTACAATGCAAAAAAGAACATTTAAATTTTAATAAATTCATTTAAAAAATAAAATATCTGCTCTTGCAACAGGTGTTTACTCATGCAACGATACTGGCAACTGGTTCTCACCCATTCACAGTTAGATCAAACAAATGCAGAGGACAATTCTACTCCTGCAGGTTCTTTTCTCGCACTTCCCGCCTGTGGAACTCGCTTCCATATTCTTGCTTTCCTGATAGAGACAACCTCCAGGAATTTAAATGCAAGGTCAATACTCATCTCTTAACCACATGACCCTAGTTCTTTCTTCACCACCCCGTATATCTTTTCCTTTCTCTCCACCTCTGCAACTGTCATCACACTTGTACTCCCATCCTTCTCTTGCTCCTTTCTAACTGGTTCGTCCTTCTCTTCACTTTCTTCTACTTAATCTTTTTACTCTTATGTAGCCCCCTGCACATCAGTGGCATTACTGCCTTGCTCGGGGTGATATGATTAAAAAAACAAAATCAAATGTAGACTTGTAATTTCTTTTAAATTCAGTTATTTTTGTTTTTTAATCATGTTAATCATTTCACCCCAAGCAAGGCAACATCGTCACTGATGTGCTGGGGCTTACAGTGAGAGAGAAAAACAAGATACAGGTGATATCAAAGAAAAGATAAGAAATGGATAGTAAGCAAGTGGATAGAAAATGGCAATTGATGTTGCATTTAAACTTTTGAAGATTTTAGTTATCAGGGAAGCAAGCCAATGGTAGGGAGTTTTGCAAATGGGGAAATGTGAGAAAAGAAACTGTTACAGCAGAAGAGATTGTTACATTTAACAATTTTGACAGTAAAAGGGTGGGATCTAGATGCCAATCTAGTAGCATGAGTAAATGTGTGCAGGGAACCAGGAAAAACTGCTTATCTGAGCAGTTGCCATGAAAATACTTGTAGAAAAGGCAGAGAGGGAAGCCACATAACATTGGTGAGAAAGGGACTGAAGGTGAGCTGCTAAATCCTGATTGATAATATTGATAATATTGCATATTTTGTTAAGAACTTCAAGATGAAGAGCACTCAACCAGATATGGCAGCTGTATTCAATGCATGGACAGTCGATAGATTTCTAAATGTGCAAAATGGATTCTAATGAGAAAAACTTCCTGGCCCAACACAGTGACCCAACCTTCTTAACAGTAGATACAACTATGGATTTAATTTAGTCATTCCATTTGAGATCATTTGAGAGAGTGAGGTCAAGGTGGTGAAGTGTGTTGCTCTCTAAAAGACTAGCATCTTCCATTCTGATGGTAGGCAAAAAAGTTACTCTCTGGAGGTTAAAAGAGAGTAGCTTCATTGCGGAGGTATTAAAATTTACAAGCCTCTTCCTACCCCTTTCAATCACAGACTGTAGGTCATTTTGAATGGCAGTATCCAGGCTTACTGTGTCAGTCTTAGTAGATTTCTTGTTGAGATGGAAGTAAATGGTGATGTCATTTGCATAGATACCTACTTCGGAAGTGATTACATCAGGAAGATCATTGATGAAGATCAGAAAAAGTGTAGAACCTAGGTAGAGCCTTGAAGGACACCCGTGTTTATATGATACTATTGGGAGGCATGTTCATTCAATACTTCCTTTATTACGCGTTTTGAAAGGGAATGATTGGATTAGATCAAACAATTGCCCAGTTACACCATAGCCCCATAGCTTGCATAGAAGGCCAGCATAGCCCAAGTGTGTATCATGTATGGCACTTAACTGATCTATATCTCTCTCCTACTCTTGTCTTTTAGCTTTCTTTTTTGTGTTTCTTTTTTTCTTTTAGTCTCTCTTTCTTTCTTTCTCATTTTTTCCAGTCTTTCTTGCCTTTATTCTCTCTCTTTTCTATCACTCTTTTCTTTCTATCATTAATCCTCCTCCTTTTCTTTCTTTTTCTTATTTCCTTTCTTAATCTCTCTTTTCTTTCTTTCTTTCTCTTTCTTTTTTCTCCCATCTTTCTTGCCTTCTTTCTCTCATTTTTTTCTTTCTCCCTTGATTTCTTTCATTTTTTAGTTTTCTTTTGTCTTTCTTTGTCTCTTTCATCTTCACTTGACTTTTAGTTTTCTTTTTTATTTACCTCTTTTTCTTTTAGTCTCCCTTTTCTTTCTTTCTTTCTTTCTTTCTTTCTTTATCACTCTTTACTTTCTATGTATTCTGCTCTTCTTTCTTTCTCTTTTTCTTACCTCATTTCACTTGTCTTTCTTTGTCTCTTTCACTTTTTCTCTTTTTTTTTATATTTGTACTCTTTCTCTTTCCCTATGCACCATTCTCTCTCTCAGCCAGTTGTAATTTTAAAAATCGGCTTTAAATACTCAACTTAAGAAAAAACCTTTAAAGATAACAAAATTGGGCAAATGTTAGAAATTCATTTCCAGTTACATTTGTTGTTCTTTAAAAAGTACTTTTTTATTAAATGGTGCTTGATAGCACAAAAAATGTCACACCCATATTTGGTAAATCCGATTCTGGGTAACAGCTGGGTGGAAAAAGATTTCTCTATAAATGTTTCTTATAAAAACCAATTTGATAGGATAAATTTTTTGTTGACTGTTTCTTTTTCTGTCACAGTTTACACCTGTAATGGCTTCCAATTTATATGACAGGCAATTTTGTATCCTCTTTTTTTTTCATGCTACCAATTTCCCCTTCTTTCATTCTTTCTTTTTTCTTTCTTTTTTTCAATAATTAGTTTCTTTCCTTCCTTTTTCATTCAACCAACTTTTCCTTCTTTCTTTCCTTTGTTATTTATTTTCTTTCTTTTCCAGCCAACCAACTTTTCCTTCTTTCTTTTTCTTCCTTTATTTCTTTCTTTTCTCTGTTATCTATTTTCTTTCCTCTTTTTTTGTTAAACTTTTTCTTTCATTCATTCTTTCTTTCTTTCTTTCTTTTCTTCCTTCATTTCTTTCTTTTCTGTGTTCTTTTCTTTTCTTCCTTTCTTTTTTGTCCAACCATCTTTTTCTTTCTTTCTTTCTTTCTTTCTTTCTTTCTTTCTTTGCTATTTATTTTCTTTCCTTGCTTTCTTCTTCCTCCAACCAACTTTCACTTCTTTCTATAATTTTATATTTATTTTCCCTTCCTTCTTCCTTTAATTCTTTATTTCTTTGTTTCTTTTAAAATGAAGAAGTTTAAAGTAAAACTGAAACAAAAAGAACATTTAACCTTATTTCTTATCAGAAAAAGACAGTTGAAATTTTTGGGAGACATAATGAGGAAAGAAGTTTTGGAGAATTTGATATGCACAGGTATATTGAAAGTAAGAAGAGCAAAGGGAAACACATCCTACCTAATAAGATTGTGTAAATAGGTAGCAAAACAGGAACTGGAAGGAATAGCTAGGAAACAAACTGTTGGATCCTTGAGAAAGGTACAATAATGAATTATGTATTTGTTATAGTGAAACACACCTATTACACCTATTGAAACACACCTATTACACCTATTGAAACACACCTATTACACCTATTGAAACACACCTATTACACCTATTGAAACACACCTATTACACCTATTGAAACACACCTATTACACCTATTGAAACACACCTATTCTTCAGGTAATAGATTCTCCCTCCTATATTAATAAGAGTTAACAGGAAGTTCATAGGAGTTCTTAAAAGTTCTACAGAGTTCTTTTAGAGTTCTAGTGGAGTTCATTAGAACTACTAGTTAGTTCCAGTTGGGACATAGTTGGACTAAGGCAGTTGATATTAGTTGGCAGTTAGCCGAATAAGGAGTCAGTTTTCAGTGGAAGATTACCAAGTTCCTAACATTTTGGGTGCATTATGTCGATTAACAACTGACATAGCACAGTTATAACCTTCAGTGCGAAAACTACTCCACAACAGCATTCAAGTGGTGAAATACCAAATACGGACATCATAGAGAAAACTAGATTATTCTATACAAGAGTGTTACTGAGAGATTAGTCTACTGCAATATACATTATTATATACACTCCTCATTAATCAGTAGCTATGACTCTCATATAACAGATGGACTCATCCATCCTACTGTACCAGAAAGGTAGCAGGATATTCCATTACAACACCCCACTCCCAGATAATTTTTTTCCATCATAGAAAAAAAAATTCTCTTTAATATTTATTCTGTTTAGGGTCAGAACTTAACCTTTGAAGTGGTTTCCTTTCCCTAACACTTTTTCTTTTCACACCTCTCTGAATTGATGTGGGAACTGGCACCTGGAAAGTATCATGAAGTACCTCATCAGTATTTCCTCTGTGTCTTTCACAATATCATTTGTGTATCTTGGTTGATATTTGGTTTGTGTGCCTTTTGCACTCGAACCCATTGTTTTTCACAATGTACATCACTCGACTAAGTCTCTTCACAATTTTACAGTCTTCCCAACATGATTTTCCAGCTCTATAAAACTTGAAAACAAAGATACAAAGCATAGGAAGTTGTGGAGAGCGATGATTGCTCATGTTCTGAAGGGTAACAGAATATTAAAAAAAGATCACCTTCATCATTAATATTATTATTAAAACAAAATTCTCATTGCTTCAGATTTAACTCTTATATTCAAATATGTGTATATGAATAAATACCTACAGCATACATTATACTTACTATAGTTTCAAGAATTGTCATTGACAGTTACTTTACTATATCTGGATTCCACGATATGACAAAAAATACCAAGCTCTTCATTCTAAGAATTGGTTGGTGGTTGGTTGATTTTACGTGTTAACCCTCATTAAGAGTCAGACACAGGTTTATAAGTATATGAATCAAATTACATTACCTATGCTAATATAAGATTCAAATTTTCTATGAGGCACCTAGTGAGGATCAAATTCATTTTTCAGTAGTTACTTTCCACTATGATACCTAGACTTTATGAATTTAAGCATAGACTGGATGTGCGTTGTGGTACAGTGGATATCAGCTCGGAATGAGAAATCGGGGAGCCGAGTTCGAATTCCAGCTGAATCCATTGCATTCACTTATGTGCAAAATACCCTTGGGAAAGGTATTAATCCGTCTTTTCCTTCTAGTTATGGGTTAAATAGCAGGACAGATTGGGTTCTATAGCCTTGGTCGGCAACCAGTCTACCGCAGAAAGCAATGGCAACCTACTGTGGGATAATCTTCTGCCCGGTCAGTCATGTCTCGAAAGAGACATGATCGCCCAAGCGTGTATCACGTATGGCACTTAACTGACTGACTGACAAGACTGGTGACAAGGTTTCATCATTTTATAGGTGAAATGGCTAGGTGAAATGCTAACATCGCACTTCTCGTCTGCAAAAATCTCATCTGACTTCTTGCTTCCAAGTCAACTTTTATCTTCAAAAATTTAAATCTAATGTCAAACTTTATCTTCTGTCTTCTTAATTCTTGTTCTTTTATTGTTCTCTTTCTTTAATAATATTTTTTCTTTTCTTTCTCTTTCTCATATTCTCTAACACTCAGTAATGCTTTGTATCTTAGTGGCTTTATTGCCTTATTTGGGGTTAATTGATTTAAACAAAAAATAATGGTCAACCAGACTATCCTCACTAACCATTACTCCATTCCAAAGCACTTCCAAGAGTTATTCAAGCATAAGATCTCAATTTTTTGTTATTGTAACAATCAACAGATTTTATCCAAAACATTCCGCAGGTGTACAATCTATACAGAAAGAGAGGAATATATTCCTAGGTGTTATAATCTTCTTAAAAACCAGATCTCCTTCTGATTCATGCTACACAAATTTTCAACTCTGGCCAGATGTGAGCACTCCGAAACCCAAGGCCGAACTAAAAACTTTGTCAACTGTACATAGACCCTGCATATAGCTTCCATTTCAATTCCACACTCAAAGAAAAATACAATCCAGAATTTTCTTCAATAGCACCCACTTCCATCTAAAGAAACAAAATAAAAATTGAAGTCAATCTGAACCTAAGAAAAAGATATAAAAACCCGTCAAAGGGACTTCTTCGTCAGTCGGTTGGCATTCACATCTGGCACACCAACCACGATTCACAACACTTGTTGGGATGCAACCTATCATTTCCAATGATACCAGCCAAAGACTGTCGTCACAGTAAGTCACAACTCATCCTTCCTCTCCTACCATTCACCTTCAGTAGACTTTTATGACTCTACTTATTTCTTTCTTTGAATGACAGACATTTACACCAATTTACCATTTGTTGGATTTTTTCATTAATGCATTCATTTATTTCCTAAACTTCTATAATTTTTTTGTTCTGCCACTATACACTTAATATAATACACTTAATATAATACACTTAATATAATATAGGTAACAGCAAACAGAAACAAAAAAAAACCCGTAAAAATGGAGCTAAATACAATCCTTCCTTAGTTATCCATACTTTGATTTTCTGAAGTTTGATATGAAATAGAAAGTAAATCTGTAATCATCCAAACAATTTTCAATTATCTAAACTTATTTATAAATGGAACTTTGTCTGTGTGTGTGTGTATGTATGTCTGTGTGTGTGTGTGTGTGTTCATTACCTATAGACTCCGAAACAGCTAAACAGATTTTCTTGAAAATTTACAGTTGTACTATAAGCGTCTGCGAGTGTTCTTAGCTAGGTTTTGTGTCAAGGTACCCCCGATAAATATCAAAAATCGATAATCGAAAAATTGGGTTACAGAAGGAGTGGTCCGATTTTAATCAAATTTGATACACACATAGACAAAGACATAAGAAACAATATTCTGAAGTTTCAAGGTTACAGTTCTTACAATAGTGCAGAAAACTGATAATATATGTATATATATATATATATATATATAAAAGGCAAGATGTTTGTGTGTGTGTCTGTTTATCTGCCTGTATGTCTGTATTTTTTTTCAGCCCTTTTATTTTAATTTTTGCTTCGGGTTTGGCTCTAAGTAGGTATAATTGTAGTTCTTAGTCTCAGCCATGATACCATTTACTCAGAGGACTTATTTAGCCTTCAAAATTCAGTTTATGATGAAAAAAACTTATTTGATATCAATAACAGGAATTCAAAATTTGACTTACATCCATTCATTTTTCTTTCAGTCTACGGTTTTGCTTTAACTAGAAACAACTATTGCTTTTTAGTTTTTCGTGCCAATGTCCAAAGAGTCTGAGCCCTAGGATGATGGATTAGTTTTAAAGCTTTCATTACACCCGCTATACTGCTAGTCCAAATTAAATCCATTCTAATATTTCATCTTGGACAAGTGTTTTGTGGGTTCAGAAAACTATACTCAATGTTTGATAAAAATGCTGGCAAAATCAGTTCATTCATGTTAATTTCACTTTGTTTTCAGACAAAGCAAGAAAAGTTTGAAGGATTTTAAATGAACAAAAAGTTAAGAATATCTAAATCTATCAAATCTCATCAAAATCTACAAAAAGTTGATAGTATTTTATATTTATGGTTTCAACAACAATGAGAAAAAAGATTTCCAATCTCTAGCCTAATTCTCCTTTAGAAGGTGTCTGAATTTCGCAATGATCATGTTTGACAAATGCTTAAGTGGGTAACACTTTCAAATTAGAAGTTATCCTTATCAAATGAATCTACTTTAATTCAGTCTTAGGAGTTAGCAGCATTGAAACGTGAAGCCAGCCAGAAACATGTTGTATCCTGTCAGCACTCCCACGTTTTTTTAAAAAACGAAACAAAAGAAAAGAGATTAAACAGTCAGTTAAATGCCATATATGATACACACTTGACTGATCATGTCTCAAAAGAGACATGACTGACTGGGCAGAAGATTTTCCTGCAGTAGGTTGCCATTACTTTTTGAAGTAGACTGGTTGACAACCAAAGCTATAGAGCCCAATCTGTTCTGTTATTTGACCCATAGCTAGAGGGAAGAGATGGATTAATACTTTCCCCCAAATTATTTGCGTGTAAGTGAACGCAGGAAATTCAACTAGAATTCAAACTTGGTTCTCGAATTTCTTGTTCTAAGCCAATATACACTGCACCACAACGCACATCCAAACAGTAAGCATTATAAAACTAATTCAGGATATAAAAAGGTCTTAAAGCATGGAAAAAAATAGTTCTATAGCCCACTAAAATGCTATCCTTGTGCCACATCCCAGGCTCAGGTAAATACCTATTTCTATGGCCCTTCAAAAATTTATCCTTGTCAGACTCTCTGCATTTGAGAAGAAAGAAACGTAGATGAGACAATGACAAAAGCAAAGTTTCATCTGAGGTAAATAGATAGTAGCCCTACTATATGTATCCAGGGTCTACTGCAAGGTGTACCCCATGGTATATTTGGCCTTGTGCCATACTCGGCCATTTTGAGTAAATACTTAGTTCTAAGACCCACCAAAACTTTATCCTTGTCAGACCCTCTGCATTTGGGCAGAGAGGAACTCAGCAGACAAGGCTATGCCGATTGGCAGAGTTTCATACCTGAGGTAAATAGACGAGAACCTGACCTCACATGTGGCATCTATGGGAAAGTTTTGCCCAAGTGTATGCATTTAGAAAGCTCTGCTGTATATTAATCCCTGTGCCACATCCCACCATTGTGGGGAGGGTCAGTTAAATACTAATGTACTGAATATGCATACACCTTGGTTTCCCCTCACAGTAATGTGATTGGCTGGTGTCAGCTATAAATACAGATAAAGGTGAGGATGCATAGAGGTCTACCACTAGAGGTCTATGTCCATACAATTATAGATCTACGACTGTTGACTACACCTACATCTAAGGATACTGCATTACGTCTACGTACAAGATTGTTCTACCCGGTTACATTTGACTAAACCGCTTAACCACCTCAAATCAGATATATATCCCTTTCTGGGACATATCAAATACAGTGTAACCTGGATATAAGAGAGTTGCCGGGACTGGATAATAGTTCTCTTATATCCAGGTTTGGTCTATTTTATATAGATTACCACAGGATCTAATTTTGGACAAGATAAAATATTTCTTATATCCGGGTTTCTCTTATACCAGGGTCTTTTATATCCGGGTTATACTGTAACTACACTATTGTGCAAATTAATTAAAACAACTGCTTTAGTTTTCTTTCTTTCACCATACGATCAGTTTGAAACCCACTGGAGTGATAGGGTGTAATCGATTTCTGTTTTTTCCTCAGATTAGGTCATTTGATGTAGTGTGAAGTAATATGAATCTGTTTTTGAGGTGTATGATGAAATTTGTTTGATCTTGAAAAATACTGTGTCATCCATGATTGCATCAGATGTTTATCACAGCCAGATCCCATTGTCTCAACTGTCAATTAGTTATCCTACAGCCATTGTCTGCAATGGGTGTTACTCCAAGCGTATGAAAATTGTAATGCTGCATGAACACACTGGCGAGCCTTACAGAGAGATTACAGATATTGTCTTTTAACTGTCAATCCTATCACCAAGACAAAGAAACAAGTTGGATCCATCAATCCAAAATATTTTTAAAAATGCCATAAGAAAATAAAGCCAAGAGAAAATGTATGCATGATCAGGGAAAGTGTGAAAGCTCTGAGGAAGACATTATTTGTTCTGTTTCAATTAATTTGGGATTAAAATGTAGCTATCTATTCCAGTAAGTCACCATCAGCTACAACTCCAGCTCACTATCAACTACAGCTATATTCATCTCCAGCTCTAACCTGTAGCAGCAATATGCAATAAACTATCCTTTTCATAACAATGCTCTTCAGCAACAACAAAACTGTCCTTTTCAAGACAACATTCTTCTTACCCTCTACATGAACATGCAGACATTTTTTTGCCTAGTGCACTATAACCTCATTTTTATGTATTTTCTGGAATTAAACTTTCTAATATATGTTTTACTTAAATCTTCATTTTGTTTGTTGTCTTCTGGTATTCAATATCTGTTTGCGAGCCAGTATACCACCAGCAATAAACAGAAAAATGAATGCTTTTCTTCACAAAATATAAACATTTTTCCTCTTGTTCACTAAACACAAAGCCACACAAGGTAGGTAAGGACATATAGAGAGGGAGCAAGATTGCATATTATGAGAATAGATAACTGATGACTCTCGACTCAAAAAAGGGTAAGATTATAGTGATCAACAAAGCATCCCCCTAGGATTATGTCTTGTGAGTATCAAACTCTCCAAGACTTTTTTCTTCATTATGCTAGCTGCTGCTCTTGAAATGGACCTCCAGTGTTTAACTGGGTCAAAATTGCTCTTCTTTAACCACCATAGAGAAACTTTCATGCCAGCCATCAGCATGGCCGATGCTAGTCGTCTGGTGAGCAACACACTCCACCTCTTTGGCATCATTTTATCAACTAACCTGAAGTGGAGCTGCTTCTACTGCTAGGAAGTTTGGGTCCTTGTGTCAGGCCAGAAAGTTTATCCCATCAGAATCCATCTTGCACATTTATAAATCTACCATTCGTCCATGCATTGAATACAATTGCCATATCTGGCTGGGGGCTTCTGCTATTCACCTCAAGGTTCTCAATAAAATCCTAAGAAGGATCTGCAATGTAAATGATCTTGACTTGGCATCTCGACTTTAATCACTTTCGCACTGATGTGACATAGTTTCCTGCTGTCTTTTTTTACAAATATTTTAATAGTAAATAGCAACAAGCTTTTCTCACAGGTGCCCCAACCACATGAATTTACATGTCCTACTAGACTGGCATCTAGGTCTCACTCTTTTACTGTTGAAATAGTTCCATGTAACTGCCACTTTATTGTGAAGTTATTGTTGAAATAACTAACGAGAAGACTCGGGAACAGTGAAATAAAATAATGTATTAACAAAAATACAAATAGTTGTTAAAACTGAGTCGTATCTCCACTCAGCTACAGGACAAATCAGGTTACGACCTTTACTCTCTCAGTCTCTGGATCTGACTGCCCAGAAGACAGAACCTGGTAACCGGACGTGACGTCAGGAATAGTCCATTAGTCAATAGACTGACAGGGGTGCCACCCTAACACACTTCTACTCCAACAGTTTCTTTTCCCGCACTTCACATCTGCAGAACTCCCTCCTGTTTATTTACTTCCCTGAGAGCTTCTTTTTCTATGTGCCTTGTCCTTTCAGGATGTAGGTGATCAAAGCTTTCCACATTTCCATCTCCCTGGTGGCTCTTAGCACGCTTTCTCCTGTTACACCACACAAACCCCATTCTGACATCCACCTGCTCAGGCCAGTCAGGTACATTACATGTGGTTTTCCTCCGTCTCTCCTTCCCTATATCTGGCCTGTTAGTATCAGATTCTCCAAGCCCTCCTTCCTCATTGCATGTCCCAGGAACTTAAGCTGTCTCTTCCTGATGCTCCATTTTAATTTCTTTTTCGTTTCCATCCTTTCCAAAACCTGTTCATTGTTCATATGCTCAATCCATGATATCCACAGCATCCTTCTGTAGAACCAAATTTCAGTTGCTTCAAGTTTTTCCTTCATCTTTTCACCATCTGCCATATTGAAGAACTGACATCACATAGCAATCCAATACTCTCCTCTTTGTTTCTAGTGAAATTTTCCTGTCTCTTAATACTCTACACAAGTTCTGGAATGCGTCCTTTGCCATGCCAATTCGCCTTCAGATTTCTGTGGCGCGCTTTCCGTCTTAGAACGCTTCCCAGGTATTTAAAATTTTATACCTGCTTGATTTTAGTATCTCCCAGATGCATTTGGCATTTTGATACAATCTCCAAAAATTTAAATGCAAAGTCAATTGGCATCTTCTATCATCTTGAATCACATTCATCTTTTATACTTTCGTCAATATCTCCTGTACACAGTCTTCAATATCTCCTGTACACAGTCTTCAATATCTCCTGTACACAGTCTTCAATATCTCCTGTACACAATCTTCAGTATTTCCTGTACAGTCTTCAATATCTCCCACAGTCTTCAATATCTCCTGTACACAGTCTTCATTATCTCCTGTACACAGCTCTCATAATATCTCCTGTACAGTTCACATTTCGTACACAGTCTTCAATATCTCCTGTACACAGTCTTCAATATCTCCTGTACACAGTCTTCAATATTTCCTGTACACAGTCTTCACACATCTCCCTTCCTGTACTCTCTCTCTCTCTCTCTCAATATCTCCTGTACACAGTCTTCAATATTTCCTGTACACAGTCTTCAATATTTCCTGTACACACAGTCTTCAATATCTCCCTGTACACAGTCTTCAATATTTCCTGTACACAGTCTTCAATATCTCCTGTACACAGTCTTCAATATCTCCTGTACACAGTCTTCAGTATTTCCTGTACACAATCTTCAATATCTCCCGTACACAGTCTTCAATATTTCCTGCACATGTTCTCTAATATCTCCTGTACACAGTCTCTCTCATTATCTCCTGTACACAGTTCAATATTTCCTGTACACAGTCTTCAATATCTCCTGTACACAGTCTTCAATATCTCCCACACAGTCTTCAATATTTCCTGTACACAGTCTTCAATATCTCCTGTACACAGTCTTCAATATTTCCTGTACACACTGCTATCTCCTGTACACAGTCTTCAATATCTCCTGTACACAGTCTTCAATATCTCCTGTACACAGTCTTCAATATCTCCTGTACACAGTCTTCAATATTTCCTGTACACAGTCTTCAATATTTCCTGTACACAGTCTTCAATATCTCCCTGGGTACACAGTCTTCAATATCTCCTGTACACAGTCTTCAATATCTCCTGAAATTTGGTCTTCAATATCTCCTGTACACAGTCTTCACATTCTGTACACAGTCTTCAATATCTCCTGTACACAGTCTTCAATATTTCCTGTACACAGTCTTCAATATTTCCTGTACACAGTCTTCAATATCTCCTGTACACAGTCTGCCATTTTGTACACAGTCTTCAATATCTCCCCAACAGTCTTCAACATTCTGTACACAGTCTCTCTGCACATCTCCTGTACACAGTCTTCAATATCTCCTGTACACAGTCTTCAATATTTCCACACAGTCTTCAATATCTCCTGTACACAGTCTTCAATATTTCCTGTACACAGTCTTCAATATCTCCTGTACACAGTCTTCAATATCTCCTGTACACAGTCTTCAATATCTCCTGTACAGTCTTCGTATTTCCTGTACACAGTCTTCAATATTTCCTGTACACAGTCTTCAATATCTCCTGTACACAGTCTTCAATATTTCCTGTACACAGCCCTAATATTCTGCATAGTCTTCAATATCTCCTGTACACAGTCTTCAATATCTCCTGTACACAGTCTTCAATATTTCTGTACACAGTCTTCAATATCTCCTGTACACAGTCTTCAATATTTCCCTGTACACAGTCTTCAATATCTCCTGTACACAGTCTTCAATATCTCCTGTACACAGTCTTCACCTCCTGTACACAGTCTTCAATATTTCCTGTACACAGTCTTCAATATTTCTGCACAGTCTTCAATATCTCCTGTACAGTCTTCAATATTTCCTGTACATAGTCTTCAATATCTCCTGTACACAGTCTTCAATATCTCCTGTACACAGTCTTCAGTATTTGCACACAATCTTCAATATCTCCTGTACACAGTCTTCATTATTTCCCACACAGTCTTCAATATCTCCTGTACACAGTCTTCAATATTTCCTGTACACAGTCTTCAATATCTCCTGTACAGTCTTCAAATATCTCCTGTACACAGTCTTCAATATCTCCTGTACACAGTCTTCAATATTTCCTGTACACAGCGTCTTCAATATTTCCTGTACACAGTCTTCAATATCTCCTGTACACAGTCTCTCATATTTCCTGTACACAGTCTTCAATATCTCCTGTACACAGTCTTCAATATCTCCTGTACACAGTCTTCAATATCTCCTGTACACAGTCTTCAATATCTCCTGTACACAGTCTTCAATATTTCCTGTACACAGTCTTCAATATCTCCTGTACACAGTCTTCAATATTTCCTGTACACAGTCTTCAATATCTCCTGTACACAGTCTTCAATATCTCCTGCCTTCAATATTTCCTGTACACAGTCTTCAATATTTCCTGTACACAGTTTCAATATCTCCCACACCAGTCTTCAATATTTCCTGTACACAGTCTTCAGTATCTCCTGTACACAGTCTTCAATATCTCCTGTACACAGTCTTCAGTATTTCCTGTACACAGTCTTCAATATCTCTGTACACAGTCTTCAATATTTCCTGTACACAGTCTTCAATATCTCCTGTACACACAGTCTTCAATATTTCCTGTACACAGTCTTCAATATCTCCTGTACACAGTCTTCAATATCTCCTGTACACAGTCTTCAGTATTTCCTGTACACAGTCTTCAATATCCTTCTGTACACAGTTCAATATTTCCTGTACACAGTCTTCAATATCTCCTGTACACAGTCTTCAATATCTCCTGTACACAGTCTTCTCAATATTTCCTGTACACAGTCTTCAATATCTCCTGTACACAGTCTTCAATATCTCCTGTACACAGTCTTCAGTATTTCCTGTACACAGTCTTCAATATCTCCTGTACACAGTCTTCAATATTTCCTGTACAGTCTCTCAATCTCCTGTACACAGTCTTCAATATCTCCTGTACATATTCCAATATCTCCTGTACACAGCCTCAATATCTCCTGTACACAGTCTCCAATATCTCCTGTACACAGTCTTCATTATCTCCTGTACACAGTTCTCAATATCTCCTGTACACAGTCTTCAATATCTCCTGCACACAGTCTTCAATATCTCCTGTACACAGTCTTCAATATCTCCTGTACACAGTCTTCAATATTTCTGTACACAGTCTTCAATATTTCCTGTACACAGTCTTCAATATCTCCTGTACACAGTCTTCAGTATTTCCTGTACATAGTCTTCAATATCTCCTGTACACAGTCTTCAATATCTCCTGTACACAGTCTTCAATATCTCCTGTACACAGTCTTCAATATCTCCTGTACACAGTCTTCAATATTTCCTGTACACAGTCTTCAATATTTCCTGTACACAGTCTTCAATATCTCCTGTACACAGTCTTCAATATCTCCTGTACACAGTCTTCAATATCTCCTGTACACAGTCTTCAATATCTCCTGTACACAGTCTTCAATATTTCCTGTACACAGTCTTCAATATCTCCTGTACACAGTCTTCAATATTTCCTGTACACAGTCTTCAATATCTCCTGTACACAGTCTTCAATATCTCCTGTACACAGTCTTCAATATTTCCTGTACACAGTCTTCATTATCTCCTGTACACAGTCTTCAATATTTCCTGTACACAGTCTTCAATATCTCCTGTACACAGTCTTCAATATCTCCTGTACACAGTCTTCAATATCTCCTGTACACAGTCTTCAATATTTCCTGTACACAGTCTTCATTATCTCCTGTACACAGTCTTCAATATCTCCTGTACACAGTCTCCAATATCTCCTGTACACAGTCTTCAATATCTCCTGTACACAGTCTTCAGTATTTCCTGATTTTAAGTATAATTAACTTTGTTGTTTTCATTTTCCTTAATCCTTCTGGAGGCAGCACCTTTCTATAGTCCTCAAAGGCGTAGGATCAAAATACATTCAAAGTGTCTTAAAAGGAAGTTCTATGGAGAAATGAAGAATTTTTGTCTCTTCCCACATGTGTGTGTATGCATTCTTGATGTAAACTTGGCTTTGTTCCACTTCATCCCTAAAGAGAAGTTAATGTTTTCTGTTTTCTTTTTATCAATAAAAATGCATTAATATTTTCATTTACAGTGGATTATGGGTATTAGTATATTTAAATAAGAGGATTACCTTTTGTTAACATAACAAAACCCTCTTGTTTTCTTATCATGATAAAAGTATTGTTTATATTCATATCCATTTAATGTGCAAATTTTTATATGCTCTTAGACACACACACACACACACACACACATATCTTAGAACATCACTATCTGTAAAACTTTCATGTTCAAAAAATTCATTATGCTAAAACTTTCTTCTTTTTCTCCTCTGTGCTGTGTCTCTTCAGGATATTGGTAATCATGCCTCTCCACATTTTCCTGTTCTTTGTATCTCTTTAAAAATTTTGACTTTCGTTATCTCTTCTAAACTTTGTTTCACAATCCATTTATGTAAGCTCCCAATGTACATTATACATTGCTTTCCTTAATCCCTCTTGACATTAATCTGTCTTGTGAGTATCAAATTTTCTAAGCCCTCTTTCCTCATTATGTGCCCCAGCAATTTCAAGTAGCTCTTCCTGATATTAAGTAAGTGTCCTTTTTGTTTCCATTTTCTCTAAAACTTTATTGCTGCTCACATTTTGGTCCATGGTATTCTCAGCATCCTTCTGTATATCCACATTTCTGTTACTGCACATCACTTCTTGCACATTCACTACTGTATAGGTAGGCAGATATTACCCAACAGTCCAGTACTCTTTTAATTTGAAAATAAATTCACTATGATGGTAATATCAATACAAGGTACAAGGTTGCATGAGATTTAGAAGATATAATTTTAGTCTTCCACTGATTTATCTGTAGGTGAACTACTGTAGCTCACGTGTTCAGTCCGTAGTATTCTCAGCATCTTTCTGTAGGAACACATTTCTGTTGCTTCAAGTTTTTTCTTTAGCTGTGAATAGATTGTCCAGCATTCACTGCCATATAAGAGGGCTGATATTACCTAACAGTCTAGTACTCTTTTAACTTGAAAATAAATTCACTAGATTGGCAACTAGGTCCCACCCTTTTACAGTGAAACCGATAAAATGTAACCGCAATTTCTACTCCAACAGCTTCTTTTCTCACACATCCTACCTGTGGAATTCCCTTCCACATGCCTGCTTCCCCAATGGCTACAATCTCCAGGAGTTTAAATGTAAGGTCAGTAGACACCTCCTAACACACTAACTCTCAAACACTCTCACCATCTAACCAACCTTCATTCTCGGTACCCTTACCCATCTATCATCATCCTTCTGACATTTCCTATACCTAACCATCCTTTTCCATCACTCCTCCGACCCTATGTAACCCCTGCGCTACAGTGGCAGTGGAATGCCTTGCTCGGGGTGAAACGATTAAAAAAAACAAAAAAAAAAATACAAGTTACAAAGTTGCATGAGATTTAGAAGATATAATTTTAGTCTTCCACTAATTGATCTGTAGGCAAACTACTGTAGCTCGCGTGTTCAGTCCGTGGTATTCCCATCATCTTTCTGTAGGAGCACATTTCTGTTGCTTCAAGTTTTTCTTTAGCTTTGAATAGATTGTCCAGCATTCGCTGCCATATAAGAGGGCTGACATTACATAATAGTCCAGTACTCTTTTCTTCGTTTCTAATTAAATTTTCCTGTTTCTTAATCCTTTGCTTAGCTCTTGGAAGGCATCTTTCACTATCAAAATGTGCCTTTGGATTTCAGTGTCACACTTTCAAGAAACTATATATTAAGAAGTGTATCAGCAAGCCATTGCAAATAATGATGAATATACAATTGAATAAAATATATTGCACGTTATTTTTTGAAAAATGAAGTTGATAAAAAAAATAGCAGTTATTTATGATGCCATCAAAAATTGATAATTAGGTGGAAGATCACTTCATGCTCAGATGGGACTTTGCTCAGCATATGTAGCGAATAAAAGAAAAATGTTAACAAATTTTTTTTGTTTTAATTTCTAAAATAAAACCAGCCAGCCTTTCCCAAAACCATTTTAGACAATCAAATTACAAAGCTGATATATAATAAAGACAAGCTTCTTTTAAACACAAAACAAGCTTCTTTTAAACACAAGACAAGCTTCTTTTAAACACAAAACAAGCTTCTTTTAAACACAAGACAAGCTTCTTTTAAACACTTCTCAGTGTGACAAGAATATAACGTGTATCCCTGAGGGATTTTATGTCACAAAATATCGATATAAAATATATCACAAAATATTAATAAAAAATTACAACAAATAAAAAGAATAAGATTATATCTTTTTCATTTATGTCTCTTTAAGACATGGGCGATCATGACTCTCTACAACTTCCTATTTTTTGTATCTCTAAACAATGTTAACATTTTTTGATCTTAACAATTTCTAAAATAAAACCAGCTAACCTTTCCTCAAAATATTTTGGATGATCACATTCTTCTATATGCCATGTTCCTTCAGGTTGTAGGCAATCATGGCCCTCCACATCTCCCTATCCCTTGTCACTCTTAACAACCCTGTCTCCTGTTAGCCCATTCAACCCTGCTCTGCCATCTATCTGCTCAAGTTCATCAAGTATTTCATACATTGCTTTCCTTTGTCTCTCCTTCCCTCTGTCTGTCTCGTGAGCATCAAATTTTCCAAGCCCTCCCTCCTCACTGTATTTTCCTGACGTTAAGTATCAGTTTCCTTTTCATGTCCATCCTCTCTAAAATGTTGTCATTGCTCACATGTTTGGTCCAAAATATCCTCAGCGTCCTTCTATAGAACCACATTTCAGTTTCTTCAAGTCTTTCCTTCATCTTTGATACGATTATCCAACATTTGCTACCATACTGAAGGACAGACATCACATAACAATCCAGTACTCTCTTCTTCGTTCCCAATGAAATCTTCCTGTCTTTAACACTCTATTCAGCTTCTGGAATGCATCCTTGGCCATGACTCTATACCTTTGGATCACATGGTCACACTTTCTGTCTTCTGTTTGGACACTTCCCAAATATTTAAATTTCTGTACCTGCTTAATTTTTGTCTTCCTTACTCAGATTTGGCATTTTGGGCTCCTCTTTTCACTGATGAACATGCGTTCAGTTTTCTTGTAGTTTATTTGTAGTCCTTTTTCAGCTACCTTCTGTAGGAGGTCTTGTAGCTTACTTTCTGTATCTGCTTCAGCACTGTATCATCTGCATATCTTATATTGTTCAGATTGCAGCCATCAATGATAAATCCTGGCAGGACTTCTAAGGCTCTCAAAGCTGTCTTGCTGTATAGGTTGCCTTGCCTTGCTTCAGCACTGTATCATCTGCATATCTTATATTGTTCAGATTGCAGCCATCAATGATAAATCCTGGCAGGACTTCTAAGGCTCTCAAAGCTGTCTTGCTGTATAGGTTGCCTTGCCACGATTAGTCATTGGTGGCCACAATCTCAACAATGTAAGATACGCGGATGACACATTGCTGATAGCTGACACAGAAAGGAAAATACAGGACCTCCTAAAGAAGGTAGTAAAAGAAAGTGAGAAGAAAGGACTAAGCATAGACTTCAAGAAAACTGAATGTATGATAATCAGCAAAAAGAAAACCCCAAAATGTCTATTACAAGTCATGAAAACTAAAATAAAAACAAGTAAAGAAATTTAAATACTTTGGAAGTATAGAAAGTGCGATGTCGAGATCCAAAGACACATTTGCATGAACAAGGACATATTTCAAAAGATAACCAGAGTACTGAAATACAGGAAAATCTCATTGGAAACAAAGAAGAAAGTGCTGGATTGCTATGTGATATCTGTCTTTCTGTATAGCAGCAAAAGTTGGACAATCTCCTCAAGGATGAATGAGAGGTTTGAGGCAGCAGAAACCTGGTTTTACAGAAAGATGTTGAGGATACCATGGATTGAGCACATGACTAATGACAAGGTGTTGGTGAGAATGGAAATGAGGAGAAAACTCATACTTAATATAAGAAAGAGACATGAGGTTTTTGGGACATGTAATGAGGAAGGAGGGTCTGAAGAGTTTAATACTCACAGAATAGATAGAGGGAAAGAGAGACAGGAAAAAGCAGTATGAAACCTACTTGATTGTCCTGAGCAAATGGATGGCAGAGCAGGGTTTGGGAGTGATACCAAGAGGAAGAATGTTGAAAATGACAAGAGACAGAGCCAAGTGGAAGTCCATGATCACCTACGTCCTGAAAGGACATGGTACATGAAGAAGAAAAAGTAGATCTGGCGAGAAGACACATCCTTGTCTCACACCCCTTTCTATCTTTGTATATCTTTCCTGTCCATATGCAGGCAGTTTGTTGTCAATACAGCTTTTTGATTACTCTAATGTCTTTCCTGAATATGTCAAGTTTGCTAAGCATCTCCGTCCAGTCTTTGTGATTTACTTTGTTGAATGCTTTTGCGTAGTCTATGAAGCACAGATACACACATTTGTATTGCCCTTTCTGTCAACATTTTCAGCATAAATATTGTGTTCCTTGTTTCAGTGTCCTTGACAAAACAGCACTGTTCTTGTCCTGTTTCTGGTCTGATTCTGTTGCACACTGTATTCGTCAGAATTTGGATGATAAGTTTTGTTATGTGACTCATTAAGTTGATTGTTCTGTGGAGTTCACATTCTTTTGCACCTGGTGCTATGGAAATTGATCTGCTTATGTCTTCTGGGATATTGCTGCTGTTATAGATTTCATTTATTATTTGTGATTTTGTCTACACCAAAATTGTCTAAAGCTGCCAGCATCTCTATTACAATGCCATCTGGTTCTGCTGCTTTGTTTGTATTCAATTTGGCCAGTGCAGCTTCCACTTCGGATTTTAATATTACGGCCTGTTGGTGTTTCTGAGTATTGTCAGTTGCTCTCTTTTGTCATGGAAGAGATCTTCTAGATATTCTTCCCACCACTGAAGTATTTCCTTTTTCTCTAATAAGAGTGTTCCATGTTTAGATTTTATACATCCTGTTGAGGAGCATGTCTTTTGTTCTGTTAGTTCTCTTATTTTTTACATGTATGTGTTAGGGCTCCGCTCCTATTTGACTACAAATGGACTGTTCCCATTGCTATATATAGCAATGGTGGATTCTCTACAGGGGAGTCGGTAGAGAGTCACTGGAGAGTCTCTAATGAGTTACTGAAGAGTCAGTGCAAGTCAGTGAAGAGTTAGTCACACTTCCGGTAGTGTACCAGAAGTAATCACGTATACACACGTCTTACGACGAATTGGACTCTTGTATCTTTCTATTGTAAATATTACTAATCACTTCTGTACATACTAACCGTCTTTCCGCGGAATACAACTTATATTCTGATTCTGTTGTTGAGTTATTCATTTATACTTGGCGACATAACAGTATGTCACCTTTATTAGTCATGCTCAACCTCTCTATTTCTACACATTTATCATTGAGCCATTCCTCTTTAGCATGTCTGCATTTGCTCCTTATTTCCTTGTGTAGTTTCCTTATTCTGTTCCATGTTTTGGCATTGTTTTCTGTCTCTTTTGAATCATGTTGAGAATCTCATATGTGATCTGCTCATTTTTCCTTCGGTTTTTCTTTAGAATGATGAGTTTCCATTTCCAATTAGTCTCCTGTATATTCTTTTCACATTGTACATGTATTTTTTGTGCAATTTCAGGTTCTCCATGTGTATTACAGTCTGGGTGCTGTACTAGACTTTTTCATTTTCCAAAGTTTCATCCTTAGTTTACATATAACTGGGAGATGATGGCTTCCATAGTCAGCACTTGAATAAATTTTTCAATGAACTACTGCATTCCTGAATCTCTTATTTATAGTTACATAGTCGATTTGGTCTTTGTGTCACCTCCTGGGCTTCTCCATGTCCATAATCATCTTGGGTGTTCTTGATACCAGGTATTGGTTATTACCTAATCATTTGCTGTGCACTATTGCACCCATTTTTATCCTCTGTCATTGCAAATTCCTAATCCAAAGTTGCCAGCTGTTATACCTTTTCACTCCTTGTCTATTTTGACATTCAGGTCTTCTGTGATAATTCTAATTTCTTGTGCTTTACACTGAACCTTGGCTTTGTCCAGTATGTAGTAGAAAGATTCTATTTCCTCCTCAGTGCTTTGTGCTTACAGTGCATTCACCACTATAACTGCAATGTGGAAGGGCTTTCCTTTCACTCACATTACAAAGCTGATATATATATATACAAGCTTCTTTTAAACGCTTCTCCATGTGACAAGAATATGATGCATGTATCCCTAAGTGTATTTTTAAAGGCCATGATTAAAAAAAAATTTAAATACCTGGGAAGTGATCTAACAGAAGACAGAAAGTGCGACACAGAGATTCGAAGGCAAATTGGCATGGAGAAGAATGCATTCCGGATTCTGAACAGAGTATTAAGAGACCGGAAAATTTCACTAGAAACAAAAAAAAAAGAGTACTGGATTGCGATGTGATGTCAGTTCTTCAATATGGCAGTGAATGCTAGACAATATCATCGAAGATGAAGGAAAAACTTGAAGCAACTGAAATGTGGTTCTACAAAAGGATGCTACGAATATCAGGATCGAGCATATGAGCAATGAAGAAGTTTTGGAAAGGATGGAAATGAAAAAGAAATTAATACTTAGCATCAGGAAGCGACAGCTAAAGTTTCTGGGACATGCAATGAGGAAGGAGGGCTGATACTAACAGGCCAGATAGGGGGAAGGAGAGACAGGGGAAAACAGCATGTAACATGACGAGCCTGAGCAGGTGGATGGCAGAACAGGGGTTACATGGGGTAATAGTGCTAAGTGCCACCAGGGATAGGGAGACGTGGAGAGCCATGATTGCCTACGTCCTGAAAGGACAAGGCACATAAAAGAAGATCTCTAAGTGATTTTACGTCACAAAATATTTATATAAAATTACAATGAATAAAAATAATAAGACTATATCTTTTTCATTTATGTCTCTTTAAGACATGGGTGATCATGACTCTCCACAACTTCTTATTTTTTGTTTCTCTAAGCAGTGTTACTCTCCTTACTACTTCTCCCAATACATAATTAGGTAAGTAACTCACTGTTACAATTTTTCCTCTTGCCTTCAATTTTTTTTATCTTACCTTCAGTTTATTGTGCATTGATGGTGCAATGGATATCAGCTCCAAATGAGAAATCAGAGAGATGAGTTCAAATTCCACTTGAATTCAATGCATTCACTTACATACAAATACCATTTGGAAAAGTATTAATCCATGTCTTCTCCCTCCAGCTATGGGTTGAATAGCAGGACAGATTGGGTTTTATAGACTCGGTTGGCAACCAGTCTACTGCAGAATGTATTGGCAACCTACTGCAGGAAAATCTTCTGCCTAGTTAGTAATTCTCTCAAAAGAGACATGATCACCCAAGTGTGTATTACATATGGCACTTAACTGACTGACATTCAATTTGCCTCTCTTGCCTTCATTTGCATTTGATTTTCTTATTAGATCTAATATCATCAGTTATCAATTCAACCATTTACTCTTGTCTCAATAGTAAGTCTGCTCAGTCCAATAAAGTCAAATTAGCAGCTGATCTCAAAATGACCTACAATCTTCTTAATTTTAATGTCTACAAAATGAAACTAATCTCTTTTAATTGTTTCAAATAACCTTTCCACTTTCCAACAGCATGGCTGATGATAACCTTCAGGGGAGTGACTCTTTATACCGTCTTTGGCCAACATTTTCTGCTGACATGAAGTGGAATTATTCAATATAATATTAAATCAGCTGCTATATCTGCAGCTATGAAAATTTCTTTCCTGTGTTTTTTTTTTTTTTTTTTAATCATCTCACCCCAAGCAAGGCATTCCACTGCCACTATTGCGCATGGGGCTACATAGAGGAAGGTAAAGAGAAGGAGTGGCTAGACATAGGGAATGTCAGGAGGAAGGTGACATATGAGTAAGGATACCGAGGATGAGGTTTGGGCAGATGGGAAGAGTGTTTGATAGAATGGGAGCAGGTTAGTGTGTTAGGAGGTGTCTATTGACCTTACATTTAAACTCCTGGAGATTGTAGCCATCGGGGAAGCAATCATTTGGAAGAGAATTCCACAGTCGGGAAGTGCGAGGAAAGAAACTGTTGGAGTAGAAGTTATGGCTGCATTTTATCGGTTTCACTATAAAAGGGTGGGATCTAGTTGCTAATCTAGTATCTCGTTCAAATTCGTATTTAGGGGGCACTAGTGATCTAAGTTCATCGGAGCAGAAGCCATGGAAGTATTTATAGAAGAGACACAGGGAAGCCACGTCACGCCGGTGGGAGAGAGACTGCAGGCGGTCTGCCAAGTCTTGCCCAAAACCATCTTACAGATTTATAAATCTAACAAATCAATAATTTTTTCATTTTATAAAATCTTAACTTATACTGATTTTTACAGTTTTCTTTCACAAACACAACAATTTTATGCTATACACACATTTGGAGACACTGTCAATGTGGCCTTTTTTCTTGTTTGATTGACTGAATTGTTTTTATGACCTATCAACTTTTGCAGGTTATTTAAAGCCAGAAAATATTTTTAAATTGCAAGAATTTTTTTGAGGTAATAATAATTTAATGATACAAGCCCTACTAATTAACCCATAACTGGGAGGAGAAGAGGTATTTACAATTAAATGAATATCAGGATATAACTGGAATTGGAATTCTACTCTCTGATTTCCAATTCTAAGCTATTATATTCATTATACCACCCACACATCCAAGACTGCAGCATCTGGTATTCCAAAATATTTACCCATGTAGGCATTGACTAGTCATGATGTTGCTTAACTTCAGTGATCATACAAGAACTTGTGTTTCAACATGATATGGCCATAAACTATATCACCTACACATCCAAGTTTACAGCATTTCATATTTCTAAATGTTTACCCATATAGGTACTGAACAGGCTTGATATTGGTAATCATATGAGAAATGCTGATAAGTCATACCACCTGCAAATACAAGTCTACTGCACCTTATATTCCCAAGAAGTTTCCAATGTTTTTTTAATTTTTTTAATCGTTTCACCCCAAGCAAAACAGTACCACCACCAATGTGCAGGGGGCTAGATAAGAGTAAAAGTTTAGTAAGGAGAAGAGTGAAGAGAAAGACGAACCAGTTACAGGGGGTGTCAGAGAAAGGGCAAGAGAAGGATGAGAACACAGGTGTGAAGACAGTTGTGAAGTTAGAGAGAAAGGAAAAGAACAAGATATAGGAGTGATGTAGAAAGAACGGGAATCAAGTGGATAAAAGATGGTATTGACATTGCATTTAAATTCCTGGAGGTTGTAGCCATCAGAAATGCAAGTATATGGAAAGAAGTTTCATGGGCGGGAAGTGCGAGAAAAGAAGCTGATGAAGTAGAATTGTCAGCTGCATTTGGTTGATCTAACTGTAAATGGGTGGGACCTTGTTGCCAGTCTGGTTGCATGAGTAAATTCTTATGGCAGGGGCACCAGTGACTTAAGTTTGTTGGAGAAGAAGCCATGAAAATATTTGTAGAATAAACAGAGGGAAGCCACATCGCTCTGGTGAGAAAGTGGCTGGAGTCGAGCTGCCAAGTCGGAACTTATCACATTACAGATTCTCTTTTGGAGCCTGTCAAGAACACTGAGATGAACAGCACCTGCCCATATATGACAGCAGTATTCTATGCACAGATGGATAGTTGATTTGTATATGTGCAAGATGGATTCAGGTGGAAAAAACTTCCTGGCCTGACACAGTGCCACAACCTTTCTAGTAGTGGATTTAGCTATTGTCTCAATGTAATCATTCCACTTGAGGTTGGAAGATAGGGTAATGACCAGGCTTGGCATTACTTATCTTTGGTGATTGTATGAAAACCAGTGTTTCAATGTGATATGGCCATGAGCCATACCACCAACACATTGATTTTTACATTACCTCGTATTCCCAAGTGAGCTCCCGTCTAGATACTAAACAGGCTTGACATTAATTAACTTCAATGATGATATAAGTACCAGTGTTTCAATGTGATATGGCCATAAGCAATATCACCTACACATTAAAGCTTACAGTATCTTGTATTCTCAAGTATACTCCCATCTAAGTACTGACCAGGTTTGACATTGCTTAACTCTGGTAATCATATGAGGACTAATGTTTCAATATGATATGGTCATAAGCCATGCCACTAAAATAGACAAGTTTACTGCACCTGCTATTTCCAAGCAGTTTCCCATCTAGATACAGACCAGACTTGACATTGCTTAACTTGAGTAATTGCATGATAACTAGCAATTCAATATAATATGATCAGAATCTATATCACTCACACATCCAAGTTTACAGCAGCTGATATTCCCATGCAGCCTCCCATATAGATATGATATAGCCATAATCACACATTGAAGTTTACAGCATTTTGTATTCTCAAGTAGACTCTCATCTAGGTACTGACCAGGTTTGACATTGCTTAAATTTAGTGATCGTATGAGAATTGCTGTTTCAATGTGATATGGCTGTAAGCCCAGTTTCTCCGGACAGTACAAATTAAATTGCTTATCTTCATGCACAAGATCTATATTTTAGCGAATAGATCAGAAATAATACAACAGATAGAGTGATCTTTTGTGAAGAAAGGCATTAGAAAATAGTCAATTGTATTATTCTTTTGAAATCACTCAGCTTCATTCATTAACTGATTTCCCAGGGGCCTTCGCGGCCTTATCCTGAACTTTTTTCTTTTTTCGTGGTGCCATTTTGTCAAACACAAACAAACCCAAGAGAGGTAAAACAAATATCAAGTTGAGTGTCATTACTTATTAGATAAAAGTTAGGGTTTTCTAACAACACTTACAGAGTTAAACAGCATTGGTTCAAGTTTAAACTATAGCCCACTCTTTAGCATTGTTCTTTATCAAAGTCAATATATTAATATCCTTCTAAAATCTGAAATAATCAAATATAATAAATATTAAGATATTCACTTATTTATTAAGGGGTGAAGAGGTAAATAAAAAAATAGAAGATATATATATTCACAGCCATTTCAATGCCCCCAAAATCAAACTAGAAAGATTCAACTAATTACAAAGAACTGAATCAAATAGCAGAGACTACATAATTTGTAAACTTTCAACAGCAGCAACAACTAAAATGGATAGCACATGTAACTTGAAGAGAAAATAATGATATAATCAAGATGTTAATATTTCACACTACTTCAAGTAAAAGGTTAGGAAAATTACAGAATCACAAACAAAGAACTGTACCAAATAGCAAGAACCACATCACTTGAGGACTTTCAACAGCAGCAACAACTAAAATGGATAGCACAAGTAACTCAAAGAGAAAATAATGATATCATCAAGATGTTAACATTTCACACTACTTCAAATAAAAGGTTAGGAAAATTACAGAATCCGAAACAAATAACTGTACCAAATAGAAGAAACCACATGGCTGGGATGAAAGTATTGATGTCAGCTTAAACCCAAGAGGAGACCTCAGATGCACAGTTTTCAATGGGAAAATTAAAAACTTTCTTCCAAAGAACATCTCACAGAAAATTGTTGAACATCTCCCAGTCTGCTATTTGGTAGCAGTAATATAATCAACTGGTTAGAGGTTCCTGGCGGGAGGAGTAGTAGAGAGAGATATTAACAAAAAACCACAGCATGATCACAGTTGCCAAAAGGACAGAACTGCATGGCATGGCAAGAGTCAGGAATAGAAGTGAAACAGAAAGCTAGCAGTAAGCCAAGTCCATTCGGATTATCAGGGAAATGCACGAGGAAATCCACCATTTGCATAAGAGATTGAATGATTGAAAAGTTCATGGTATGGACACTAGCAAGATCTGTGACAGAGTTTTAGTTGTGATTAAAATCTCCAAACACAAATATATCAGTGAAAGGATGAGAGGAAATGGCCTTATCTATATTGTTCAAGATGCAGTCTAGTATGAAGGGGAGTGGTAGAGAAAGAAAAGGTAGCTAAATGAGCTTAGTAGAGAGAGACGGAGACACAATGTTCTAGAGATTCAAGAGAAATCACCCTGGCTAGAGTGAGATGTTCGCTGACATAAACGTCAAGTCCATGCATTTGGACATTGAAGTCCTTCCTAAAGAAGGGAAGGTAGCCAGGGATATAGAAATGAGAGGAAAGAATAGAAGGGTCAAGGTTAGTTTCACAGAGAGCTAAGATGTCAGGTGGGTTCAGGGCCGTAGCTGATGATAAAAAAAACACCGGACACAGAGAAAATTGCCTGAATTTTTCGTTGACAATGTGATGACGTCATCAGTGTCATCCGTTTCCAGAAACTATGATTTTTGCAGATTTTTTCGGCTATTCCAATGGAAATTAGGCACAGAACATAAACGAAAGCAGGAAATCGGGTTCGGACTTTCTGAGTATAACCAGTCTTTTCTCTCAAAATTAATAAACAGATTTTTACTGTGTTCATTCAGATGTTTTCTTCATTTTTCTTTCTTTCTTTCTTCAGGAATTGTTTAGTTTGATTTCTGATGAAGACATTTTTCCTTGCCCGGATTTTCACTATGATTACATGGATCAGCGCGGACCCGTGCCCGGTGTGCCCAGTAGTCAGATATGGCCATGGGTGAGTTTACATGGAGGAAGGATTCAATGCTGAAAAAATTGATATGGATACCACGAATGTTTTAAAAAGAGATGTTAACTGGTTTAGGGGATTTTTGTTGAGCTGGTTTTAGTCTTATTTCTTACTTTGTGTGTTGTCGTAATTAGAGATTTTTTGGTAAAGAGGAACCGAGAGTGGGAGTATCAGTCATTTGTCAAATGCAACATGTGTAGGAAGGGAACTTGCACAGACTGCAGCATAATGTGGCCTCAGGGTTGCTCACCGGAGGCACTTGTACATACACCCATCCATGCGCAACATGGCATTACAAAAAACCCTGATATTATTCAATTGTTGATAAGTCTCTCAAACGCAACTCAAGAGTTCAGATTCCTAACTACCAATTGGAAGCAGCAACCAGGAAACTGCCAACCCAGTACCCCAGAATGAAGAGACGTTGTCACAATCCACACATATTACAAAAATCTTGCAACAAGACCATTATTAAGACCTACGGAGAGGAAAGAAACCGGGAAGCCCTTCCTAAACAGAAAACAAGGGATGAGCTTCTACTCCTGTTCGAAAGAAGTGGGAAGAGTATGAACCAGATGATAGTAGTCTCTATCTACTCCAATTAAAAAAATGTTAAAGAAAAAAAAAATTACTAAGTTTTAACTTAGTTATAGTCAAGAGCCATGCCATGTAAACTGGGACAAACCATTCCCATTGCATTCATATTCCATTAGTAAGGAATTTCCAGTTGGAAAATTTTTTCCAAGAATTGCTACTTTTTGGAGCAGACTCCTGAGTGGATGCTTTCATGATTACTATGCTCATAACCACTTCAGGTTTTGGGTTAACTGTTATCATCTAAACATATTTATAAATGGAAATTTGTGTGTGTGTGTGTGTGTGTGTGTGTGTGTGTGTGTGTGTGCCCATTACCTATAGACTCCGAAACGGCTGAACCGATTTTCTTGAAAATGTACACAGATGTACTATAAGTGTCTGCAAGTGTTCTTAGCTAGGTTTTGTGTCGAGGTACCCGCGATAAATATCGATAATCGAAAAAATTGGGTTATAGAAGGAGTGGTTCGATCTTAATCAAATTTGATACACTCATAGACAAAGACATAAGAAACAATATTCAGAAGTTTCAAAGTTGCAGTTCTTACAATAGTGCAGAAAATCGATAATATATATATATATATAAACGGCAAGATGTTTGTGTGTGTGTGTCTGTTTATCTGCCTGTATATCTTTATTTTTTTAACCCCTTATTTTAGTTTTTGCTTCGGGTTTGGCTCTAAGTAGGTATAATTGTAGTTCTTAGTCTCAGCCATGATACTATTTACTCAGAGGACTTATTTAGCCTTCAAAAATCAGTTTATGATGAAAAAAACTTATTTGATATCGATACCAGGAAATCAAAATTTGACTTGCATCCATTCATTTTTCTTTCAGTCTACAGTTTTGCTTTAACTGGAAACAACTATTGCTTTTTAGTCTTTCGTGCCAATGTCCAAACAGTCTGAGCCCCAGGACCATGGATTAGTTTTAAAGCTTTCATTATACCCGAGCAATGCCAGTCTATACTGCTAGTAATAGTTAAATGCAACCATGATTTCTGCTTTCACAGTTTTTCTTGCACTTCTCCCTGTGGAACTTCCTTTTGATTTCTTGCTTGCCTGATCACTACCATATTCAAAAATTTAACTACAGTATCAATCATCCTCGTCTGTTTTCTTGATGCCTGTTCTTTTTTTGCCTTTTTCTCACTCCTCCCCAATTTCATTCTTCTCATTGTCATTCCCTTTCACTTACCTGTGTTCTAGTGACATTGTTACTATTATGTCTGATATATCTCACAGTTTTAGTATGCGATACATGGTACGCTATTATGCATGACATAATGGAGGTCAAAAAAAGTTAGCGGCTTAGTACTTAAATACAACTCAGCTCATTTGCATAGGATAGCAAAACAGAAGTGGGGGTGAGAGAAATAGCAAAAAGACAAACCTTACTAAGAACTATAAAGGATAGAAAGTTGTGGAGAGTCATGATCATCTCTATCAAGAAGGAACATAGCACATAGAAGAAGAAGATGTTACCTTAACTACATTATATACATTAATATAAATAAGATGAAAGTTATTAAAAATTTAATTCACTCGTGCATATCACTTAACTTCTTTTATTGTCTTCTTTCCCATTAATAATGTTTTCTCAGTTTATTTCTCTCTCAGTAATTTCTTGGGCCTTAATGGTTATATTGCCTTGTTTGGGGTGAAATAATTAAAAGAAAATGTTTATCTAAACTTATTTATAAATGGAACTTTGTCTGTGTGTCAGTGTGTGTCCGTTACCTATAGACTCCAAAAAGGCTGAACCAATTTTCTTGAAAATTTACACAGATGTACTATAAGTGTCTGCAAGTGTTCTTAGCTAGGTTTTGTGTCAAGGTACCCCTGATAAATATCGATGATAGTCACCTTGCTTGAAATAATTAAGAAAAATATATCTACAGTACTGTGCAAATTTATTAGGACAAGAATGATTTTATTTTTTATGAGGCATCAAAATAAAGTTTAAAATCACCCCTGTCCTAACACTTTTGCACACTACCAATAGTGTGTAAAAATATTAGAACAGGAGTTATTTTCCTAAAAACCTCACTGAAATACAAATAAAGGGCAAAATTCTTTGTAAAAATTATTTAACTAAAAAGGAAGAGGAAAGAAGGCTTCAGAATTTGAATTGGCCCCCACAAAGCCCTGATCTCAATCCTTTTGAAGATCTATGAGATATTTGGGATAAAAAAATTGTTAAATCTAATGTTACTTTGCAAGACACACTTTGGGAACAAATACAAGCTGCTTGGCAGGAGATACCATTAAATACATTGAAGAAGCTTGTGATGTCAATGCCAGACAGAATGAAGGCTGTGATCAAAGTAAAAGGCTATTATACTAAATATTAAATTTTTTTTGTAATAAGTATTTTTTCTTGTTAAAGCATTAGTTGAGTAAATCAAATAAAATTACTTTATTAAATTGTTTATTTTCTGTCAATATGCCTCATTTCTGCTATGGTCGCACTACCTACCAAGTCTGTAGGAAGACCTAAGGCAGGTCGTGGTATGTTGTTTCATGTTTTTTATATCTCCCTAACATTATATCTCCCTAACATTATATAGACAAAGTTCTCCTTAGTGTGTGAGCTGTACTTAACAAAACAATTTTTTGTATATCAGAGCAGATATGGTTGTTGCGATGAATCAAATATTGTGTTATATAGGCTTGATTAAAACCTTGTTTAGATTGGAGGTCATTCGTGGTCAAGAGCTCTAAGACATTGCCAGATCAAATGGTAGCTTCCCCTATGTGGATAGGGGTCGCAGGTTCAAATCCTACTGAATGACACACATTTTCGTAATAAAAATTTATCGTAAATAATCAGGCCAGTAGATAAATAAATATATAATACTGTTTAATTAAAAACAGAATATCTACTTAAATATGAGTATCGATCAAAAGTAATGTTCAAACAAATCATTTCAAACTGTCGGTTGTTTATAACCGAGTTTCATTAATCTTCGTTAATTTCCGTAATATACATATATATATATATATATATATATATATATATATATATATAAAGACAAACTTATAACTATGCTCGTGTCGAAAAACCCTCTGTGGATCTACATGGAAGGAAAAATGGTTATAAAAAAAGAAAGAGCTAAGCACATGAACATCAGTCAAAACGAGTTGGACTGAGTCAGCACATAGCCCCCAAAAAAAGACCTGCGCAATGAACGAAGCAATTGTAGTAAAAGGAATTTTCAGGTTGCTAGAAATCATTCTACAACTATTCCCATCTTTCCAAAGAGACAAAATCAGTCGTTTTTGTGAAATAGTTAATTCTTTCCCTTTAGGCATTATTGGAACCTTCTTGTAAGACTAGCCATTGCAGAATGCTCTGATAGTGGCTAATAGCATTAACTATAGTTACGGATAACATTACTTGAAAATTCTAGAAAATACTACCATAAAATATTTGTTAAAATTGATTTGTATGAATACTTTTTCACCCCTTAAAATGAAAATAATGCATTAATTTCCGTTAGAATAAGAATTATTTGAGATGATTATTATTTTTTAGTAGTATGTATCTTTATACATAAAATATATCGAATTTTGTTTCAGTTAAGGGTTTTACAATCATTAAAATACAATTTTTCATGTGTATGAATATTTGTTTCACCTCCACTGTATATATATATATATATATATATATATATATATATATATATATATATTTATCATTTCACCCCAAGCAAGGCAGTTTTACTGCCACTGTTGCACAGGAGGTTACATAGGAAAGGTTATGAGGAAGTGGAGTAGGTTATAGGGGGTGTCAGGAGAAGGGTAATAGAAGTATGAGAATACTGGTGTGATGGGGGTGGGGTGAATGGAGAAAA
This sequence comes from Ascarosepion bandense, assembly GCA_037127315.1. Classification (NCBI taxonomy): domain Eukaryota; kingdom Metazoa; phylum Mollusca; class Cephalopoda; order Sepiida; family Sepiidae; genus Ascarosepion; species Ascarosepion bandense. The sequence continues at coordinate 2,730,835 of JBBBDQ010000424.1, read as the reverse complement.
GAGCTTGAGAGAAAGGATGCGAATTAGGGAGATAGGAGATGACTATTGACCTTACATTTAAATTCTTGGAGATTGTAGCTGTTGGGGAAGCAAGTATACGGAAGGAAATTCCACAGGCGGGAAGTGCGAGAAAAGAAGCTGTTAGAGTAGAAATTGTGGTTACATTTTATCAGCTTCACTGTAATATATATATGTGTGTGTGTGTGTGTGTGTGTGTGTGTGTGTGTGTGTGTGTGTGTGTGTGTGCGCGTGTGTGTGTGTGTGTGTGTGTGTGTGTGTGTGTGTGTGTGTGTGTGTGTATTTGGTATGTCTCAAACCTTTTGCCAGTTTGTCACCAAAGTGAATGTAACTCTACCACAAAGCAATATATTTAACTCACAAGGGAAACTAATTCTAAAATTTAAATGAATTAGACAAAAACGTTTATATTTTTTAGTAATCTGAGTTTCAAGACCTCTAAACTAAACTCTAATTTTAATGTTTTTCAGGTCATTTAAAATTGAGTTTTTTTGTCTATTTAAAAAATCCTCTCATTGTGAAAGAATTATATCTCTGTCCTTTTTTTATTTATATTTTATTTCTTGGAAATAAATAAATTTTTCAAATTATTGTTAGTTTAGTAAATGTTTTCAGCATAAAACATTTGCTGATTGGTCCAATTGTGGATGAGAAAACTATGTTTATTGGCTACATGGATGGTGAGGTTCTTATAGTTGCCCTTTTCACAGACGACGATGACCTACTGAATATACAATACATACATAAATATATATATATATATATATATATATATATATATATATATATATATGTATGTATGCATGTATGTATGTAGTCCCATGATGCCTATTCAATAAATTGGTATTGCTTTTTCATTATATTATCATAAAGCACAGATAACCTTTGCCAATATTTTGGGGAAATTTCAATTGATATCGCAAAAAAAAAAGTGATTGGTTTGTTGCCAGATACAGTAATGCTTTATTTTAAAAAACGGAATAACTTATCAACCACGGATGGTTGATAAAAAATAGAATAACTTATCAATATCAAAGAATATATTCAACCATGCCAGTCATTGAATATATTCTTAAGTCCAACATTGAGTGACTCTAGGCAGCTTCACCACTAATTCAGTTTTCACACCAAATAGTTACATAGAACACATCCTTAGCTACGTTTTGGAAAAAAAATTTTTGAATTTTGGTTCAGCAGAAAAAAGTTACATCAAAATATGTGAAGTTTGAAAAGGGGGACTAACTACATAAGTACATAAGTAGTGACCAATAATAAAATTAATTCTTTATAACTTTTTTCTGTTTAATATTATTGCATGTGATTATCAACATTTAAATTCTGATGATATCTTTTATCATTTTTGTCAATCAAACTTTGTTCGTCACTTATCATTTTATATCAGAATTGATTATCAGAATTAATTATAAATAATCAATTTGTTTACTGTTTTTTTAATCAATTGCACATAACTTTTTTTCTTTTTAATATTTTTTAATGCAGTTTTCAGCATTAAATTATACTAAATTAATAGCAATGGCTGGAAAAATCATGGCTTACATAGAAAAATGTGCATATTAAAAGTAATATTGTTAAGATTATATTAAACCTGGAAAAGAACAGGACAAGTTATTAAACCTGGAAAAGTAAAGGACAAGATATTCCAGTGAAGTAAAAAATAAGAAATTTCTTACTTAAAATATTGCAGCTAAAAATAAAATTTGAATGCAATATTTTAAGTAAGAAATTTCTTATATTTTACTTCACTAGAATGTCTTGTCCTTTACTTTTCCTAGTTTTTAAATTGCCTTGTTCTTTTCTAGGTTTAATATAATCTTAATATTTATTTTTTATGCATGCATTTTTCCATGTAATAAAATCTATTTTAATATTATGGATGGATACTCATAGAGTCAAGCTTAAACCCAACAAATGCTTATTTTCTTTTTACTCTAGCACAAACTGAATCTACAGGGTGATTGAAAAATAACTCCCTATTTTATGTATTATGAACTCTACTGTCTTGTAAGCATTGTACTTAGACAGGAGAGTTCATCATGTATAAAATAGTGAGTTACTTTTCAATCACCCTATATATATTTAACTTCTTAACTTAGGATGAGAAATCAGAGACCCGAGTTCAAATTCTTGTCAAACTTCGTTACTTTCACTTATGTGCACAAACCTTAAAAAAAGTTTGAATCCATCTTCTCCCCGCAGTTTGAATCCATCCTCTCCCCACCAAAATAGTTGTATCAGGAAAAATAATTTTTATTTTTTTAAAAAGATTGTAATTGCAATATTTCTTTTTACAAAAGAAAAAAATAATTATTTTTACAATACAACATATGTTTTGGCTTAAAATAACCCAGGAAGGGGTCATATGTCACAAAATACAAATGAATGAATCAATCAAAATCTCTCATATTGACTTTAGTTTAAAACAGATTTATAGGGGGATTGAAAAGCAACTCCCTATCTTAAAATAATTATAAATTACTTATTTATGAGTGGGCGCATGATGGCAAAATATTTATATTGTTATGCCGTCTAAAATGACAGCAACATACATTGATGTACCTACTATTGAGTATTTTACATTAAGATATAAGAAATAAAAATAATCCAAACCCCTGAAGATGACAGGAGAGAAATATATTATATAACTATATACAAATAAATACACAACAGTCTTTATAATAATAGAAAGGATATATATATATATATATATATATATATATATATAATAATGAAATTAATCACAGTAAGTCAACACTAATAAAAACAGACTAAATATCCGAAAATAATGCTAACTAATAGTAATAAACTGACGAGGACTACCTCGTGGGTTAAACAAGAACAATACGTCTAGTGCACATTTGAAAGAAAAAAAAAACCAAGATGAAACCTTAACAGCAAAGTGCTGTATACGAATAGCTAGAACCTGAAGAACTGTTCATGTGAAACTGCGGAAGGTGGTGGCTCAATTCTAGATTTTGTATTGTATTATATATATATATATATATATACATATATATATATATATATATATATATATATATGTATGTATGTATGTATATATGTATATACTGTAGTGAACAAAACAAGATCTAGATTTAAAATTCAAATGCTCAGCACTGATTCATTGATTTTGTTAAAAATAAAAAAAGACTCAAATTTACAAACTTTGCTTAGCATACATGCAAAAGCGAATCCAAAACAAAACTCGTGAAATTTCATACCTTGATTCGAAATGTGTTTTGACCAATAGAAAACTAAAAACAAAATTAAAATAATCTTCATTTCTCAGAAAAAAAAATTCTTTTAAGGAACTTTTCGAGAGCTGACACAAAAAATGTTCGTTGTCCAATGGAAAGGTCGGAATCACCTCCGGGAGTGAATTCTCAAAAGATCTTTTTAAACCCCACAAACAAAATAAAAGACAAGCAAGTTTGCCTGTCACCAGAGAGAAGATGAGCTTATTAATACATCCCCTGACAAATGTCAAACAATCGTTATTATCTCCATCTTTCTCCCTCATATCTTTTTTCCTTTTCCCCATTCACCCGTCTGCCTCTTCTTATACTTGATGACCAAATGGAAACCCTTTAAGACTGAGCAATTACTTCAAAGACATTCCTACTAAACGATAATGCTCATACATACATACATACATGCATACATACATACATACATATGTTCTTGCCTATGTACACATGAACTCATTTTTACAAGGACTACTACGAACATTTTAATGACCTTGTATCAAGCAAAATACATTAATTTTATTTGTAAAACCCTTAACTGATTTTCATGTATATACATTTGTTGTTTCAATTTACAATTTTGATTTTCTTGTTTTATACCCCTCTTATAAGGGGTTATCTTACTAACAAGGCCAAATCAAGCTAACCTATTTCAACACACATAACACTTCAGTATAACTGATAACCCACTATAATACTACTCAGCGACATGATTATGGCAAAAAAATAAAACAATGAGGCACTGTTAAAGAGCAAACACATGGCAAGAGCTTTAATAACTGGTAGTAAAGAGAATGAACTGAGCTGACACTTCCTCACTAATGTCTCTCTCTCTCCATGAGTGTGACCTGAGGAAAATGAATATATATATATATATATAAAATGAGATTATAATTATACTTGTGTTGAAAACCTTCCTCAAAAACTTTTGACAGAAGGAAAAAATGGTTTTAAAAAAAAGAGCTTAGTACATGAGTGTCATTTAAAAGTGTTCGGACCGAGATCAGCATGAAGTCCAAAAAAAAAACCCCGATATGAGTAATCATCGAACAAAAAGTGCTCAATACAGAGGTCGAGCAAAATAAATAGATAACACAGAATGAGCCAGATGAACCTACCAAGGTCTCACCTAAACAGACCATCAGGGAAAGCTGGAGCCAGCTTTCCTTGACGATCAGTTTAGGTGAAACGTAGGTAGGTTCGTCTGGCTCATTAGCTGTTATCCATTTATATATATATATATATATATATATGAATAAATACACAATGGTCTTTATTATAATAAAGAGGATTGCAATTTTTCTCTTAATTTTTTTGTTTGATCTTTAATGTATAAGTATTTAATCTGTTTGTATTTGTCTTTTCAGACTGATTATTTTGTTTGAAATCTGGAAGCCTTACAAATATGACTGAGTGTATTACTCTGCAGGAGCATGTCCAACTAGCAGCATGCTATAAAGTTTGGAAATATCTTGTCCAAGTGCAAAGATGGAAAACCATTAAAGGAGTATGTGCTTAAGTTGGCACAAAGGCAATCAAGAATTTTCATGTAAAACTCATGGCTACAGGGTCTGTAGCTGACACTCGAAGAAGTAGTCACTCTTTCAAATTCAACAACCAAGTGACAGTGCAAGCAGTTCCAAAAATATTTACACATAGCCTAAGAAATTCAGTTCAACAAGAAAAAAGAGAAATTGGGCTCTCCTTTCACACAATACAAACTGTGCTCAAGAAGAAGCTTAAAGGACATGCTTGGAAGCCACACTACAGCTAATCACTCTCTGCTAAAGATTGCGACATTTGCATGGAGCTTGTAGAAAATATACTAGCTTGATATAAAGACTGGTCAGATCTCTTTAAAAATATCCTCTGGAGTGATGAAACAGTATTTCACATTGGTGAACTGTCACAACTGTCACTATTAGGCAGGCAAAGATACTCTTGTTATTTCTGAAAACAAGTAGAATCAGTCCAATGTAACAGTGTGTTGTGGGATGAATTCAGACAGGATTGTGGGTCCATTCATTCTTCACGATACCATGAATACCAAAAGGTGCCTTATCATGATGTAAGATGAAATATGGCCAGTTATCATTGCTTGGGAGAATAATAAAGATATGATCTTTATGCAAGATAGTGCCCCTAGACATTAAGCTATTGATGGCTGAATACCCAATTTCCCAGGAAATTGTTGTCTGTACGAGAGGCCAGCCAGCAGTCTTTATCTCACTGTGATTTGTTTCTTTGGGGTCGGTTAAAGAAGCTAGTCTTCTAAACCAAACCAAAGACTTTGAAAGAACTTGAAGGGTGAATACAAGAAGTTATGTCTTCCATACCACAAGAATTCCTGCTGAAATCAGTTGACACAATTACTGGGTGCCTTAAGAAAATTGTAGAAAAATGTAGTGCCCTTATCAAATTTTAAAACCTTATGCTAAACACTTCGATCTCATACCCATTCTTGTAAAAATTATAGTTAGTAAATAAATTATCTTCTTCATGTGCCATGTCCCTTCAGGACATAGGCCATCATGGACTTCCACTTGGCTCTGTCTCTTGTCACTCTCAATATTTTTTCTCTTGGTATCTCTTTCAAACCCTGCTCTGCCATCCATTTGCTCAGACCTATCAAGTAGGTCTCACATTGATTTCCCTTGTCTCACTTTCCCTCTATTCATCTTGTGAGTATTAAATTCTCCAGACCCTCCTTCCACATTACATGTCCCAGAAACCTCATCTGTCTTTTCCTGATGTTAACTATGAGTTTTCTTCTCGTTTGCATCCTCTCCAACAACTCATAGTTGCTCACATGCTCAGTCTATGGTATCCTTAGCATTCTTCTGTAAAACCATATTTCTTCTGCCTCAAGCCTCTCCTTCATCCTTGAAGATATTGTCCAACATTCACTTCCATACAGGATAGATATTACATAGCAATCCAGCACTCTTTTTTTTTTGTTTCAAATGAGATTTTCCTGTCTCTCAATATTCCTTGTTAGCTTTTGAAATGCGTCCTTGGTTATGCTAGTGTGTCTTTGGATCTCAATGTCACATTTTCTATTCTCTGTAAGAACACTTCCCAGATATTTAAATTTCTTTATTTGCTTTATTTTATTTTCTCCGACCTGTAGTTGGCATTTTGGGGTCTGCTTTTTGCTGATGAACATACATTCAGTTTTCTTGAAGTTTAGGCTCAGTCCTTTTTTCTCACTTTCTTTTGCTACCTTCTGTAAAAGGTTCTGCATTTTCCTTTCTGTGTCTGCTATCAGTGCTGTGTCATCTGCGTATCTTACATTGTTGAAATTGTGGCCACCAGTGATAAATGCTGGCAAGGATTTTATTTCTCTCAGAATTTTTTCACTGTATAGATTGAATAGATCCACTGAGAAAACACATACTTGTCTTATGCCCCTTTCTATTCTTGTATACCTGCTGAATTCACTTCATATCCATACAGAAGCAGTTTACTGCCAATATAGATTCTTGATTATCTTAATGGCTTTTCCAAAAATGTCAAGATTGTTGAGCATCTCTATCTAAATCTTTGTGGCGTACTTTGTCAAGTGCCTTTGCATAGTCTATAAAGCACAGATATGGTCCTTCTGCATTTGTATTGCACTTTCAGATAGCATTCTGAGTATGAATTTGCATAAAATAGGGAGTTACTTTTCAATTACCCTGTATATATAATCCTTTGACATGCATGCTAACTGAACCTATCAGATCTTGGCAAAAGTTTGTGCCCAATATCATTGTTAATATAAAATGACCACAACTTGATACTGGTATTTGTTTTAGTGCTGATTTCTGGTGTGCTACAGATTGAAACTTTTTCTCATTCAGTTGCAAATCAGACTTTGTTGAATGTTGACATTTTGTCCACAAATGCCTTAAAGATGGAGGAGGAAAAGTCACATTTTTTGCCATATTATGTTTAATGAATTTTGGAAAGAGGTAAGCATTGGACCTTCAATAAAAATGATTCAGAAGCTTTATTTGGATTGTGCTCCAGATTTTAGATGGTCTAAATATGTTTTGGCAGATTTCACCAGGGCAATTTTAATCTAAATGATCAATCACATGCTGGGCAAACTTCTTATGTCATCATGAAGAATAGACAGAATTTTAAGAGAATAGATTGCCAAGAGCTTTTTGAAAATCAATATTTTAACTTGCCTCTCACTATTTGTAGAGATCTCTGTTCATTTCCAAACTTGACACATGGCTGCCATATTCTCTGGTAGAACAGAACAAGCTTGATCATGTTTCTGCAGTGATTTCTTTGCTGTGATGCCATGAAAAAGAAGTTTTACTTGGGCAGAATTGTCATGGCTGAGGTGGTTGACAGAACAGGGGTTGACAGAAGTAACGGAAGCAAACATACTAAGAGCCACAAGGGATAAGGAGATGTGGAGAACCATAATCGCCTACGTCCTGAAAGGACAGGGCACATAGAAGAAGAAGATGAAAAATGGATCATTTATGATCATGTTTGATGCAAGCAGAGCTGGAAACAAGTTTGTGAATGTGCAGAACCCATGGCTAAAGCTTGACATCTCATGGATGTGTTACTGTCAGTTTGATAAAATTGCATAAGAATAATTAATTCTGAGCTTTTTCCAGCCAATGAAATAATAACTGTAACAAAGTATTGGGACCAACACACCAATCTTGATTCAAGAAAAATGTCTAATTTTGGTAAATTGAACACGTGCCATTTTCCACCAGAGTAACACAAGACAGCATCTTGCCAAACAATTTTATTTCTTCTTTTATTTGCTGAGTTTTTTTCGGGATGTTGGTAATTATGGTTCTCCACAATTTCTTGTCCTTTGTAGCTCTTTATAAATTTTGTCTTTATACTATCTCTCAGTCCTGGGTATGACGGTAAACTGCATCCGGCAGCAAGGCCTCTGATCAGGGGGTTGTGAGGAGCATGGAACCACCTTTTAATTTTGTATATAATGTTGTTCCCAGGTCTACCCTGACCCGGAGTGATAGCACCTGTTAGGGTCCCAGCTTTGGGCAAATAGTTAACTCCCAAACTTGGGTCAGAATATTATGAATGTATAAAAATACGCTTTTATAGAAAATATATATATTTTTGAATTAAAAATATTACCAACAATACATTTTTGAAGGAAAAAAATTATTGCCATAAAATGTTTTTGAAGGAAAAAATTATTACCAGCAATAGATTTTTGAATATAAAACTGAAAGAAAAAAATTAATCTAAATCTGACTAAACCAACCTTTTTATAACCAAACATTAAAAAAGAAATACCTTAAAACCTCTTTTGGCATTAAATAACCCACAGGAGGTTGACATGCCATTAAACAAAACTCAAACACACTATAACCAAACATTAGAAATAACTTAAAACCCCACTTTGGCATTAAATAACCCACAGAGGTTGACATGCCATTAAAACAAAACTCAAACACACTATAACCAAACATTAAAAATAACAAACCCCACTTTTTTGGCATTAAATAACCCACAGAGGTTGACATGCCATTAAACAAAACTCAAACACACTATAACCAAACATTAAAAGGAAATGGCTTAAAACCCCACTTTTATTAAATAACCCACAGGGGTTGACATGCCATTAAACAAAACTCAAACACATAGCCAAACATTAAAGGAAATACCTTAAAACCCCACTTTTTGGCATTAAATAACCCACAGAGGTTGACATGCCATTAAACAAAACTCAAACACTATAACCAAACATTAAAAATACCTTAAATCCCATATTATGGGATGGATGTATTATTAAAACTCAAACACACTATAACCAAACATTGAAAATAACCAAAAACCCCACTTTTTGGCATTAAATAACCTGAGGTTGACATGCCATTAAACAAAACTCCAAACACACTATAACCAAACATTAAAAGAAATAACCATACTTTTTGGCATTAAATAACCCACAAGAGAATTGACATACCATTAAACAAAACTCAAACACATAACCAAACTGATAAAAGAAATAACTGATACCATTAATATAACCTAGGTGTATACCATTAATAAACTCAACTATAACCATAAATAAAGATACCAACTGTACCATTGTAATAGCAGTGGCATTCCCATTAAACAAAACTCAACACACTATAACCAAACATTAAAAGAAATAACTTAAAACCCACTTTGGCATTCATTGACACACAAGAGTTGATATGCCATTAAACAAAACTCAAACACTATAGCAAACATTAAAAGAATAACCCCTTTTGTAAATAACCCCACAGGGTTGACATTACCATTAAACAAAACTCAAACACTATAACCAAACATTAAAAGAAATAAAACCCACTTTTTGGCATTAAATAACCCCACAGAGGTTGACATGCCATTAGAAGCAAAACTCAAACACTATAACCAAACGATGAAAATAACTTAAAATACCACTTTTTTGGCATTAAATAACTTACAGAGGTTGACGTACCCGTTAAACCAAAACTCAAACACACTATAACCAAACATTAAAGAAATACCTTCAAACCCCACTTTTTTGGCATTAAATAACCCACCCAGTTGACGTGCCGTTAAACAAAACTCAAACACACTATAACCAAACATTAAAGAAAATAACTTAAAATTGCTTTTTGGCATTAAATAACCCACAGAGGTTGACATGCCATTAAACAAAACAAACACACTATAACCAAACATTAAAAATATAAAACCCACTTTTGTGATAAATAACCCACAGAGGTTGTTGTGCCATTAAACAAAACTCAAACACACTATAACCAAACATTAAAAATAACCAAGTATTGCCGTTAAATAACCGAAGTTGTGCCATTAAACAAAACTCAAACATAACCAACATTAAAGAATATTGGAAACCCACTTTTTGTACGTCCGTATCCCACAAGGATTGACATGCCATTGAAACAAACAAACACACTATAACCAAACATTAAAAATACCTTAAAACCCCACTTTTTGGCGACAAATTAACCCCACAGAGTTGATATGCCATTAAACAAAACTCAAAAACTCAAATTGCTATCTCTCTCAAACCTTGCTTCTCTATTCATCCAAGCTTGCTAGGTAGGTCATGCATTGTTTTCCTCTGATCCTCTGGCCTTCCATATGCCCTGTGAGTATCAAATTTTACAATCCCTCTTTCTGTAGTATGTGCCATAGTAATTTCAACCATCACTTATGTCTAAGTGTCCTTGTTTCAATTTTCTTTAATATTTTGTTGTTGCTAACATGTTTGGTCCATGGTATTTTCAGCATCCTTGTGTAGAACCACATTTAAATTAAAAACTTACTTCATCGTCATTCAACAATCTTAACAAATACCTAAGATTTATTATCTACTATAAAACATTTAATTATTACCAACAACACCGAGCTTCAAAAATGTCCCACCCATTATGTAAAAATAATGTTGTCTATGAATTCTATTGATTCCTGGTAGATACCACCCCCAACACTAATAATCAAAAAACAATACTAAATACTTACATTGAACACACATGCACCTTAATCTCTTGCAGATTGACTTTCACCTGTCAAAACTTAGTACAATCCATGCACACATCAACCAGCACTTCATGAATGACTAAAGTACAACTATCAGTATGAGACAAATATTAGTGGATAACACCAAAATACTATCAATCAGTTAAGTACCATATATGATCCATGCTTGGGTGATCATGTCTCTTTTGATCCAGAAATGACAAGACAGAAAGTTTTCCTGCAGTAGGCTGCCATTTCTATCTGTATTAGACTGGTTGCCAATGAAGAATACAGAAACCACTTTGTCTTGATATTTAACCCATAGCTAGAGGGAGACGAGATGGATTAATAACTTTCCCAAAGGTATTTGCCCATAAGTGAATGCAACGAATTCAAGTGGAATTTGAACTTGGCTTTATGATTTCTCATTCTGAGCTGATATCCACTTCACCACAACTCACATTCTTTAGAATATCAGAATGTTAAACAAATGAATTTTAACTTCCTCATAGACAACCTTAGTTATTGATAATAACCAAAATAAATGAAACTACTTGAACAAAATATGAACTTGGGACAGTTTATTCCCAACTTTGAGCATAATTCTCAACACATTATTTAAGAATATATAATAAAAAAATATAATGAAAAATCAGTCAGATATTGTTGGTTCTTTCCAATCAAACCTTTTTGGTGTTATTCATCTTGAAATTTGTGACAAGTTCTAAAAGAGGATCTGCAATGCAATCAATCCTGCCTTGGCATCCCACCTTCAGTCACTTTCTCATTGACATAATGTGGCTTGCCCCTCTTTTTTCTACAAGTATTTTCATGGTTACTGCTCTGACAAGATTCTTTCCCTGGTGTACCAATCACATGTATTTATGTGTACTACTAGATTGACACACAACACACAACTAGATTGACACACAACACACAACTAAATTGACACCACAACACACAACTAGATTGACACACAACACACAACTAGATTGACACACAACACACAACTAGATTGGCACCACAATGCACAACCATATGGATGTGCGTTGTGGTGCATTGGATATCAGCTGAGAACGAGAAATCGGGGAGCCGAGTTCGAATTCCAGTCGAATTCATTGCATTCACTTACGCGCAAATACCCTTGGGAAAGGTATTAATCCGTCTATTCCTTCCAGTTATGGGTTAAATAACAGGACAGATTGGGTTCTATAGCCTTGGACGGCAACCAGTCTACCACAGAAAGCAATGGCAACCTACTGCGGGATAATCTTCTGCCCAGTCAGTCATGTCTCTTTGGAGACATGATCGCCCAAGCGTGTATCACGTATGGCACTTAACTGACTGACTAGATTGATATCATTTTATATGTATGTTTTATAATTATATATTATGACTTAATTTAATTTCAAATGTCAGACCCTGCTATAGATGTATTGTTAAGAAACTTGGTTCACTGTGCCATGCTTGAAAACTTTTCTCTCCAGAATGTATCTTTCATATTTATAAGTTTACCATTTGTTATTTGTTCAATGTTGCTGCCACATATGGCCCAGTGCTATTTAGAGATTCTTGATAAAATCCAAAGAAAAATCTTCATTGTTATTAGTTCTGACTTAGTATCTTGGCTTCAGGTATTTTCAACCATCATAATTTAATTTCACTGAGTTTTCTGTAAATAATATCATGGCAGTTCTTCTGAGGAACATTTCCACTATGATACCAGGATTATATGAACAGTATTAGATTTGAATTAGAATCAGCTGTAACTTCTATGTAAGTACCTTTTCTCACATTTCTCACTTGTAGAGATCTCTTCCAGCTCCATGCTTTCAAGGCAAATTTGATCTTCAAAAGTTCAAAGATAAAGAAGAGACTCAAAGCAACAGAAATGTGGTTCTATAGAAAGATGCTGAGGATACCATGGCTCGAACATGCAAGCAATCACAAGGTTTTTGGAGAAGATGCAAATGAAAAGGAAACTTATACTTAACACCAGGATAAGGCAGCTGAAGTTTCTGGGACACATAATGAGGAAGGGGGGTTTGGAGAATGTAATACTCACAAGACAGATAAGAGGGAAAGACAGACAGAGCAAAGTAACATAAAACATACTTGACAGGCTTGAACAAGTGGTTGATGAGGCAGGGTTTGGGAGATATAGCAAGAGGAAAAGTGTTAAGACCATCAAGAGATAGTTTGATGTGGAGGGCCTATGTTCTGAAATGATGCAGCACATAAAAACAAATCATTGTTATAACATGAAATTTTGAGCTTTGAATTTGAATATTATTACAATATATATGTGTGTGTGTGTGTATATATATATATATATGAAATGATTTGTTTGAACATTATTTTTTATTGATACTCATTATTAAGTAGATATTTTGTTTTTAATTAAAAAGTATTATATATTTATATCTACTGGCCTGATTATTAATGACAAATTTTTATTACGAAAATGTGTGTTATTTGGCAGGATTCAAAAATGCAACCCCTATCCACATAGGGGAAGCTACCATGTGATCTGGCATGTCTTAGACCTCTCGACCACAAATGAACTTCAGTCTAAATGAGGTTTTAATCAAGCCTATATAACACAATTTTTGATTCATTGCAATAAGACTGAAGGTCATTCATGGTTGAGAGGTCTAAGACGTGTCAGATCACACGGTAGCTTCCCCTATGTGGATAGGGGTCGCAGGTTCGAATCCTGCTGAATGACACACATTTTTTTAATAAAAATTTATCGTAAATAATTAGGCCGGTAGATATAAATATATAATACTGTTTAATTAAAAACAGAATATCTACTTAAATATAAGTATCGATCAAAAATAATGTTCAAACAAATCATTTCAAATTGTCAACCGACAATAACCAAGTTTCGTTAATCTTCGTTAATTTCGTTTAGAACCAAGTTTCGTTTATAACCAAGTTTTGTTAATCTTCATTAATTTCCGTAATATATATATATATATATATATATATATATATATATATATATATATATATCCGCAGACAGATCTGTTTCGCTGTATCACAGCTCATCAGTACGGTTAGACATCCGATTGCTTTTTACCCAGGATTGAAACCGGACCAAATTTGCATCAGTCAGTGATTCTATCTCTGAGCTAAGGGCGCTCAGTAGAAGGAGGCAGACTTTTAGCATGTGATATATGATGTATTCATATGCCAGTGGTGAAAATGTTCTAATTCATGAATGAATGATGCGTAGATGCTAGAGTAGCTACTGTTTTATATATAGTTAGGTTGATAACAATGAAATAAAGTTTCCTTTCCTTGATTATTTCAGATATTAGTAGAATTCTTGTTTATGATTTGTCCATTAAATGGAACTTTCCATAATAAACAGTTAAATTCTTTCTTAGGAAGAATTTTGCAAATTGGTAGGGGTGTGTAAGAACAAATTAATCTTTGAACAATGGGAAATTTTAGAGAATTGGCCACATACACATGCATAGACACAAAAAAAACAATGACAGAACTGATTAAAACTGTCTAGCAATAATGTTTTCTGGGGCAATATCTTTTGCTTCTTCAATTTTATCAGTTATTACAAGAAAGATATTGAAATATTTGGTCTTTTGTTGTTTAATTTGAATAGACATTAAGGAGAAGTGGAATAAAAAAGGAAAAAAAAATTTATTATCTTCACATAATTGGAACGTGGAAGAATAAATGGCATTGAGACAATAAAAAAAAATTTGAACCAGAGATAAAATGTCTTTTTCTTGATTTTTAATCCAGATGATTGAATCTAATGCAGTATAATTGAATAATATTTTCATGATGAATGACAAGATTGTTGCCAAAGATAGAATGTTACAATTAGTCGAATTATAGTTTACCATATATATATATATATATATATATATTTGAATTTGCATATTCTTTCGCTATATATAAATATATGCATATAATGAATATGTGTATATATATAAACACACACACTCACACTCACATACATTTATAACTCTGCATGAAATATGCAATATACAGAGTGCGATGGATAAATTGTCGCAATTTTTTGGTTTTTAATTTCTCATATGTGCATTGTTTCTTATTGATTGTCATCTGCACAGTCTAGTAAAATCAGTTGGGCACCATCTGTGAGGAAAAGACCACCACGATGCAATTCACTCTGTCAGATATTCGGAAAAAACATGTTGTACTACTTGGTATTCTTGCCAAAAGCTCCACATCCGTTACTGAACACTTACAGCACCTGGTATTCTCAAGCAGTCACCCATCTAAGTACTGACCAGGCTCACGCTGCTTAAGTTTGGTGATCGAATGAGAACCAGTGTATTCAACATGATATGCTGTAAGCTAATTTACAGAACAAAATAACATCAATTTGTAGAAAGTGAAATTATTAACTGTGTAAATGTTCAAAGAGAAAGTGTTGTGGACTGTTAGGGCCAGGAAGAAAGACACGGAAAGAAGAAGGTAGGTTGAACCAGTGTATTGTAATAACGGAACATATACACAAAATAAGAGTGATATTAGTCAGCAGATAGAAGTATCTGTTTGATACTGCCTCCCAACTGTTTGATACTGCCTCTCAACTGCCTCCCCTAGGAAGTTTTGCAGTTAGTATTTATGAAGGAGGAAAAGTTCATTCCAATGTAGATAAGGCATCATAACAGAAAGTGTAGTAAAAAGTTAAATGAATCCAGAGTTTGTAGTTGTAACAAAATGTGTGGATGCAGCAAAAGGTTAACAGGGTAGTAATAAAGTCTTGTGTTCCTTTCTTAGCAACTGGCAAGTAAGTGAAGTGGAAGAAAAAGCAATAAAGAAAAATTGTACTTATGGATGTTAATTTTTAGGAGTCAGTTGAAGCGTCATACTGTTGTTGTTGTTGTCGTCTTCTTCTTCTTTGTTGTTGGTGAGAATGGTGAGGACAAAGAAGAAGAGATAAAGGAGAATAGCATACAATAAAAAAAGAGGAGAACGAATGTGTGTCAATGAGATGTTATGTCCAGTTCAGTAGACTGAAATTTCTTTTGTCACATGGCAGTGTCGTATCTGATCTCTGCTCCTATCTGACTGATTCCATTTTCTTTCTCTCTAAATATAGAAGAAGAATTTTTCACACAGGCTTGTTAACTTCTCTCAGTTTTGTAAATTGCTCCCTTTCATTGGTTAGAAAATAATTAACACTGGATTGTGGAATTTGGTTTCATCTTTTTCCTTCAGTAGAGGTTGATCCTTTTTTCCTATTGGTAAAAATTAGATTTCACACTGGATTGCAAAATTTGTAAACAGTGAAGAGAAGAGAGTTACTTTTAATTTCGTATTCACCACAAGACTCCACACTTATACCTACAACAAGTGTCTTGAGAAGGTAGTGTTGCTCTGGGTCAAGAGGGTGGCTGCTAGATGACCTTATGTCTGGTAACAAGACTCTACACTATGCCACCCAATTCTCCAGACTGTAACCACCTTGATTATGTGTGTGATGCAGTTGAGCAAGAGACCAACAAAAATCTTTGTAATACTAAAAATGAACAGAAGACAAGATGAACAGAAGACAAGGATTATGGTAGCATTCAACAAAAGCAATCATCCTGAAGAGTTGCAGGAGATTCTGATGGAGTCTGTGGTTGAAGCCAATGGCAATTTTAATGAAAACATTTACACTGTAGTATTTCAAGATATTTTTGTGTAATTTTGGTAAATATATCTTTTAAAATGAGATATCAGAGTTATTTTCATCTTTTAGTAATTTAAACAACAATTCTTCTACTACTCCCTGTATATAAGTGTGTGTGCGTGTGTATGTGTGTGTGTGTGTGTGTGTATGTGTGTGTGTAGTTTTAAACACTGATCACAGTATATCTATTTATATTGTGTGCATACTTATGTATATATATGTATAGACATATGTCAACATAAACAAGCACACGCACACACACGCATACACACACACACAAATATATATATAAAAAACAAAAATCACTCTGTAAGGAGCAGTATCAAGACATTAGTACTCAATGCCTAATAGCAGAGGAATTATGTTAATTTCAAAATTATGTCGTCATAATGGCCAGCCATGTGACTATCAGTTTCATGCACACATAAATATGCAATCATCAGGCTGCCGATGATGACTTTCTGGTGTTATTGGCATTTATTACTCCCAGGTCAACCCAAGATATTATTTCTAGTGGTCAGTATGGATATTCATTTCCCATCCCTCCCATAATCAAATACAGAAAAAAATGCAATGGCAAGAGATGGTATAGCAATTTTTAAGACTTATGCAGATGTTAAAATCTGTATTAATTGAGAAAAAAATCTACAAAAACAGAAAAAATGACAGACTTTAACAAATTGATCAGTGCCCAAATATCTATCTATCTATCTATCTATCTATCTATCTATCTATCTATCTATCTGTTTCATTCTCTTCATTATCTATCTATCTATCTATCTATCTATCTATCTATCTATCTCATTCTGTTCATATCTATCTATTTCATTTTGTTTATATATATATATATATATATATAATATTATAAGGAAGTGAAAGAACAGATAGATTAAAACCCATTGTTCATGCATTTACTTTTATAAGGAATATTAAATATAAAGTAGAGCTTAATACTGTAATTTTATTATTACAATGGTTTACAAAAGCATTATATAACTACACAAAAAATTTCATGTTTCGGAACAATACTGTTCTTCTTCAGGTGATATTTTAAAATATATATATATATATATATATATATATATATACATATATATATATACATATATATGTGTGTGTGTGTGTGTGTGTGTGTGTGTGTGTGTGTGTGTGTGTGTGTGTGTGTGTCTACCTATATATATATAAATATATATATATACTCTGTAAAAGATATGACTGGTCTAATAAACAAAATCAATTTAAAAAAAAGTAAACAGTAATTTCCAAAGACTATTAAATGCCAAAGTAAAAAGAATTAAAAAAAATGCCTAATATATATATATATATATATATACCAGTCAAAGGAGACAAAACTAAGCAATATTTACACAATAAACCTGAAGAACTACATGAAAAGAATCAACAAAGAAGTCACTAAAACTCATGAAAAGGCACCAAAACTCTACATAGAAAACATAAATGAAGAAGCAGATAAACTGGCTATAAGTGACAGGGTCCAAATACTAAATGGCAAGCAAGAATTCTTAACCATAAGAATAACTTTTCTAACAACCCCTTCTTCTAACTAATCAACCCAACAAAAACTGAAATATCCCTACCTAAATATCTAAAACCTCTACATGTTCACTCTTCATCTCCCTTCAAACATGTATTGAGCACTTTCTAATACAACTGTTTTTTTTTGTTTTTTTGATTTTTATAATCATATCACCCCAAGCAAAGCATTTTACTGCCGCTGTTTTGCAGGAGGTTATATAGGAGGAAAGTTATGAGAAAGAGTGACAGGTTATAGGGGGTGTCAGGAAGTGGGTAAGAGGAGGAGAATACTGATGAAAGTGGAGTGGACGGATGAAAGAGAGGATGTGGGTTAGTGAGATAGGAGATGACTATTGACTACATTTAAATTCTAGGAGATTATAACTGTTGTGAAAGCAAATAAATGGAAGGGAATTCCACAGACAGGAAGTGTGAGAAAAGAAGCTGATGGAGTAGAATTTGTGTTTACACTTTATTGGTTTCACAGTAAAAGGGTGGAAACTAGTTGCTAATCTTGTGGCTTGAGGAAATTCATATATAGGGGACACCAGTGAGCTAAGTTCATCGGAGTAGAAGCCATGAAAGTATTTGTAGAAGTTTGTTTCCTGGTTTAATTTAATTAAAATCTGACCTATAACTATTTAGTATATATATATATATATATATATATATATAGTTAAATTTAGAAATTAGGAAATTTCTATATTTCAAGATTTTACCTCATCATCAGGCAATGTTAACTCATTGTTGTGGAAATGATTTACATTTGGATGTAGAAAACAATTTAAAGAGTTAATATGGATAGGGGAAGACAGAAAAATGTGTGTGTGTTTAATTTAATTAATTAGAATGAAGTTCAACTTTTGAATTTGAAAATATATGTTATATGTTTGGGGAATACAGATTTTCTTCTTTTAATCTTAACAGGAAAGTGTCAGTCCATTGACCTACAGTCTAGGCTGCCCTTTTCCGGCGTGATATATCCATTGTTGCTACAAGATTATTGTCCTAGCTTTCTCTGTATCCCATCATTTTTTAAAACAAAAAAGAAAGAAAGAATCATTTTTTTACCTTTGATCTGACTTTTTAAATAAAAAACAAATTTGATTATAATTATATTATCCTCTATGATATATGTTGTATAGAGCATTTTTTTAAAAAAAAAAAGTAAATGCTGGAGAACTCAGAGCTCTAAAACTGTTGGTTCTTGTCACTTGAATATATATATATATATATATATATATATATATATCTTTGTAAGAGTAAGAACAAATGGAGTAAAAATCCACAGTATAGCATTTACTTTTTAAAAGTGCTCAATACAAAGTAGACTAATATATTATTATTATTGTAATATTTTTATTATAAGTAGTTCTAATAAAAAAATTTTACATCACGACAAAAGCTTTCATTAAGAATGTTTTTAATCAAGACTTATCCACAAGAACATTCTTAATTCTGTCTTTATGCCCCTCTCTTTATTTGTCTGAAAAATGGTAATGAATTTCTTTTAATTTCCATAAGAATCATTCCTATCACCAGATATCAACCATTGCCTGATGAAGTATGATTCACAGTATTGAAACATGAAAGCTTTTGTACTGCGATGTAAAATGTTTTTATTATAACCACTTATAATAAAAATATTACAGTATATATATATATATATATGTGATAGAATAATTAAAAAAACAGGTAGGGAAAGTGTTTTTGATTTAACATATTTCCCTTTATTAATCTTAAGCTTAATAAAGTGACATACAGATTAAAGACACTTTCTTGTTAGATAAAAATCCATATATTTAACTTTTGTACCAAAAACAAAAGCAAAGCCATTATGTTGTTTCCAGAATAAAACAAATTACTGAATGAAAGATCAGAAGTAATGTCCAGACATAATCAAACCTATAGATACATCTTAAGATCATACAAACCTGGATGAAAGTGTTTTAACATCCTCTAATTTTGAAAATTTCTGATTGTTTAAAAATTCCTGTTGTGCATTTGTGAAAACCCCTGTTTGCATGTATGAAGAATGTGGAAAAATCAGTGACTATAAATTGCCTGAAGATACCAAAAGTTTGAAACCTAGGTTATGGAAATAACTCATTTCCAAATGAAAAATATTCAAAAGTTCTACAAAAACTATATATATATAAGTACAAAGAGTTTGTCTCTTTAACTGAGCAAATTCATGCCAACTTTGGAATTTCGTTAAGGCTAGCCCTGATGATTGAAAACATCATAACAGTGTCCTCATGAAACTCAGCAGGAATCAAAGTCAGCATGAATCTGCTCAGTTAAAGAGACAAACTCTTTGTACTTATCAACACTTTATCTCCACCCTGATATCGAATACTTTACGATAAAATATTCTGCTTGCAAAAATACATTGAAATCAAACTATATATATATATATATATATATATATATATATAGCTTATACTAATTATACTTAACAAATCAAAAGCCCCTTAGAAACTGCTGAACCAATGAAAATCAAACAACACATAAAAAATATTCAAGACCTTCTTTCATTCTCTATATCTCAATATCTGACGAATCTTTAATAAAAGTTAAACATATTAAATCTATAAATATTATACTCCCCCACAATTAGGTCGCTTTTTGATTCTTTATGCGTGTTGAGCACTAAAAAAGCAAAACACAAAAAAAGTTGTTTTCTGCTCCTAGGCTCTGAGCATCTTATCTGATCCACAAAACAAATCCCAGCAAGAAAAATAATATAATAGCCAATTATAGATTGACATGTGGCCCAGTGGATATAGACATTGGTTAGTTCCAGTGACTTGACCCAAAGAGTTAGGAGTTCAATACCAGGCTACAGCAGTGGTGAACAAGTAACTTGCAGTGTTAGAGTGAGATAACTCACGACTTCCACCTGAGGCATTACTACGCAAGGAATGAGAATGATATACCCTAGTGACTGTAATGAAATGTTTGGTTCGAAATTCTTAACACCTGAAGAAGGCTGGAACATACAACAACTGAAACGTTGTACAAATGGCAACAAAGATGTTGACAATATTCTGAATTATGTAAATACTGTAAATACTACCACATCTTAGAAATATAGACAAATAACAATCATAGATGTTGCTACTAAAATAAAAGATGACATTGGGGGCTATAACATTTGCTAAAAATGAAGCTACTCATAATGACCGACACAGTTGAAGAACAAAAGGCCACCTGTCAGGATGCAGTCATGCTGTCACCATCACTGTCATGTTCTTTTGATGTCACCACCCTTCAATGCCTTAACTATCTGCTTCAAGCCTCCTTCATCATCACCAAAATAACCCCCTCTTGTTGATACCACATTCCACCAAAGTCCAACAGAGACATTCTGCTTGATCAACCAACTCCATTTGGTTGATACCATATTCGACCAGAATCAAACAGATACATTCTGTTCAACCCACTTAGTGCCTCCCTCGTTGTCACCACTACGATCCCATTCATTGATCTCTAATTTGACCAGAATCCAACAGAGAATTTTCACTCAATCAACTTTCATTATCTACACCTAATCTCCCATTGCTGTCATTATAACATTGGTAACCATAGCGCCTTACCACAGACTGTAAGAATAATTCTTTTTTTTTTTCAAGTATATATTGCATCAACAATTTTTTTGAGAATAACAATAGTACATTACACCTCCATTTTGTACAGATATGGAATCTAGGGAGAAGTGGATTCATGCCTTTCCTAAAGTAATTAGGTCTAAGTGAACACAAATATATTTTAATAGAATTTGAACTTAGTTTGAGCATTCAAATTTTCTGTTGATGATTACATTATATCTTCATTTTGTACAGATATGAAATGCAGGTATTAGTGGATTAATGCCTTTCTCAAACTCATTATGGGTAAGTAAATGCAAGCAGGTTTAGATAGATTTATTCAACTTTTCTTTCTGTCATCTATCACATAGTACATTGCACCTCCATTTTTACAGATATGAAATGTAGGGAAAATTAGATTTATGCCTTTTCTAAAGTCCTTAGAGCTAAGTAATCACAAGCAGGTTTCAATTAAATTTGTACTTAGTTTGCTTATTCAGTTTTTCCTGATGATAACTATCACACTACATCTCCATTTTCTACAGATGTGCAATGCAGGGAGAAGTGGATTCATGCTTTTCCTAAAGACATTTTGGCTAAGTGATCACCAACAGCTTTAGAAGGACATTAAACTTAGTTTTTTTATTCAACTTTTCCTTCTGACAACCATTACATACAACATCGCAGCTTCATTTTTTACACATATGGAATGTAGGGATGATTGGATTCATGCCCATTCACGTTGAATCTTGACTGAAGAACTGATCATAAAAACATCATAAAGGAAATACTTACAAAAATTAAAATTCACATGGAGATTGTGCCAGGATTAACTATTTGCTTCTAAAATCACTTAAAACTCTTTTAATGACATGAATAATCTTTGCATTTAAAGGCTTGGAAAGAAATACAGACATCATCAATGCAAGGAATAATGGATTCTGAATAACTTCAAGGGTTTAATTAAAAAGAAAATCCAATAAAATGGTATACTGACAATAATGCATACTGAATGATGCAGCAAGTATGACAGTAAACCCCAAAATCTTAAATTGGAAAAGTATGCCGGACAATATCATCAAAGATGAAGAAAAAACTTGAAGCAACTGAAATGTGGTTCTACAGAAAGATGCTGCGAATAACATGGATCGAGCATGTGAGCAATGATGAGGTCTTGGAAATGATGGAAACAAAAAGGAAATTAGTACTGAGCATCAGGAAGAGACAGCTGAAGTTCCTGGGAAGGAGGGCATGGAGAACCAGATAGAACTTGAAGCAATTGAAATGTGGTTCTACGGAAAGATGCTGTGAATAACATGGATCGAGCATGTGAGCAATGATGAGGTCTTGGAAATGATGGAAACAAAAAGGAAATTAATACTGAGCATCAGGAAGAGACAGCTGAAGTTCCTGGGACATGCAATGAGGAAGGAGGGCTTGGAGAACCTGATACTAACAGGCCAGATAGAGGGAAAAAGAGACAGGGGAAAGCAGCGGATAACATATTTGAAGGACCTGATCAGGTGAATGACAAAACGAGGGTTATGTGGTGTAACAGGAGAAAGCGTGCTAAGAACCACCTGGGATAGGGAGATGTGGAAAGCCATGATAGCCTATGTCCTGAAAGGACAGGGCACATAGAAGAAGAAAAAGAAGAAGAAA
Organism: Ascarosepion bandense; assembly: GCA_037127315.1. Lineage (NCBI taxonomy): Eukaryota > Metazoa > Mollusca > Cephalopoda > Sepiida > Sepiidae > Ascarosepion > Ascarosepion bandense. The sequence goes on along the minus strand of JBBBDQ010000424.1, from coordinate 2,707,592 downwards.
AAGAAGAAATAAAAAAAATTGCTAATACTTTTTTTAAACTAATGTTTCTTCTAAACCTGACTTCAAGTTGAACTATTATATAGTCAAACTAATATTTCTTTCCTTTTTTGCTAATGCTCTGTCATCCATTTACAAAAGCTTATTAGATAGGTTAATTGTTTTTCCTTCTGCATCTCTTGTCTTGAATATGGCCTGTGATTGTCAGATTCTCCAAGCCTACTTTCCTCATTATTTCCCAAATATTTCAACTGTTTCTTCTTGATACTAATCACAAGTATTCTTTTTGTTCCCATCTTCCTTAAGTATTTTCATTGCTCACATGTTTTGTCCATAGAATTCTCATCATCCTTCTGTAAGACCACATATCTGTTGCCTCTGGTCTCCTCTTCATCTATGAGGAAATTGTCCGACATTCACTGTCGTATAAAAGGAATGATATTACATAATTGTTCAGTGCTATATTCATTGTTTTCAAGGTACTTTTATTGTTTCAGTGTTTATATTATTTCTGAAATGAGGAATTATCATTATTTTTGTATGTACTTCACCCCAAATCATGCTAGAATATACTTTGTACTCAATATGACATCTATGTGTTACCCCCACATCCAGTTTTGCTAAGAAGTTGTTAGGTAGCCCTGAGAAACAATTATAAAAACAGGACACTTCCTGTCCTCTCTCATTTTTCTCACTTCCTTTTTTTTTTAGCATGTGGTAGAAGTGACAGCTACTGGGATCTTGTTCTATGGCATAGGAATCTTTTCCCTGAAAGGATTGAACTTTTTTTCCAAACACACAAGTGCCTGTATCATCTATATAAGTCTTCTTTCTTTTACCTGCATACTAGTATATTTTCTCTCCTTTGTTTTATATAATTGAGCATCTTTTATGATAGCATGAATAAACAGATTCCATTTGAGTTCAAGAGTGAACTTTAGCCCATTTTGTTCAAGACAAAAAGGCTCTTTTTTAAAATATGATCATTGTAGATTTTAGAAATTAAAGATTCAGTAAAGTAATGAATAAAAAATTGTTTTCTTCACAATAAGTGGAGAAATGGGAATTAAATATTGTTTTATTCAAAGAGAGAAATTACAAATGAAAGACAGAACAATGAAAGTGGAATTGGGTTAACAAATGTAGTCCTCAAGGAGATGGTATAAAATAAACCCATATGTTTTTATTTCAACTAAAACACTTTAGCCATTGAGGAATATAACCTTAGGTTTGACCACAATGCCAAGTGAATTTCTGTAAAATAAAATTTTTGAATTGAAATCCTGGAATAATAGTAAATAACAGCAAACTCTTAATTTTTGGTTACAAAGCTTAAGTCAAAGTGAGGTATTATTTTCAGACACTTTCCAATAGTGTCACATTGGGATTGCTTCTCCAGGATGATATTTTCAGTTTAAAAATTAATCAACTCAGTTCTTATGGTTGGAATGCTAATGTTATAACCATTCAGCATATATATATAGTGTTAATTGTAATGATGCTTGGTGCCAAAATTGCTGTTTTTTCAGTAGATTCCTGGTAGCATTTTTGGCAAGCAGGTTTTTTGTCATAAAGTGCTTGTTATCAAGATAGGGCATTAATAGAATTAAAGTAGAGAGGTTTGTCACTTAGCTGAGCAGAGTTATTTCAGGCATGCCAACTTTGAAGTTTTGTGAAGGCTTTATTGTTGTCTTTACTCTTCAGGGTTTTTGTTTTTCTGATATATATATATATATATATATATATATATATATATGCAAATAAGCAAAATCTGTTGAATCTTTTGCTTGAGCATTTCTAGTATTCTTATATTTTCTCATTTGATGGAGGTAAGGGAGTGTAAAATTTTCTATAATGTCAATTGTCCCATGTGCATTTGAACACCTCCTAAGCCGTTTTTAAGGGGTTTTGTTATCAATTTCCTTTCACAGTTGTCTTAAGATGTAATTCTGATATGCATCTCTCTCTCTCTCTCTCTCACACACACACACACACACACACACACACACACACACACATATATATATAGTGCTAAATTGTAATGATGCTTAGTGCCAAAATTGTTGTTTTTTCAGTAGTTTCCTAATAGAAAGGCATTTTTAGGCAAGCAGGTTTTTTGTCATTAAGTGCCTAATTTCAAGATAAAGATAAAGTGTTAGTAGAATTAATGTGGAGAGGTTTTTATCTGAGCAGGATTATTTCGGTTATGCCAACTTCAAAGTTTTGTGAAGGCATTATTCTGATGTCTTCACTCTTCATGGTTTTTGTTTTCTGCTGTTGTTTTCCAATTTTTATCTTATTTGTATGAAGTTTGGTGTAATTTGATATCTTTCTGTGTAAGTGATTCTTTTTGCCTGATGAATTTTGTTTTTTAAGTGGTGTAGGTGGTTAATTGATTTTTAATTGCTTTTTATTGTGCTGACCTTTTTTAGTGTGCTTAATTGATGTAGGATTTACAGGTGTGTTATTGCATTTTATTGCTTCTTAAGCAGTGTAGGATTTGAAGGTGGTTAACTGCTTTTTATTGCTTCTCTTTTTTAATGGGTTTAAGCATATGTTTGCTTAATTGCTTTATATTGAGTTGACCTCTTGTTACCATTTTGAGTTGACTTCTCTTTAGTGTGTTGCATTATTTTTATATTTTTAAAAATTTTTGTTCATCATGGTAGTATATGTGGCTACTCAAAATTTTTGGGGCCATGATTTTGTGTTTGTATATATTGTTAATATATATTTAGGAAGGGATATTTTCATTTAACAATTTGACATATTTTATCACTCAAGTTGTTATTTTTAGCAGATACACATATTTCAGTAGATTCTCTGTTTATTTATTAAAACCAATGCATTTATTTATTATCATCTACCAGCGTGAATATTTGAGAAATCTTAGCAGAAAAATATGCTGTTTCCAGCAGGATTTGAACCTCTGATCTCCTAGAGGAAAACATCATTATATCTGATGTGCTTGACTTCTCAGCTACTAACGTATGCTGGCCAAACAAAGCCTGAACAATTCTTTTAAACACAGATTTGTTTCTGATTTTCAAAATATATATCTCAGTTTCATATTCTAATGTAAACAAAACAATTTTTAGGAATAGATTTTTTGTTATTACTTAAGTTATTATTTTTAGTGGATAATTACATTTGAGTAGATGCTCCATTAACTTATTAAACAGTATATTTAATTATTATTATCTACCAGACTGAATAATAGTAATAATAATAATAATTATACATATATATATATATATCAGCCAGTTAAGTGCCATACATGAAACACGCTTGGGCGATCATGTCTCGGAAAAGACATGACTCACTGGGCAGAAGATTATCCCGTAGTAGGTTGCCATTGCTTTCTGCGGTAGACTGGTTGCCAGCCAAGGCTATAGAACCCAATCTGTCCTGTTATTTGACCCATAACTGGAAGGAGGAGATGGATTAATACCTTTCCCAAGGGCATTTGCGCATAAGTGAATGCAATGAATTCTACCGGAATTTGAACTCGGCTCCTCAATTTCTCATTCCGAGCCAATATCCACTGCACCACAATGCACATCCTATATATATATATATAAATTAACCAGCTTCTTGTTTCCAAGTACAGCCATCTGCCTGGTTACCTAGAATATCCCTATTACAGATGCCTGCTCAAACCACAGTGTCCACTAGGATTTACACTGCAACTATGCAGAGTCAACCTTAGTTATACTTTTTGGCAGTGGGTACATCATCTAGCATGATCCATTTTTGAACAAGGCCAGTAGACTCAACCTCTTGGTCACAATGACTTGTGAATTTATGCCAGTTTTTAAAGATTTACATCAATCCACTTTCGATGGCAAGAGTTAACATATGATTTAGTTTTCAGGAACTCTCTAGCTATATATATATATATATATATATAAATATTTAGTATATATATATATATTTAGTATATCGAGGCAGCAAGTAATTTTCTAAACATATGCTGTTAAATATAAGAGACAATGAATGTCTATTATGTTTAATCATGAGCCGTTCTAAACGTTGTATTTTTGCTTTAATTTCAGTTGAAAATAAAAACAAAAATTCTCCAACATTTGGGTAATTGTTTATTGATTTTCTTCTAAGCTTTCGGCTCACATGAGCCATCTTCAGAGAGGTTGTTTAAACTGAAATATTATAACATCCACCATCACCGATGATTTTATTTTGTGTTGACATAAAACTCCGCTTGGCAATGGCAATAGTGACCAAAAATAATAAACGCAGTTCTTAAATTTGCGATGCGGTTTTATAATGTCACATCGCGTGATAACGCGAAATGACAACAAAACCATGTAGTCAAGTGCAATGTAATATGTTATTTCCGGTTTTAAAGTTGATTTTATTGAGTGTTGGTTGTTTAGATTTGATGTACATGGCCTCCAATATCTGCAGGTTCCTCTTACTGTGTGTATGAGTAAGGATCACCATATTGTTGACCAAAATCTGTCTGATATTACCTACATGTTTATGTTTTTCAGAGAAATGTTGTTTAATAGTACTCTGATCAGAAAGATGACATGTATGTCTACGGGAGAGCGTGGTTGTAGTAAAACCAATATATGTACTAGGATTTTTAATTAGTATCAGAGATGCAATCTCTGAATGGGCATGTAAATTGGTACACTACATTGGTTTTTTGTAGAGAATTTAGTTTAGTGCTTGTTGGGTTATTATATATAGTGTGTGTATATATATATATATATATATATATACACACTACCGGTCATAATTATTAGGCCACCCCAGTTTTTTAAAAGAAATAATGTATTTCATACTATTTTTAGTATTTATTGTCGAGTAGATAATTCTGAATGAAAATAGAATGATTCTTTTGTTATTATTACTTTGCAAAATTTTACAAGATGAACTCTTTCGAATCACCCTAAATTTTCTTTATTCTTTCATTGATGAAACTGCAATATAGGTAATTATTAAATATTTATAAATGTATTTGATACATTACAGTTTGTTTTTTTTGGCTAAGCTCATATGTGAAGTTGAGAACAGAATTTTTTTCAAAAGTAGTTTTAAGATGATCAATTTCATTTTTGTTGTCATTTTTCTTTCAGTCTGCGGTTTCGCTTTAACTGGAAACAACTATTGCTTTTTAGTCTTTCGTGCCAACGTCCAAAGAGTCTGAGCTCCAGGACCATAGATTAGTTTTAAAGCTTTCATTACACCCAAGCAACACCAGGCTATACTGCTAGTATATATATAAATTCATTGAAAACAGAAATAAAGGTTGTTCCAACAACAGAAATCAGTATAGAACAAAAAAGTATGAGAAGCCATTAACATTTTGTTTAAAGTGTAGATTTATTGTTATTAATATTACTTGCTTTTTGTATGATATATTAAGCGTCCATAATAGTATTTTTGTTACTACACATGTTTCAAGTCCAAAACTGACTCTGTTCAGACTAATAAACTTGTGACTTTACATATCGAGATCTGTTTGTCTTTCTGACAAGTCAGAAAGTTCATAGGTGTGTGTGTTTGTTTGTTGTTTTTTTTTTCACACTCACTTGTTAAATCTCTTCCGTTTTGGGAATCATTCACCTTTCCAGAAAATTTTATTTTTTCTTACACTGAATGGCCAAATTTGATTTTGTCTTTTTTTTCTTCCATTTTGTTGAAAACAATTTTGATTCAATTTCATGGGTCATCAAGTAGAATTTTGATTCATTCTACGGGTCATAATTTTTTTTTATCGCATTTGAATTTAGTGTGTCTGTGTGTATGCCTCAGTTTTTTCATGTTGTTTTGTTGAGGGAAGGCTTGTACTTTTTATAAATATTTCTTCCTGCAGCCTGAGTGTGTCATAATCTGCATTTTGGTAGATAGGCATTACTCTGGATTTACCTCCACTACATTCATTTAAGCGGTGGGAAATGTACAATTTCCTGTTGGGTAGTTTAATGTTACTTCTGTGCAGGGCTACTCTTCTAGTCAAATCTTGTGTCACCCCCACATATATTTTTATGCATTCATTGCATTTTAGAGCATAAATTACGTTTTTAGAGTTGCAGGTCAGATTTGTTTTTATTTCGAATGTAGATATGTTTTCGAACTTGAAGTGGTTTCTTTCTCTCCATAATTTCCTGTCCTTTCTAGCTTTTTGCAAATTTTGTCTTTTTGTTATTTCTTCTGAACTCTGTCCTACCATTAATTTACTCAAGCTCATTCTTCTTCTTCTTCTTCTATGTGCACTGACTTTTCATGACATTGGTGATAATGGGTCTCCTCATCTTCCTTGCATACCCAACATCATTTTTATTTGCATTTTGTGACCCCCTGTGTTGTGTGTTGCTCGAATTTTGATGAGGTTAATGTTTTTTTAATATTTTGGTTTGCAGTTTTTTTAATTATTTTAGTTGTTGTTAAGATTTCCTTTATTTTATCATTTTTGTTGAGTAATTCTATGTGTGTTTTGATCTTTGTAAATAATTCTGGGTTGCTTTTGTTACGTGTGGAGACGTATGCAAGAATGTTTTCTTCTTTTTCATGTTTTTTTTGTTTGTTTTTTAAAACAAAAGAAAACATGAAAAAGAAGAAAACATTAACAATCATGGCTCTCCATAATTTCCTGTCCTTTCTAGCCCTTTGCAAATTTTGTCTTTTTGTTATTTCTTCTAAACTCTGTTCTATTATCAGTTTATTCAAGCTCATTCTTCTTCTCCTTCTTCTTCTTCTTCTTCTTCTTCTATGTGCACTGAGTCTTCATGACATTGGTGATAATGGGTCTCCTCATCTTCCTGTCCTTTGTAGCTCTTAATATTTGTCTTTTTGCTATCTTTCCTAAACCCCGTCCTGCCATCCATTTGCTCAAGCTCGCTAAATGATTATGCACTGTTTTCCTATATCCTTCTTGCCTTTAATCTGCCCTGTGGGTATCAAATTTTACAAACCCTCTTTCTTATTATGTGCTCTAGAAATTTCAGCTATCTCTTTCTGATGTTAAATATTAGTGTTTATTTTGTTTCCATTTTATCTAAAATATTGTCGTTGCACATATGTTCAGTCCATGGTATTCTCAACATCCTTTTGTAGAACAACATTTCTGTTGCTTCAATCTCTTCTTCATCTATGGTAAACATTTCCAAAGTTTCTCCTTGTTTTTTTTTGTTTTTTTGTTTTTGAATCCAAGTACTTTCAACTGTTTCTGTTTTGGGGCACCTGCACATGGTGTAATGGTTAGCAAGTTTGGCTTGCTAGAATCTTTAAAATTGTATTGTGATTTCAGTCTTCACTTGGTGCTCCCATACAGGAGTGGGGCAGTACATGGCTTGGAAGGTTTGATAGCACTGAAGAATAATTTAGAGTTCTTTGTGTCAGTGAATTTCAACAACTTGTTCACCTTCTTCTACTACCATTCATTGTGTATAATGCACAACACTTCTTGGGCCTGTCTCAGAGATGGAGAAGAATTCTATCTATCTATCTATCTATCTATCTATCTATCTATCTATCTATCTATCTATCTATATATATATCTATCTATAATATATATATTAGTCATCCACAAGCTTGTTTTGCTGTATCACAGCTCATCAGTGTGGCTAGACATCCACTTGCTTTCAGCCAGGATCGAAACTCAAATAATTTGGTGTCAGTTGGAGTCCCTACTCCCTAAGCCATAGGTGCATGTAATGAGACAGGGGAAATTTTAGTGTGTTATATATATGTAGTGTATACATACACCAGTCACCAGGAAAACTCAATTTATTATTACTGAAGAGTAACACGTAAATTGCAGAAGTGGTTACTGTTTTTAAAATTTTCCTCTCCAGAGAGCATATAGATAGACAAATATATCTGTAGGGAATAGAACAAATATAGTGTGGTCTGAAGAAATGAACTAATTAGTTTATAGAAATTAATAATAATTTATAACCACTTTAAATGATGTGTTCAGTTTTCTTTTATAGATATCATATTGCTCTGGATAATATCCAGTGAGCTCTCTATACAGATCTAACACTTAATATTTTATATTAAGTAGATCTTTTTAGATTATCCTCACCATTCAGGTTTGACATCATTATATATATAAACTATGCTGTTTTATGCAATTCATTGTATTCAAATGTTTTGAATTTATTGAAAAGTAAAAAAAAAATTATATTGCACTTATTTGTTTTTATAATAAAAATTGATATTCTCAAAACAAGTAATAATCAATATTTTTTTAAATAAGGAGAAATACTATAAACTGAGATGTGCAGAATATATTACTTATATAAATATATAATGGAAATATTATCAACAACATTTCTTTTATATGCACTTTACTGTGAAAATAGTGACTTGCATTTTTTTCTTTGCTGCCATGTTTTTTACCCATTTCTTTTTACCTCCTAGCTTCTACTCTTCTTTTTTTTTTCTATATCTTTTTACCTTTTAGTACCCTCAGTCTCACTCCATCTTTTTATCTCTCAGCCTCTTTCTCTCTTTGTCTTTCTCTCTTTTTCTTTCTTGTCCAATAGAGCAGAGGAAGAAGAAAAAAATCATAATATTCTCTTTGGATTTTTTCGTTGGTTTTTCGAGAATTTCGCTTCAAGTAAGGTAATGTTATCACTAAAATGCCAGGGGTTAATATTAACAATAAAAGAAGTGGAATCAAGAAGAATTTTTGAAGATGAAATTTGGCTCTGTGAACCAAAAACCAGAAGAGATTTTCACAAGTGAGTAAAGAAACTGTTAACATAGAACTTATGGTTACATCTAGCCAATTCAACTTTTATTGTAATTTTTTTAATCTTTCCTTTGTTTTATTCTTTTTAGCTTCCAGAACTTATCTCTCTCTCTCTCTCTCTCTCTCTCTCTTTCCTTTTTACTTCCCACCCTCTTCTCGTATCATTCATTTTCTCCATATCTTTGTACTTCTATCCTCTATCTCTTTCTCTTTCTCTTTCTCTTTTTCTCCATATCTTTTTACTTCCTCCTTCTAACTTTCACACATTTTCTGCATATTTTTTTACTCTCTCTCTCTCTCTCTGTTTTTATGCATTTTACTTCTCACTCTGTCTCTTTTTCTCTCTTTATTTTTTTACTTCCCATCCTCTTCCTCTCTATCTATATTCATCTTTCTCTTTTTATCCAACAGCCTCTATTCCTCTCTTTTTCCCTTTCTCTTGTTACTTTCTAGTTTCTACCCCTCTCTTGTTTTTTTCCTCTTTAGCTCTCAACTCTTATCTCTCTGTTTACAATCTTTTCACTTCCCTGCCTCTTTTTTCTTCACCTCTCTCTCTCTCTCTCTCTCTCTCTCTCTCGCCTCCCAGCCTCTAATTTTCTCTCTCTTTTTTCCGTCTATTTTTACTTCCCAGCCTCTAACTTTCTCTCTCTCTTTTTCTGCTTATCTTTTTACTCTCTAAAATTTACATCTCTCTTTTCATTTTTGATGTTTTACCTTCAACCCTCTAACTTTCTCTTTCTCTTTTTTTCTCCTTATTGTTTTACTTCTCAGCCTCCAATACTCTCTTTTTTTCTCTTTATCTTTTCATCTCTCTTCCTCTAACTTTCTCTCACTTTTTCGGCTTATCTTTTTACTTTCCTGCCTCTAAATTTATCTTTTTTCTCTCACTCCTACTTAATCTCCAAATATCTTTCTATCTTTTTACCTTTAATCACTGTAATTTCAATTTTTATTTATATCAAAAATAAATTTTAAAAAAACTCTTAAGCTTATCTCTCTCTGTATTTACAATCAAAATACAACCATTTTCTCTCTCTTTAAATCTATTTAATTTATTTTTTTCATTTTAATTCCCAAAACCTGTCACACAGCCCACTCCAAATTTGCCCAATACCACTAATGCTTCTTTTTTATTTTTGTGTTCAAGTTTCCTCATCAATTGAATAAAGCATGCGCTCCATTGAATTGATTTCCTTGGTCTCCGCACACAGTACAACCTTCCTGTAATAATCACTGGCCTTCTATTCAAAATATTCCTTTATGTCTTTGCTTACTGAGCAACTCTTAAGGTTATAAAAAATGCATAATTCAGACAGGAGTCATCTCCCATTTTTGTTCCTTTTCTTGTGTTTTTCATGTTGATATGCAGATTTCAAACATAAAATTCCAGCATTTTATTCTTGATTGTGTTTGACACGGACACTGTAAAATATTGATACTAATATTAATATTGATTTGAATCGTGTTGTGATGATTTGTAGGGGAGATCAATGTTTCATGATGTTTTACAAACCATTTCACATCTTATGGATTCGCAAACAGCTCTTAAATTCTTAAAGGTTTTATAGAATAATATTCTTTGGTTATTATAATACCAGCTGAAAAGCAGATATATGTTTTTTTCTTCATATATATATATGTTTCCTTAAGTTTTACGCAATACTATTAGCATTTTTGTGTGATTATTTTTGCACATTAACAACCCAGGAAAATTTATTGAAACTTAAGAGTTTTAAAATGAAAACTTTAAGCTGAACTTAACATTTATACACAGTTTTATCTAATGTTTGTGTAACCCTGACATAAAAGAGTTGTCGGGACTGGATAAAAGTTATCTTATATTTCTCTTATATCCGAGTTTCTCTTATATCCGGGTTATAAGTAAAAATTCTCTATCTTTTTCTTTTTTTTCAAATAGAGCAGGGAAAGGAGAAAGAAAACCACAATATTTTCCTTGGATTTTTCGCTTGTTTTTCAAGAATTTCCCTTCAAGCAAGGCAATGACATCACTAAGACACAAGGTGTTACGATTAACAATAAAAGAAGTGGAGTCAAGAAGAATTTTTGAAGATGAAATTTGGCTCTGGGAACCAAAAACCAGAAGAGATTTCTACAAGGGAGTAAAGAAACTGTTAACATAGAACTTACAGTTACATTGAGCCAATTCAACATTTTTTTAACCCTAAAAGATTACTGCATGAGTAATCACCAAAACAAGGTTAGAAATAATAGCATATCAACAAGTACAAGACTTTCACACTATGTGAATAAACTGCTAGTCAGTATAATCTCTCTCTATTTATCTGCCCACCAAAATAAGTGGAAGGTAACACAAGGTCATTTTTAAAATAAGGTCTTTGAGCCTGTAATCTCATCCAAAAATATCCCATTGACCCTGCACAAGGGCTACTGTCAATTTTTCCCAGACGAGGCTCTACCCTCTAGCAAAGCCCCATCTGGGTTCCTCTTGCCTGTACGCAGTGAGGAAGACAGAGAACAATGACTGCTCATCAGTATAATTACTCTCTTCTAACCCAAAAGAGCCCACATATTTTAGAGGATAGGAACATCCCATTCCTGTATATTGGTAGGTATGCAACAACTTTAAATGATGAGACTGTTGCCAATCTATTGTTCTTCTTTAAGTGTTGTGTCTACTCAGGATATAAAATGAATTACAAGGCTAGATCAATAGTTCCAAAGACTGATAGTTATTGCATTACTTGATGAATTTTTATCTAAACTTTTCACTGTATAAAATATAATAACTCAATCATTCAAACCTTATAGACTCAATTGAGGAGTATGGGCCCACACCTCCTAACATGCTAGGAGTTTTCTATAGTAAAAAGGTCTTTACATGATGGAGTTGCTAGCACCATTCCAAACTGATTTTGAATTCAAAGGAATTATCATTATTATATGTTTTGTTCAGACCGGTATCATCTTGGTTGTTATATTAACAACATTCCAGCCATTGTACTCTCAGGCCTTCTTTCATTATTTATGTTGGAATATTTAAAATGAGTTATCATTATTATATATTTTGCTATTCAGACCAACGTGCTCATCTTGTTAGACTCACAATGCTTCTGCCATTGTATTTTGACTGTTGTACACTCTGCCCTTCTTTCATTATTTATGTTGGAATATTTGAGATGAAGAATAATCATTATTATATGCTTTCCTATTTGAACCACCACGTTCATCCTTGGTTGTTATACTTTTGGTTGTTATCTGGTTGTTATACATTTTGACTGTTGTACACTCTGCCCTTCTTTCATTATTTATGTTGGAATATTTGAGATGAAGAATAATCATTATTATATGCTTTCCTATTTGAACCACCACGTTCATCTTGGTTGTTATACTTTTGGTTGTTATCTGGTTGTTATACATTTTGACTGTTGTACACTCTGCCCTTCTTTCATTATTTATGTTGGAATATTTGAGATGAAGAATAATCATTATTATATGCTTTCCTATTTGAACCACCACGTTCATCTTGGTTGTTATACTTTTGGTTGTTATCTGGTTGTTATACTCTTGGTTGTTATACATTTTGACTGTTGTACACTCTGCCCTTCTTTCATTATTTATGTTGGAATATTTGAGATGAAGAATAATCATTATTATATGCTTTCCTATTTGAACCACCACGTTCATCCTTGGTTGTTATACTTTTGGTTGTTATCTGGTTGTTATACATTTTGACTGTTGTACACTCTGCCCTTCTTTCATTATTTATGTTGGAATATTTGAGATGAAGAATAATCATTATTATATGCTTTCCTATTTGAACCACCATGTTCATCCTTGGTTGTTATACTTTTGGTTGTTATCTGGTTGTTATACATTTTGACTGTTGTACACTCTGCCCTTCTTTCATTATTTATGTTGGAATATTTGAGATGAAGAATAATCATTATTATATGCTTTCCTATTTGAACCACCACGTTCATATTGGTTGTTATACTTTTGGTTGTTATCTGGTTGTTATACTCTTGGTTGTTATACATTTTGACTGTTGTACACTCTGCCCTTCTTTCATTATTTATGTTGGAATATTTGAGATGAAGAATAATCATTATTATATGCTTTCCTATTTGAACCACCACGTTCATCCTTGGTTGTTATACTTTTGGTTGTTATCTGGTTGTTATACATTTTGACTGTTGTACACTCTGCCCTTCTTTCATTATTTATGTTGGAATATTTGAGATGAAGACTAATCATTATTATATGCTTTCCTATTTGAACCACCACGCTCATCTTGGTTGTTATACTTTTGGTTGTTATCTGGTTGTTATACTCTTGGTTGTTATACATTTTGACTGTTGTACACTCTGCCCTTCTTTCATTATTTATGTTGGAATATTTGAGATGAAGAATAATCATTATTATATGCTTTCCTATTTGAACCACCACGTTCATCTTGGTTGTTATACTTTTGGTTGTTATCTGGTTGTTATACTCTTGGTTGTTATACATTTTGACTGTTGTACACTCTGCCCTTCTTTCATTATTTATGTTGGAATATTTGAGATGAAGAATAATCATTATTATATGCTTTCCTATTTGAACCACCACGTTCATCCTTGGTTGTTATACTTTTGGTTGTTATCTGGTTGTTATACATTTTGACTGTTGTACACTCTGCCCTTCTTTCATTATTTATGTTGGAATATTTGAGATGAAGAATAATCATTATTATATGCTTTCCGATTTGAACGACCATGTTCATCCTTGGTTGTTATACTTTTGGTTGTTATCTGGTTGTTATACATTTTGACTGTTGTACACTCTGCCCTTCTTTCATTATTTATGTTGGAATATTTGAGATGAAGAATAATCATTATTATATGCTTTCCTATTTGAACCACCACGTTCATCCTTGGTTGTTATACTTTTGGTTGTTATCTGGTTGTTATACATTTTGACTGTTGTACACTCTGCCCTTCTTTCATTATTTATGTTGGAATATTTGAGATGAAGACTAATCATTATTATATGCTTTCCTATTTGAACGACCACGTTCATCTTGGTTGTTATACTTTTGGTTGTTATCTGGTTGTTATACTCTTGGTTGTTATACATTTTGACTGTTGTACACTCTGCCCTTCTTTCATTATTTATGTTGGAATATTTGAGATGAAGAATAATCATTATTATATGCTTTCCTATTTGAACCACCACGTTCATCTTGGTTGTTATACTTTTGGTTGTTATCTGGTTGTTATACTCTTGGTTGTTATACATTTTGACTGTTGTACACTCTGCCCTTCTTTCATTATTTATGTTGGAATATTTGAGATGAAGAATAATCATTATTATATGCTTTCCTATTTGAACCACCACGTTCATCCTTGGTTGTTATACTTTTGGTTGTTATCTGGTTGTTATACATTTTGACTGTTGTACACTCTGCCCTTCTTTCATTATTTATGTTAGAACTAACAGTATAGCCCGGCGTTGCTCAGGTGTAATGAAAGCTTTAAAACTAATCCATGGTCCTGGAGCTCAGACTCTTTGGACATTGGCACGAAAGACTAAAAAGCAATAGTTGTTTCCAGTTAAAGCGAAACCATAGACTGAAAGAAAAATGAATGGATGCAAGTCAAATTTTGATTTCCTGGTATCAATATCAAATTAGTTTTTTTTGTCATAAACTGAATTTTGAAGGCTAAATAAGTCCTCTGAGTAAATGGTATCATGGCTGAGACTAAGAACTACAATTATACCTACTTAGAGCCAAACCCAAAGCAAAACCTAAAATAAAAGAGCTGAAAAAATACAGACATACGGGCAGATAAACAGCCACACACACACACATACACAAACATCTTGCTTTTATATATATATATATATATATATATATTATCAATTTTCTGCACTATTGTAAGAACTGCAACCTTGAAACTTCTGAATATCGCTTCTTATGTCTTTGTCTATGAGTGTATCAAATTTGTATCAAATTTGTATCAAATTTCCTTCTATAACCCGATTTTTTCGATTATCGATTTTCAATATTTATCCGTGGTACCTTGACACAAAACTTAGCTAAGAACACTCACAGATGCTTATAGTACAACTGTGTATATTTTCAAGAAAATTGGTTTACCATTTTTTGAGCCTATAGGTAATGGATACACACACACACAGACACACACACACACACACACACACACACACACACACACACACAGACAAAGTTCCATTTATAAATAAATTTAAATAGATTCTTTTGATCAGGAATTATTATTATTATATGCTTTGCTATCCAGGATGTGCATTGTGGCGCAGTGGATATCGGCTCGGAACGAGAAATCGGGGAACCAAGTTTGAATTCCAGTTGAATTCCTTGCATTCACTTACGTGCAAATACCCTTGGGAAAGGTATTAATCCATCTCTTCCCTCCAGTTATGGGTTAAATAATAGGACAGATTGGGTTCTATAGCCTTGGTCGGCAACCAGTCTACCACAGAAAGCAATGGCAACCTACTGCGGGATAATCTTCTGCCCAATCAGTCATGTCTCTTTCGAGACATGATCGCCCAAAGCGTTTATCGCTCATGGCACTTAACTGACTGACTGATCCTGATCAGCATGCTCATCTTGGTTGTTATACTCATAGCATTTTGGTCATTGTACACTCTTGTCTCTTTCTTGGCCTAAAGGCACATTACAAAAAGTATTAGTATAGGTTAAAACATAAGGATTTCTTAAAATGCTGTCTTAATTTTCTACAAGTGACCAGACAGGCAAAATTGTGATTTTGACAAGAGTGAAGTATATAAATTTATCCTTCAAAAGAGAAATATGCCAGCAGAGTAAAAGTGAGAGTAAGAACTGGATTGGGTGTGTCTGGTATGGGAGGAACAAATTGTTTTTTTTTTCCCCCTAGGTCTGGTGCATTATCTCACTTGGGTCTGTGGAAAGCACACAATGATATTACCTCTCTTTCTCTTTTTGGTCTTTATAGCTCTGGCTTTCCAACATAGTTACATGTACATAAGAACAATGCCAGCAAGATACATTCACTTTCTTTGTCCTGCTTTGACTTTTCTACTCTCCCACATGCACTTATACACACATGCGGCTATAACACACACATTCTTATTATAATTTGTTTCAATGTTTTTTCCTGTCATTACAATTGTCTACACCTGTGATTTTTTAATACGTGCATTATTGTTGTCCTCAATGCATTGTTTTGTGTTACTCATTTTTACCTGGAGTTTCACTGAGTCCACTAATATTGTTTGTATAATAAATGTCCCAGGAACCCACAAATATTTACTATTCAAAGTGTTGATTCCTGCAAGATAATGGTGATTGATATTTATCTAAATATGTTGGCATCATGCAACAGTCTTTCTCCTGGGCCTGAGTGATGCATACCACCAAATAGGTTGTGCCCGCTTGATGAATTGGACATTTGGGGAAATCAAAATTGGCTAGCAGGAGGAACAATTGATGCATTTGAATAGCAGTGGTTACGCTAACTAATTTGAACATCTTAAATCCATATAGTGATTATAACTACTAAACAGGAAATACATACAGTTGTCCTATTTTGGGCATGAATGTCGAAGGTAAGAAAATTTGTGAGTAAGATGTGATGAACCTTTTTTGGAATGATTAACCTTGTTTAGTGTACAAATTTTTGTTCGTTTGAAAAACTTGGTTGGTGTGGACAATACAAACACCAACAACACTGATACATGTTAGAGTGTATTTATTACATTATTAGCAATGAAGTGTCAATTCTTGATTACCTCACTTGGTCCACAAAGTAAATTTAGCTGATTTAATTCTTTTCTTATTTTTTTGGCTCATAGCACTTGAGTTCATTCACTGATTTGCAAAACTGATAGACACCAGTCAAATGTTATGCTTCTTATACCACTCCAGAAAGTACCAGACTCTTCCTGGTGTGCTCTATCATTACAAGAGTCATACCAGGCCAAAACTGAAATATTACTGCTATTTCTTGGCTGGAGTTACCCAAACCTTACTTTCCAGCTTCAAAAGAGTTGAAAAGCAAATACCTCAATCTTCAGGATAGTAAATAATTTTCCAAAGTTATGACTAGGGTTACCAAACTAAAAATATTTAACTCTAAGCCTAAGCATAAACCCAGCCCAAATACTAAAACTAACCCTAAGCTGATTCTCTAGCCCTTAATCATAACTATGACCCCAACCCAAATCTCAAACCAATGACAAAGCCTATCCCTAACACCAAAACCACATCATTTCTAAGGTGATATATATATATATATATATATATATATATATATATATATATATATATATAAGGAAATGGAAGAACAGATAGATTAAAAACCTACTGTTCATGCATTTACTTTTATAAAATGTACTCAATACAGAGTAGAGCTTAATATTGTAACTTTGTTATTCCAATGTTTTATAAAAGCATTATATAACTACACAAAAAGTTTCAAGTTTCAGAACAATATTGTTCTTCTTCAGGTGATCTGAAAAAGAACAATATTGTTCTAAAACATGAAATTTATTTTGTGTAGTGATACAAGGCTTTTATAAACTACTGTGATAACAAAATTACAACACATTACATTGCATTTAGACATATCGTCCTGTTAACATTTCAGTCTCTCATGCGGTGTGATATCATAGAACTGCATTACAAATTTGCGAACTGCATCTGCTATTTGGTGACTGTTATCTTTGCATAGCAATGTTTTTTGTCAACACAAAATAAAATCATCTTTGATGGTGGATGTCTTTATGTTAGCATCCCTGTAACCTCTCTGAAGATGGCTCATGTGAACTGAAAGCTTAGAACCAGCATAATAAAAAAATATTCAAATGTTGAACAATTTTTGTCTTTATTTTCACCTGAAATTAAAACCAAAATACAATGTTTAGACCGGCTCATGATTACCATAGACATTCATTGTCTGTTATATTTAACAATATATGTTTAGAAAATTATCTGCTGCCTCAATATACTAAATATATATATATATATATATATATATATATGTGTGTGTGTGTGTGTGATAAAGAACAAATAGGAAATGTTTATAAATCTAACATGTTTCACTTTTATGTAAGCTTCATCAGAAAATGAGGTATGGAAAAAGATATTCTGGTATTTTTGTACATGTGCTGTTTGATTTTTATTGGTTAAGTAGGCTTCATGTGCATTTGACTTGTTCATC
Source organism: Ascarosepion bandense (assembly GCA_037127315.1). Taxonomy (NCBI): domain Eukaryota; kingdom Metazoa; phylum Mollusca; class Cephalopoda; order Sepiida; family Sepiidae; genus Ascarosepion; species Ascarosepion bandense. The sequence goes on along the minus strand of JBBBDQ010000424.1, from coordinate 2,689,658 downwards.
AGTCTTAGTGTAAGCTATGGCATTGTGAAAAAAACATAATTTTTGCTTGAGTCCATAATGCCATCTTAAATGTGCCCTTCAGCAAAATTTGACTGTACTACACAAAGAGGTGGTTTGACGACTAATTATGTTTTGGTACAGTCAAGATGGATTTAAGTAGATGTGTTTTATACTGTATCATTTGGATTTAAAAATCTTGCTAGAAAAAATTATTTGATTATTCTATAAGGAAAATAACTGATAATTATGTAAAATTGTCCTTATATATTTTGGTTAATTTTCAGTGGCTTAGTTTCTTTGTTCTATTTATAATTTCCTAGCCCAATGGCCAAGGATGCATTCCAAAAGTTGAGTAGAGTATTGAGAGATGGGAAAAATTCTTTTGAAACAAAGAAAAGAGTACTAGACTGTTATGTGAATTCTGTCCTTCAATAAGGCAGCAAATATTGGACAATCACCTCAGAGATGAAAAAGAGACTCAAAGCAACAGAAATGTGGTTCTACAGAAAGAATCTGAGGATACCATGCACTAGGCCATGAAGCTCTCTGTGGCCAAGTAGGCTAAAGCACACCAGAACAGATAGTAGTTTATTCTATAAATGAAGAAACATGTTCAAACCCTCCTGAGTACATTTTCTTTTTTTCTAAATCCACAAAATTACAAAGTAAATTAAATAGTGTGAATTACATCCAGTAGATATAATTCACACTATTTAAAAAAGAAAAACAGGGTGTCTACTCAAATATGTGGGTTAGCGCTACATCACACTGAATCACCAAAGTTAAGCAACATCAAGCCTGGTCAGCACCTTGATGGATGAATGCTTAAGAATACCAGGTGCTGTAAGCTTTGATGTGCAGGAGGTGTAATGAATAATGGCTCGGTATTGTTAATTGGAGAGTTCCAATTCCTGTTGGGTTCATTATATTCGCTTATATGAAAATAAACTTGAGAAAGGTATTAATCCACCTATTTTCACCTCCAGCTATGGGTTAATGATTAATACTTATATCACTAAACCATTATCTCCAAAGGAAAATAAATTCTAAAAAATATTTTTTGGCTTTAAAAAACCTGCAATGTGTTGAAATACTGTAGAAAACAAATCAATCAATCAAACATGCATGTTTAAACTGTAGAATTGCCCAGCATAGATTCAAGAGACAAATTAATTATTTTACCCCAAATGAAAAAACGGTTAGAAGCTTATATGGAAAAAAAGTTGACTCATTTTTAATTAGCAGGAGGTACAGCATAATCCAATAATATTTGTTAGCCAAGCATGAAGAGTTCAATCCTTGGAAGGATTAGCATTGACAATCTCCATTATAGTCAACAGAAAGGTAAAATAGTATAGCTAACAACATGTATCCATTAAAAATATAATGTTTAAAATAATAGAAAATAACATCAGATTAAAAATAAAAGTTCATTAATTACTTAATTGGCGACTCTGCAAGAGTATGTAGTGAACAAAACAAGATCTAGATTTAAAATTCAAATGCTAAGCACTGACTCATTGATTTTGTTAGAAATAAAAAAACAGACTCGAATTTACAAACTTTGCTTAGCATACATGCAAAAGCAAATCTAAAACAAAACTCGCTAAATTTCACACCTTCATGCGTAATGTTTTTGGCCAACAGAAAACTAAGAAACATCTAAAAACAAAATTCAAATAATCTTCAATCATCAGAAACAAATTCTTTCATAGACTTTACAAGCTGATGCAAAGTCTATTTGCCATCCAATAGAAAGGCCTGAATCACATCTGGGAGTGAATTCCCAAATGATCTTTTCAATCCCCACAAATAGAATAAAAGATGGGGCAAGTTTATCTGTTGCCAGAGAGAAAATGACGAGCCCATTAACATGTCCCTTGACAAACATCAAGTGATTGTTATTATTATCTGTCTTTCTCTCTCACTTCCTTCCTCTTCATCGTTCACCCGTCTGTCTCTTTTTATACTTGATAACTGAGCAGAACTCTTTAAGACTGAGTGATATCTTCAAAGACATTCCTAACCTACAACAATGCTCATACATACATATACACAAGTTACTACTAAAAACTCTTGATACCTTTAACTTCTTACTGTTTCTCATTGAACATCTAACTTCTACCAATTCATGTTATTCTTTTCTATTAATAAATTTCTATTCAAACATACAAAAGGTATACTTTTATTCTTCCACAAATCCACTTTCTGATAACCTTCTGATGATTCTGATAAAACCTTAAGTTGTGGGGATTGTTGGCTATGTTTGTGAATTGGCCTTGTACCATACATGGCTGAGCATCCCTACAGCTACAGTGGCGACCCCTCCTGCCACAAGTGTACTAAACAACAGCAAACCTTCAATCTTTCCTCTATTAAATCAATTCAAAGTCCTGACATCTACAGCAAGGTTGAATGCTTTGCTTGCACATTCTCTTCCAATTCAACACTTGACTTGTCTCGAGTACCCACACTTGTTTTTCCACCTAGACCAGCAGCTCTACTGTGGGATATCTGTATAATACTGTCTCTGGTCTCAGACATCATTTCTAAATTACACTTCCATAAGGTAAATGGAGATGATGAAATCCCAGCAGTCATCCTAATGAAATGTGCACCCAAGCTGGCTCCAGTCCTCTCCAAACTCTATGACTATTGCCTCTTTGTGTCCTGCTTTCCAGGTTGCTGGAATTCCTCATCAATAGTTCCTGTTTTTAAGAACTTTGGTGACCTGATCCGTCTAACTATTGCTCTATTAGCTTCTTACCACTTTTCAGAAAAGTATCTACGGCTCTAATCAATGCTGAAGTGGTTAAGAGTCTCACCTCTCTGATAAACAATATGGCTTCCAATTCACCAGATCTACTGCTGATGTGCTAATGGCCATCACTGAATATATATACCAGGCTCTTGATAATAATGTTGAAACTCAAGTTGTGGCTCTAGATATTATGAAGATGTTTGAAAGGGTTTGGTAAGCTGGCTTACTATGAAAGCTTCAGGACTATGGTATAACAGGATGATTGCTTGAGTTCATCTAATTGTTCCGATCAAATTGTGAAATGAAGGTTGTTTGAATGGGCATGCTTCCAGATTCTTTCACACAAACATGGGTGTCTCCCAAACTCTATCCTCATTCCTATGCTGTTTCTGATCTTCATCAATGACCTTCCTGATGTAATCAGTTTCCATGTAGGCATTTATGCAGATGGTACCACCATTTACTTCTGTCTCAATAAGAAATCTGTCAAAACTGGCAAAGTAAATCTAGTTGCTGCTCTTGGAAAGAAACTCCAATTAGTGGTTAACTGGGGCAAGAAATGGCTTGAAAATTTTAATGCTTCCAAAACAAAACTGCTCTTCTTTAGCCACCATAGACAAAAATTTTCCTGCTCACCATCAGTATGACTGATGCTAGATTTCTAGAGAGCAATGCACTGTACCTCTTTGGCCTCACTTTTTCAACTGACTTAAAGTGGAATGATTACATTGAATCAATAGCAACATTTACTGCAAACAAAAGTTGGGTCACTGCCTCATGCCTGAAAGTTTCTCTGATCAGAGTCTATTTTGCACTTTTATAATCACCTTCACTATAAAATTGGCAACAACAATCTTAATAATAGAAGATACTCCAGGAATTTAAATGCAAGGTTAATACTCATCTCTTAATCACTTGACCCTAGTTCTTTCTTCACCACCCTGACCCTAGTTCTTTCTTCACCACCCTGTATATCCCTTCCTTTCTCTTCACCTCTGCAACTGTCATCACTACCTATATTCCCTCCTTCTCTTGCTTCTTTTAAACTGGTTCATCTCTCTCTTCACTCTCTTCTACCTAATTGTTACTCTTATGTAGCACCCCACACATCAGTGGCACTACTGCCTTGCTCAGGGTGATACAATTAAAAAAAAATATGTTGATGGTACAGTGTTGATAGCATCGACAGAAAGGAGATAACAAGAACTTCAGCTGAAGGTAATGAAGGAAAGTGAGAAGAAAGGACTAAATATCAATTGCAAGAAGACAAAATGTATGGTTGTTAGCAAAAGAAACAATCTAACATGCAAATTACAAACTGGAGATGCCAAAATCAAACAAGTATAATGACTTTAATATCTGGGAAGTGTTTTAGCAAAGGACAGAAAGTGAGATATAGAAAGCCAAACCTACATTAGGATAGTGAGAGATGCCTTCCAAAAATTAAGCAAAGTATTAAGAAACAGAAAAATTTATTAGAAACAAAAGAATAGTCCTGAAGTGTTATGTAATATCAGTCTTTCTATGTGGCAGTGAATGCTGGACAACATCCTCAGATGAACAAAACACTTGAATCAACAGAAATGTGATTTTACAGAAGGCAGCTGACAATAGCATTGAAAAATATTTGAGCAATGATGAAGTTTTAGAGACAATGGAAGTAAAAAGGGCACTTAAACTTCATATCAGAAAGAGACAGCTGAAATTTTTCAGGTGCATAATGAGGAAAAAGGGCTTAAAAAATTTGATACTCACAGGACATATTGAAGGCAAGTGGGACAGTGAAAAACAAGTATCCTAACTGGCAAAATTGAGTGAATGAATGGTGGTGCAGGATTTGGAAGAGATAGTAAAAAGACAAGATTTATTAAGGGCTACAAAGGACAGGAAATTGTGGAGAGCCATGAGTGCCAATGTCCTAAAGTGACACAGTATATAGAGGAAATCACTGTTGGTATCTGTGGAAGTGTGAATTTGAACTGAGGTGCCTGAGGGGTTGTATTTTTTTTTTTATATATATAATCGTGTAGTCCCAAGCAAGGCATTTTACTGACACCGTTGTGCAGGGAGTTACATAGAAAGAATCTTATGAGAAAGAGTGATAGGCTACAGGGAGTGTCAGGAAGAGAGTATGAGAAGGAAGAGAATACTGATGAGTGGAGTGGACGGAGAAAAAAGCATGAGAGAGAGGATGTAAGTTAGTGAGACAGGAAGTGACTATTGACTTTACATTTGAATTCTTGAAGATTGTAGCTGTCGGGAAAGCAATTATGCGGAAAGGGATTCCACAGGCAGGAAGCGCGAAAAAAGAAGCTGCTGGAGTAGAATTTGCATTTACAATTTATTGGCTTCACAGTAAAAGGGCGGGACCTAGTTGCTAATCTTGTGGCTCGAGGAAAATTCATACATAGTGGGTACCAGTGAGCTAAGTTCATTGGAGCAGAAGCCGTGAAAGTATTTGTAGAAGAGACATAGGGAAGCCACATTGCGTTGGTGAGAAAGCGACTGCATCCTAGCAGCCAAGTTGGGATGATCACATTACAGACTCTCCGTGGGATTTTGTCAAGGATCCCTAGGTGGATAGCAGGAGCACCCACCCAGATATGGCAGCAATATTCAATGAAAGGGCAGATGGATGGATGGTAGATTTTATGCAAGTTTATATCTCTGTGTGTCTGTACCATACAAAGAGGTAGTTTGACAACTAATTATATTTTGGTACAGTCAAGATGGAGTTAAGTAGGTGTGTTTTATACTGTATCATTTTGACTTAAAAATCTTGCTATAAAAATTGGTTGACTTTATGAGGAAAATAACTGATAATTATATAAAATTGTCCTTATATCTTTTGGTTAATTTTCAGCAGCTTAGTTTCTTTGTTCTATTTATAACTTCCTAGCCCAATGGCCAAGGATGCATTCCAAAAGTTAAGTAGTGTATTAAGTGACGGAAAGAATTCTTTAAAACAAAAAAAAGAGTACTAGACTGTTATGTGAATTTTGTCCTTCAATAAGGCAGCAAATGTTGGACAATCTCTTCAGAGATGAAGAAGAGACTCAAAGCAACAGAAATGTAGTTCTACAGAAGGATGCTGAGGATACCATGGACCAAACATGTGAACAATAACAAGGTTTTGGAGAGGATGGAAACAAAAAGGAAACCTATGCTTAACATCACAAAAAGACAGCTATTTCTAGAACACATAAAGTGGAAGGACGGCTTGGAGAATCTAATACTCTGAGTGTAATATATTTCTGTGGCCAGACAGAAATATTATTGACATGAAAAGCAGTAACTAACAAAAGCATGATCAACATCAAAGGCAGAAAACACAAACAGGACTGACAAAAGTATGATCAACATCAAAGGCAGACAATATAAACAGTGGCTGACAAAAGTATGATTGACATAAAAAGCATCCGGCTTGAAAAGCAATAGCTGGCAAAGATGATTGACAGATGTTCCTGGGTATAGATGGTACAATTAAGCAAAACCTTGAGAAGGTAAAAATGTGTGGAAAATTCAGGTTGTATGAGTTTGGAGTGTTTCTGATCGAAATTCAAACACCGAGAGAACACAGAGAAAAGAGAAGAAGAGTAAACAGCTTTCACTAGTCAACTTCCTCTTATGTGCGTGATTCACTCTCCTCCACACAACTGTCACCAACAAAGACTCTAAACCTAAACTTATTTATAAATGGAACTTTGTGTGTGTATGTGTGTGTGTGTCTGTGTGTGTGTGTGTATCTGTTACCTATAGACTCTGAAACAGCTGAACCAATTTTCTTGAAAATTTACACAGTTGTACTATAAGCTCTGCAAGTGTTCTTAGCTAAGTTTTGTGTTGAGGTACCCGTGATAAATATCAAAAATTGATAATCGAAAAAATTGGGTTATAGAAGGAGTGGTCCAATTTTAATCAAATTTGATACACTCATAGACAAAGACATAAGAAGCGATATTCAGAAGTTTCAAGGTTGCAGTTCTGACAATACTGGAGAAAATCGATAATATATATATATAAAAGGCAAGATGTTTGTGTGTGTTTTTTCTGTCTGTATGTCCTTTATCCAAATCCACAATTTTCATCTGATTCTCACCAAACTTCAAAATTTGACTTACATCCATTCATTTTTCTTTCAGTTTATGTTTTGCTTTAACTGGAAACAACTATTGCTTTTTAGTCTTTTGTGCCAATGTCCAAAGAGTCTGAGCTCCAGGACCAAGGATTTGTTTTAAAGGTTTCATTACACCCGAGCAATGCTGGGCTATACTGCTAGTAAAAATATAAGTATATTTTTTATATATATACTTGTTGTTCATTGTTTGTCAGACCTTTATTATTGGAGAACCAGGGGTGTTATATAACATTGGGACAGATAGATAAATAGATAAACAGGGTGTTGGAGTTTTTGGGCACCCTTGTATACTAGTAAGCCAGCCATGAGCTGACTCATTTGATAGTTCACCAATAGAAGGGTTAACCAATCAGAAGGCTCAAAATATTCAATGCAACGTGTATAAAGGTGACCATATTATCCTGAGTATTGGCAATATTGTCAGATTCAGTAGTGTCTATGTAGTTCAATAGCCTATGTAGTTCAATAGCCTATGCAGTTCTATAGCCTATGTAGTTCAATAGCCTATGTAGTTCAATAGCCTATGCAGTTCTATAGACTATGTAGTTCAATAGCCTATGTAGTTCAATAGCCTATGTAGTTCAATAGCCTATGCAGTTCTATAGCCTATGTAGTTCAATAGCCTATGTAGTTCAATAGCCTATGCAGTTCTATAGCCTATGTAGTTCAATAGCCTATGTAGTTCAATAGCCTATGCAGTTCTATAGCCTATGTAGTTCAATAGCCTATACAGTTCTATAGCCTATGTAGTTCAATAGCCTATACAGTTCTATAGCCTATGTAGATCAATAAACTGTGTAGTTCAAAAGTGTATACTTCATTTCATCATTTACTTGTTCTTATACCATCAGCAACAACAGTATCAATCTTCTTGCATACAAATGGCGCATTTTTGGTGCAGCCATGAATTTATTGATATTTATCTAGTTGCTTTTGTGCAATTCTTTTTCACCCTGATCTGAAAACAGACAATATTCAAAAAAGAATCAGACTGCATTAAAAGCATTTAACCAGCTTATGATGAAAAGAAGCTATTCTTTCAACAGAATATAGATTAAAGAAAGCTTGATTATATTTTCAGGTTTGACCCTTTGGCATTCAACACACTCAAATTCACCCCATAAATATTGATTTGGAAAGTCTCATGAACTGTTGTCAAAGTCTCACTGTTTGTGTGACGTCATTTATTACTTGCAATGATGTCATATACTATTGCAGAGTATACATTGGGAAGTGTTCTAACAGAGGATGGAAAGTGCGACACTGAGTCCCAAAGGGCATATTGTGATGGCCAAGGATGCATTTCAAAAGCTAAGCAGAGTACTGAGAGACAGGAAAATTTCTTTGACAACAAAGAAAAAAGTACTGGATTGTTATGTGATGTCTGTCCTTCAATATGGCATTGAATGCTGTACAATCCTGTACAATCTTATCGAATCTTTATGAAGGAAAGAATTGAAGCAACTAAAATGTGGTTCTACAGAAGGATACTGAGAATACCATAGAGCAAACATGAGCAACGACAAAGTTATAGAGAGGATGGAAATGAAAAGGAAAATTATGCTGAACATCAGAAAAAAAAGACAGAGGGAAGCCACATGACGTCAGTGAGAAAATGGCTGTAGGTGGGCTGACATAGCTCCTTTTTGTTTTTTAACGAGCTTTTCTCCTCAGTGCCTTGGCTGCATGAATTTAAGCATGCTACTAAGTTGGCAATTAGGTTTGACTGTTTTATTATTGAATTACCTGTGTCTTTTCACCAGATCTGTTTAACTTGTACAGCGAGAATATTTTGAGGACCCGAGATGTTATGCCAGGATTTGTCATCGGAGGCCACAATTTGAACAACCTAAGATATGCAGATGATGCAGTGCAGACATGGAAAGGAAACTACTAGACCTCCTACAGAAGGTAGCTGAAGAGAGTGACAAGAAACAACTACAAATAAACTGCAAGAAAACTGAATGCACGGTCATCAGCAAAGACAGCAACCCAAAATGCCAAATACAGGTTGGGGATATTAAAAACAAGCAGGTACAAAAATTTAAATATCTGGGAAGTGTTCTAACCGAAGACAGAAAGTACAACACAGAGATCCAATGGCAAATTGGCATGGCAAAGGAGACCTTCCAGAAGCTGAGTAAAGTATTAAGAAACAGGAAACTTTCACTGGAAACAAAGAAGTAAGTACTAGATTGCTATGTGATGTCAGTTCTTCAATATGGCAGTGAATGTTGGACATTATCAACAAAGATAAAGGGAAAACTTGAAGCAGCTGAAATATGGTTCTACAGAAGAATGCTGTGGATACAATGGACCGAGCAAGTTAGCAATGATGAGGTATTGGAAAGAATAGAAATGAAAAGTAAATTAATATTGAGCATCAGGAAGAGACAACTGAATTTCTTGGGACATGCAATGAGGAAGGAGAGCTTGGAGAATCTGATACTAACAGGCCTGATAGAGGGAAAAAGAGACAGCAGAAAGCAGCGGATGACATATTTGAAGGGTTTGAGCAGGTGGATGACAGAATGGGGGCTGCGAGATGTTACAGGAGAAAGCATGCTAAGAGCCACCAGGGATAGGGAGACGTGGAAGACCATGATCGTCTATGTCCTGAAAGGACAAGGCACATAGAAGAAGAAGAAGAAGAAGAAGAAGAAGAAGAAGAAGAAGATGCAACTGTTTGTTCTGTTCTAATAGTTTCTTTGGAACTCCCTTCTGATTTCCTGTATCCCTTCCAACTATAACCCTCAAAAACACCAGTCACCATTTTCTGTCTTCCTGAATCCTTTTCTTTTATTGTCATTTCTTCTTACTTCTCCTCACAAAAGTCTTCTCCTTCTCTTTCACTATCTGTAACCTCTTGTGTCTTACTGGCATTGTCACCTTTCTTTGGAAAATGATTTAAAAACATTTTTAATTAAAAACACCAAAATAATTCTGTTGAGCAGTCACACCAAAATTCAGTCAGTTAAATGCCATATGTGATACACACTTGGGTGATCATGTCTCAAAAGAGACATGACTGACTGGGCAACAGATTACCCCGCAGTAGGTTGCCATTGCTTCCTGCAGTAGACTGGTTGCCAGCTAAGGCTATAGAACCCAATTTGTTTTATTATTTAACCCATAACTAGAGGGAAGAGATGGATTAATACCTTTCCCAAAGGAATTTGTGCATAAGTGAATGTAAAGAATTAAAAACTTACACACTTTATAATCTAACATTTTGGTGTTCAATTTCCAGTTTAATCCCAAAGTTAGTGCTTTTTATTAAAGTCTCAAACTTTGAAGACACCAAAATCTTTCATATCTAAACTAGTGGATTTTGCTTAGAATAAAAAGAATTACTAATAAAAGTTTTAATCTAAATGATATAAAATGTCAATGTATTCAAGCACTAAATACAAATTCTTGGCCTAACCCACTTCCCAAAAATCAACCCCAATGACTAAAACACCAGACTATCGTCTGGAGAGCTTCATAGTTGTCTCTCATGGTGTGAGCTTCGTAACTTTTCAGCAACTCCTTCTATGCGCCCAACACACAAATATTTAGTAAAGTTAAAAATGACAACAGTACAACTAGGGCAAATAATTTGGAAAATTTCCTTTAATGAACACAAACAGTATATACCTAATTAAGTCATTTACATGTACGGACAGCAACTGATGACGTCTATTACTGTTCCTGTAAATGAAACAGAAAAACAGAAATACTAATAAAAGCACATTCCTTTATTATTAGACATCAGTGAGTTCATTTTGAATAATCAAAAATTACATTTCCTCAATGAATTCCCTTATTATTCACTATTTCCCTTACTAACCTATAACATTTACAGAGATATTTTTTCAAGATGTTTTTATTTGGTGTTTAATACTGGAACAAGAGACTGCTCAACCTTATATACAAGCATAAGTCAAAAAGGATCCACACTTTCGCCATAAAATAGCTGTGCTACAGGTTCCAATAATTTTTACTTTCCCCAGTATATATATATATATATATATATATATATATATATATATATATATTTTAATTTTTAAATGAGTTACTTCACTACCCCGGCTTCCACCATGAGCACTGTCTTCAGGCAATTTTTAACAAGTAACTTGTTTAAAAATGAAAAATATTCAAAAGTTCTACAATATAATTGTATAGAACACTTTTTAATACAAATGTGTACTTGCCTAACCCTATTAGGACCAAAAACTAAGTATTAAACAATCAATATATATATATATATATATATATATATATATATATATATATATTCTTTTTTTATCATTTCATGCCATGCAAGGCAATAAAGCCACTAAGACACAAGGGGTTATTGGGTGTTAAAGAATATAAGAAAAACTACTACTTGACTTGGAAGTAAGATGCTGGAAGAAATTTCCACAAACAATATGTGCAATAGAAGAAAATGTTAGATTAGAACTTACATCTAGAGTTACATCAAGAGGGTTCAACTGTAAACTGGTAAGACTTTGCTGCCAATTTAATTCTAAGTTTAAATTCATATTGTGTTAAGTTATGATAAAGTTTAGTGTCAAGATTGTTGATTTTTCTGTAGTTTTACTGATAAAAGGTGTTTTAGCAAACAGGTTTTTTATTGCATTAAAAAAGCATTAAAAGGAAATCAAACACCTACGCAATAAAGATAAATAAAACAAAAACTAAAACTAACCAATTGCAAGCAAGACCAACCCCACAAAAGTATCAAATCACATTAAGCATTAAAAGCATTAAAGCATTAAAGCATTAAAAAAGCATTAAAAGGAAATCAAACACCTACGCAATAAAGATAAATAAAACAAAAACTAAAACTAACCAATTGCAAGCAAGACCAACCCCACAAAAGTATCAAATCACATTAAGCATTAAAAGCATTAAAGCATTAAAGCATTAAAAAAGCATTAAAAGGAAATCAAACACCTACGCAATAAAGATAAATAAAACAAAAACTAAAACTAACCAATTGCAAGCAAGACCAACCCCACAAAAGTATCAAATCACATTAAGCATTAAAAGCATTAAAGCATTAAAGCATTAAAAAAGCATTAAAAGGAAATCAAACACCTACACAATAAAGATAAATAAAACAAAAACTAAAACTAACCAATTGCAAGCAAGACCAACCCCACAAAAGTATCAAATCACATTAAGCATTAAAAGCATTAAAGCATTAAAGCATTAAAAAAGCATTAAAAGGAAATCAAACACCTACGCAATAAAGATAAATAAAACAAAAACTAAAACTAACCAATTGCAAGCAAGACCAACCCCACAAAAGTATCAAATCACATTAAGCATTAAAAGCATTAAAGCATTAAAGCATTAAAAAAGCATTAAAAGGAAATCAAACACCTACGCAATAAAGATAAATAAAACAAAAACTAAAACTAACCAATTGCAAGCAAGACCAACCCCACAAAAGTATCAAATCACATTAAGCATTAAAAGCATTAAAGCATTAAAGCATTAAAAAAGCATTAAAAGGAAATCAAACACCTACGCAATAAAGATAAATAAAACAAAAACTAAAACTAACCAATTGCAAGCAAGACCAACCCCACAAAAGTATCAAATCACATTAAGCATTAAAAGCATTAAAGCATTAAAGCATTAAAAAAGCATTAAAAGGAAATCAAACACCTACGCAATAAAGATAAATAAAACAAAAACTAAAACTAACCAATTGCAAGCAAGACCAACCCCACAAAAGTATCAAATCACATTAAGCATTAAAAGCATTAAAGCATTAAAGCATTAAAAAAGCAGTAAAAGGAAATCAAACACCTACACAATAAAGATAAATAAAACAAAAACTAAAACTAACCAATTGCAAGCAAGACCAACCCCACAAAAGTATCAAATCACATTAAGCATTAAAAGCATTAAAGCATTAAAGCATTAAAAAAGCATTAAAAGGAAATCAAACACCTACGCAATAAAGATAAATAAAACAAAAACTAAAACTAACCAATTGCAAGCAAGACCAACCCCACAAAAGTATCAAATCACATTAAGCATTGTTATGTGATATCTGTCCTTCTGTATGGCAGCAAATGCTAGACAAAAGATGAAAGAAAGATTCAAAGCAACAGAAGTTTGGTTCTACAGAAGAATGCTGAGTATACCATAGACCAAACATGTAAGCAACAACACGGTTTTGGAGAGAATGGAAATGAAAAGGAAACTTATACTTAACATCAGGAAGAGACAGCTGAAGTTTCTGGAACATGTAATGAGAAAGAAGGGCTTGGAGATTCTGATACTTACAGGGCAGATAGAGCAAATGAGAGACAAAATCCCGAAAAGGGTTTGCAATACAACTGATTCTCAATTATCTTGTCCCAAGTCACTTCCTTACTGATGTGGTGTGGCTTAACTTGTACCTGCTCAACAAATATTTTCATGACAAATGCTCTGATGGGTTTTTTCCCCTGGTACCCTAAATTTATGTGTGCTACTAGACTGGCAACTAGATCTCAGCATTTTACTGCTGGACAAGTTAGATACAACCGTCATTTCTAGTCTAACAGTTTCTTTATCTTGCACTTTTTGCCCGTGAAACTCACTTCTGATTTCTTGCTTCCCTAGTAACTATAATCTTAAAAAATTTGAATGCAACATCAATCAACATTTTCTGTCTTCTTGAAAGCTGTTCCTTTTCGACCCTTTCTTTAATCCTCTTCATTTTCAATTTTCAATTCACTTTCACTCCCTGTAAGCCCCTGCATATATATATATATATACATTTGTGTATTTAGGCAGCAAATTTTCTTTTCACATTAAATAAATTTCAAACATTGTGTCTGCTTATTTTAAATAAAATCCGTTCATATTCATGCATAATCTTTCACGTATTATCATTGAAAGATGTCAGAAATGAGCCGTAATATTGACAGATGTTATTATTATTCATTTCTCAAGATACCCAAGTACTTTCAATCTCTTTCTGAGATCATCTTCAGGGGTGTGGGTTATGGTAAGAAAAATAACTGCAAAACTGTGTTGCTAGAGCATTCACTCTTATAGTTGAGAGTGCAAGAGTTTTTGCTGGTTGTTTTTTTATGCGGGTAGGTAGTAAATGTGCTATTGTTTGTGTCTATTAAAATGTCAAGGAAAGTGATTTTATTATCTTTGTTAAGTTCTTATGCAAATTTAAGTACAGAGTTTTTAACAAAGATAGCAAAATCCCTTTCCTTGACATTTAAGATGCACTTCCCAGCATAGTTGATTGTGAATGTGCAGTTTCTATATGCTGGGCATTTGGGCCCATTGGTGTCTGGTGTGAAACACTGCCATTTATGTTGAAGATATTCCTAAGGTATGATGAAATCTTTATTGAGTTTTGACATGATGGGGATATGTAGATCTGTTCTGGTGTCCAGTTTTTGTACTCTCTTTCCCATGCTAGTCTCTTTTTCTTATTGGCTATAAAATTTTGAAAAGTAATAATAACAAAAGAACCATTCTATTTTCATTTAGAATTATCCACTTGGCAATAAATGATAAAAATAGTATGAAATACATAATTTTCTTTAAAAAACTGGGGTGGCCTAATAATTATGGCTGGTAATATATATACATCAGTGGCAAAATGTGACTTTGAAGTGGGACATCCAGTCTATGTTAACCACTGATTGTTATGAAAGTAACAATAAAATCAATAACTAATGACACAATTATTACTTGTTTAATTATAAATCAATTAAATTTTTAATTACTTTTTTCACCAATTCAGTGATCAGTTTGTTATCAACATGACACACTACATTCATCTTCTTCAAAAGAAAAAGCATCTAACACCACGGCTGTTTTCCTTTTTTCTCGCCCACTCAACCATAACACCTCAGCCTTCTTTCACCTCTGTTCTTTCCATTTATCAGTGCACAGAACTGCCATGGGAATAATATACAGAAGCATAAGCCTCCTCTTCTTATGCTACTCTATCAATATTGCATATTCACAATTTATCCTAAGAATGAAGGAATGGGAGATTCCAAAAGCTTATCATGACTGCAAAGAGGATACTAAAAATTATCAATATTAATATCTTTTTTATTGCATAAAAATTATTTATCTTGGAAAAAATCTAAGGCATACAATTCATGATTGCATACATATACCCTTCACTACTGATCTCAGTAGAGTTGATCCATGGTGACCCCAGTATGTACTGGGTTCACTCTAAGAGATACCAAAGTAAGTTTTACACTTGGTGTCACCGCAGAACCTCAAGCTCTTAGAATATTGGTAATTTCAAAGCTAAGAAGTACAAAATAAGGGCTCAAAGGAATGCCAGTGGCTGTACCAAAATAAGTCTACCCAGCTGAAGTTAGGATTTACACATATAAGATCATTGGATGACAGAATAAGTGCTCAAGAAGATCAAATGTTTGTAATCTTTTCTTTTTTTCACCCAATACAAGACTCAAGATTCACTCAAGGTAGCAGTTTAGTAAATGAGGTTGTTGCCAAAGAATCAACTAAGTATGAAGTAGAACCTTATTTGGGTCAGGAACATCATGTCAAGACATCAAGTCAAGCTGGCACAGTTAGGAGGACTAAAGGACCCATTGAGAGAAGCAAGGGCTAAAAAGCCTACTCGAGGATGAGGTGATATCACCTACCCCAATATCCTACAGGGTTACAGTAGTACTATACATCTCAGGAAATACCTGTAAGAGGATCAGGTGTTACCATATAACAATGGTTCCTAAATTTTTTTCTTTGGGCTACATATTCAGAAACAAAATTTGCTTGCATCTCACCAAATTTTATATGATAAAAAGTACACTTAAAAAATAAAAAAACAGACAGAGGGCTAAAGGGAGCCCTCTGTTTGTTTTTTCATTTTTTTAAGTGTACTTTTTTTTATCAATGATAATGTTCTGACTTTGAATCTGCATTGATAACCCTCTCCTCTAATTTGCAGAACCTAGTTGCTATATTCTTAACTAGTGGAACGCATGGAATTTCCACAGAAGGATAATTATGATTTACTGGAAAAATTTTACTTTGTCATGCTACAAATGATAGTAACGTCTTCAAACATAAAGGTATTGGATAATAAAATAACGATAACACAGAGTGTAATTTTATTAAAATATCTATAAAAGTAATGTCCATAGAAGCTACTTTACTGCAATCTTATATTAAGCAGCATATGCACAGACCATTACCAAAATGCTGTATGCTATTTTGTGAGAGATTTTGAAAGAGAAAATGTTTTTTTTATTACTGAAAAACCATGGCCCCTCTGTCCATTGTAAATAGAAAAAGACCAACTGAGTAATGACCAAGGGTGTAGAGGCCAGAAATTTTGTAATTAGGTTGTGGGATACAACAACAAACCTACCTATTTTTACTATATTGTTCAGTACACACATATATACACACACACAATTACTGCTACAACCATCAGCTTAAGCTGCTACTGCTACAGTAATGCTAGAGGCTCTCTCCTCCTACTCTCTCACTCTTTACTACCCTTTTGTTTGGCAAAGGTGAGAGAAAGGCTGAGGAGAGTAGTGTTTATAGATTATAAAAGATAGAGGGGAAGGAAAAGCTCGTGTAGAGAGTGAGTGTGTTGTCTTTCTTCACTGGCATGACAGATGGAGGAACTAAGTAACTAAGTAACTAACTAAGGAAAAAAAAGCAGAATTATTATGATACTTCATATAATGCAAAAATATCACAATAATAAAATTAGTCAATAATTACTTATAACTATTAACACTAAGAATCATGAATGCAATTATAAGTAAGCCATAATAATATTTAAAATTTTAAAATCATATATATTTTTGGCATACAAATTTTTAAAAACTATTTCTAAATCTTTGATTAGCTTTCAATCATTCTTCCTTATCTGCTATCCTCTTCTGTCAGACGTATCAAGTGCACCGTACTGTTTGGAAACCACTGCCATATAACTATGACTGGAGGAGCTAAAACTAAACAGGCATGATATTAAAGTTTTAACTTTGTTAAAGCCTGAACAGCTTTGGCCTAAGCAAAAAAAAACCTTTAAATTAGTAGCAATTGATAACACAAATATATATATGACATTTAAAATCCCTTAATTTTTATGACTCTTCTCCTTAATAAAGCTAACCTGATTCTAACCATGAATGTAAAACATACCCAACTTTTTTTTGGCTATTCTGCATCTAAGCATCTGATGCCCCCCCCACCACTCCTGTGTGACATAAAATTTTTATTATTCAAAGGTGAACTCCTATTCATGTCAAGGAAGCCTAGAAAGCCATTAACTTAATTTTCCTTAAGAACTTGAGACTGCATATAAACAATAGCATTATCATTTAATTTTAAAATTTTATAATATCTGTAAAAGATATATGGAAAGTGTGAAAAAAAAAAATGAAGGACAAATTGGAAACAGAAGCACATAATTGGACGCACTAAGATTAGCTATAGTGGCATTAGCGAATGACATCATCCTAAAAGAAAAACCATGTTTGAAGCAAAACGCGTGGATCACCAAAGAGATTCTTGACATGATCCAAAAGAGACAGAAAATGATGCCAAGATATGCAAAGGTATACAAGGGACTACAAAAGCAAATGTAGACAGGCTAAAGAAAGATGGCTGAATGACAAATGCACTGAAGTAATAAGCATAATAAATAGCGGAGATATGCATAAGTAATAGCATAACAAAGAGAGGATATATGCATAAAAAAATGAAGGAACTAACAGGACAAAAGACTTGCTCAGCAACAGGATGTATAAAAGCAAAGGATTGTACACTAATATTTAAAAAAATATGCTTCAGAGATGGGACGAGTACATTGGAGATTCTTCTACAACAAGAGAGAGCAACCAACAATGCTCAAAAATACAAATGGTCCAGAAATATTAAAAACTGTAGTGGAATCAACAATGGCCAAATTGAAGAGAAACAAAGCAGCAGGACCAGAGAGGATTGTAATAGAGATGATGATGTCCTTAGAAGGCTTTGGCATGGACAGGCTTACAGAAATTTTAAATGAAATCTATAACAGTGGCGATATACTGGAGGACCTAAGCAGATCAATTTTTATAGCACCACCTAAGAAGCCAGATGCATAGGAATGGGAACTCCACAGAACAATCAGTTTAATAAGCCACATAACAAAACTCATCATTCAGATTCTGATGAATAGCGGGCGCAGAAGAATCAGCCAGGAAATAGGACAAGAACAGTGTGGCTTTGTTAAAGATACCAAAATGAGGAATCTGATATTCATGCTCAGAAAACTATCTGAAAGAATAATACAAATGCAGAAAGACCATATCTGTGCTTTATAGACTAAACAAAGGTGTTCAAAAAAGTATGCCACAAAGACTTGATAAAGATGCTCGCCAATCTACAATATTTTCAGAAAAGACACGAGGATAATCAATAATCTATATTGGCAGCAAACTGCTTCTGTACAGATAGGAAGTGAACTCAGCAGGTATACAAAAATAGAAAGGAGTGTAAGACAAGGATGTGTTTTCTCACTTGATCTATTCAACCTAAACAGTAAAGCATTTATGAGAAAAATAAAAACCTTGCCAGGATTTGTCATTGGCGGCCAAAATCTCAATAATATAAGAGACACGAATGACATGGTGCTGATAGCAGACATGGAAAGGAAAATACAGGACCTTCTATAGAAGGTAGCAAAAGAAAGCAAGAATAAAGGACTGTGCATAAACTTAAAAAAAACTGAATGTATGATCATCAGCAAAAAGAGAAGCCCAATATGCCAGTTACAAGTTGGAGAAACTAAAATAAAACAAGTGAAGATATTTAAATACCTGGGAAGTGTTCTGACAGGATGGAAAGTGCAACAAGCTAACTAGAGTACTGAAAGATAAGAAAATCTCATTAGAAACAAAGAAAAGAGTGCTGGATTGCTATGTGATATCTGTTCTTCTGTATGGAAGTGAATGTTGTATGATCTCATCAAGGATGAAGGAGAGGTTTCAGGCAGCAGAAATATGAGTTTACAGAAGGATGCTGAGGATACCAGCACGTGAGCGAAGATGAGGTGTCAGAGTAGATGCAAACAAGAAGAAAACTCATACTTAACATCAAGAAGGGACAGATAAGGTTCCTGGGACATGTAATGAGGAAGGAGGACATGGAGAATTTAATACTCACAGGACACTTAGAAGGAATAGTGAAACAGAGGAAAGCAGTCTGAGACCTACTCGATAGGTCTGAGCAAATGGATGGCAGAGCAGGGTTTGGAAAAGATACCAAAAGAAAATATATTGAGAGCAACAAGAGACATAGCCAAGTGGAAGTCCATGATTGCCTACATTCTGAAGGGATACAGCACATAAAGAAGAAAAATTGTTTTACTAATATATATATATATATATATATATATATATATATATACATACACATAGTCAGTCAGTTAAGTGCCATACGCTTTGGGCAGAAGATTATCTTGCAGTAGGTTGCCATTGCTTTCTGCGGTAGACTGGTTGCCAACCAAGGTTAAAGAACCCAATCTGTCCTATTATTTAACCCATAACTGGAGGAAAGATATGGATTAATTCCTTTCCCAAAGGGATTTTGGTGCATAAGTGAATGCAGGGAATTCAACTGGAATTTGAACTTGGCTCCCCGATTTGTTGTTCTGAACCGATATCCATTGCACCACAATGCACATCCACACACACAGTACACACAGAATTACACATGTACATACATACAGGCAAATTGGGTACCTAGATGGCTTGTCTTGCTAGAACCTATTACAACTGAGTAGTGAGTCCCATCCTCACTGGGTAAACACCATACTTTTGGCCTTGTGCCACATCTAAGAAAATCCTCTCGGAACCTTGACATGGTGTAATCATTAGCAAGCTTATCTCGCTAGAGACATTACAATTGAGTAGTGAGTGTGATACTCACTGGGTAACTCATACATTCAGCCTTTCTTTTGGCTGTGCTTAGAAAATCACCATACATACACACAAATATTTTGATGTATACATACTGTATATATTAACTCTTATGTATTGCCTTATTATTGTATTGCCGAGGTGGCAACACAATACCAGATTATGTGTACTGAAGTATCTACAGCACAATATACATGCTAATGGATATTAAGTACAAATAAGACAAACACATATAAAACAGGACAACAATAATTAGAGAGAGAGGAGAGGTGAAGTTGTTGGAGTCACAGAGAGCACAGTCCAATAATAATCATCAATGACACTCCTGACATTCCTGACTGCTATTAATCCTTATTTATATAGTGTTACGAGGATGCATTTATATATAAAATAATATTAATACTGTCTAAAAAGTTATAGTAAAAGATTTTATAGAGTCCTACTTGTTATCACAAAAAAGTTTTAATTCATGAAGTCGTTGTAAAAATAAGGAAATTAGAAATAGAATGTTTGGAGGATGCTAGAATGTCCAACAAAATTCAAGTAAAATCTAGAGAATTCTAAAGGATTCTAGAATATGCAAATTAGGTGTTAGTCCCTATAAAAATAGATTTTGGGAAGAGAGAAGTTAGTTGTTAAAAGGATTTGCTGACATTATCAACTCCAGCTTTGATTTAAAGATTTATATCTAGCTGAAAGAATCTCTAAGAAAAGTTGCCGACCAACTAAAACTTGAAAGAGAACCTCCTGGAATGAAAAGGGTAACTAGATATTTTTGACTTTTTCATTGACCATATAGAAATTATTATTTATATATACATTGAAAGATTTCCAAAAAGTATAGCACTTAAACTTCTTTGCTATCTTAACTGGGTAAAGATATTTGACACTTTCCTTCCCCTTCGTAACACTTCACCTGCCAGTAGTAAACTCTACATTTCTGTTTTGAATGCAAAAAATTGTAAATTTTGTATACATATCATTTGTTTATCATAAATTAACTATTTGTCTGTGATTTTTAACTCTGAGTTTTGGTCAATCATTTTTTTTCTTCTTTTGTTACACTTAACACATAACAACAGCTATTTTGGACCAAAGACCATTCCATATTGAACAGTACTGAAGGAGTGTCAACTGCTCTACAATACTTATGTATTAACTCTTACACTTATAATCATACAAACTTACGAGAAAAAGATTCACTTTTATTAACTCATTTACAAATTGCCCTCCTTAAAGTTCAAATTACCTCTCTGTTGAGTGTGCACCTCACTTTTCTCTTTTGCTTTCTCCGATCTCTCTTTCCCTCTATCCATCCTGTGAGTATTAAATTCTCCAAGCCCTACTTCCTCATTACGTGTTCCAGAAACATCAGCCGTCTCATCCTGATGAGATCTAATGGTTATCTGCAAACCATTTAAAATTGAAATGATGAGATCTTGCTGCCAATCTAATACTTTGCTTAAATTCATATAGTCTGGGTGTCATAGAGGAAAAAGTACAATTACCATGAAAGTATTCATAGAAAAAATATGGGCGCAAGGCCAAGAGGTTAGAACATTCACTTTTTGGCCATGTGGCTTGGGTTTGAATTTCGCCATAGTTGATTTGTCAGGAAGGTGACTTCTTAATGTTATTAGTCTGAAGGAGATGAACCCAGTGTGCGGTACATTTGGAAAGTGCCTGAAAACCATTTCAAGAGTTGACCCAAACCTTGTGAGTGAAACTGGGAAGACGGCTCACTTTAAGGAGCCGTTGATGTTTGGGTTGCGTGGTGTATTGGATATTAGCTCAGAACGACAAATCAGAGAGCTGAGTTCAAATTCCATTTGAATTCCTTGCATTCACTTATGCACAAATACCCATAAGAAACGTATTAATCCATCTCTTCCCTCCAGTCATGGGTTAAATAACAGGACAGATAGGGTTCTATAGCTTTGGTCGGCAACCAGTGTACCTTAGAAAGTAATAGAAACTACTGCGGAATAACCTTCTGCCCAGTCAATCATGTCACTTTCGAGACATGATCACCCAAGCGTGTATCACGTATGGCACTTAAATGACTGATCTACATGTACCATTATGTATGTATATATGCATGTGTGTGTCTATGTTTTGTGTGTGTATGTGTATGTGCGTATGGCCGAGTGGTTAGAACGTTTGCTTTCTGACCATGAAGCCTGGGTTCGAAACTCAGCATGGTCGATTTGTCAGGGAGGTGACTTCTTAATGTTATTAGTCTGAAGGAGATGATCCCAGTATATGGAACCTTTGAAAAGTGCTTGAAAAACATACCACAGGTTGAAATTAAGTAGACAGCTCCTTTTGAGGAACTGTTGATGGTTATGCTAGCTTGAAGTCATAAGTCATTGTGACCGAGGGTTTGGGTACCCTTGCCTTATTCAAATTGTTGTTCACACCAAATAATATAAGTAAGGTTCACTTAGCATAGCTGCAGTATAAACCACAGGTGGACTCTGTGGGTGTTGAACATGCACTAATGTGTCTGAGCAAGAATCTGCAATGGGGATTAGCTAGCTGCCCTTGTAGATAGGTATCCTCAGATATGAGTGGCCAGCCATACATATACATACATACATTTATATAAAAGGCATTGGGAAAATACATTATGGTGCTGGGAAAATTTACTGAAAATGAGATGCCAGGTCAGAATCAATAACAATGCAGATTCTCAAGGATCTCTTAATACATAGCTGAAGCATCACACCATATGTGGCAACAATATTCAAAGCGTGGATGAATGTTGGACTTGTAGATGTGTAAGATAGATCTGGGTGTGAAAACTTTTCTAGCAGCCATTTTTATATCATTAATAAGCTCAAAATAGGTACTTTTCAAAAATAATTTTTCAAGCTAGGAAATAAGCAAAAAACAGAAAGTGCTAAATCAGGAACGTAAGGTGGAAGTCCAATAATTTCCCATCAAAATCAATTTTTAGCTAATTTTTCTAAAACAGTTTCATAATAAGGAAATGTTAATGACTTTTTCTCTTCTAAAAAGTCAACAAGCAAAATGCTCTCAGCATTCTAGAAAAAATTCATCATAATCTTTCCTTGTAGCTGTCTTGCTTTTTATTTGATTGAACCCTTTCCTCCACCCTTGAGTAAACATTATTTTGATTGAGCTTTGTCTCCAGGATTGTTCTGGTAAAGCAAAGTTTCATTGTCAGTTACAATTTGCCTGAGAAAGCAATCAGGATTTTGATCCTATTTGAAATTAATATTGAAAACTCTGCTCTTGTCTGTTGCTGATTTGGGTTCAACTGTTTTGATACCCAGTGAGCAGAAAGTTTGCTCAACTTTAATTTTTCAGATAATGTTGCATAGGCTGAACCAACTGGGATGTCTAGGGTGTTATCTTGTATTTCTGATGTCAATCAGCTATCAGTTCAGTGAAATGCAGAGGTTTGGTGATGTCCAGGGCCAATTCCTTGATTGTATATCCCTAAGACATAAGTTTATAGGAGTTAATAATGAGAAATGTGAGAAAGGAAGAAAATTTAAATATGTAAAAACAGATGAAAAAATTAAATAAACACTTTATTCAAATTAAATATAAACTAAATTTTTCATTTCACTCTTTGATTGGATGCCCTCCCAATATGGATGCCTGAGGCCATCACACCCTCTTCCCCTGCTTCTGCATTCTACTGCACCAGTCTCAATTAAATCTCAAACAGCATCAACTTTTTTCTCATAATTTGATGTTGAAAGATCTTCAGGTCGATTTGTAATTCTGTTTCGTCATCTTTTGAAATGAGATATCCACTTGTAAATTGTTATTCTTTTTTTTTTGCATATTCTCTTCATAAACTCAAAAAAGCATCATTAATGTTCTCAGTATTTTAATCAACATTTACCATAAATTCAGTGTTAGTTCTTGCTTCAATTTTGGATGGATTCATACTGCTCTAAAGTGAGTAATTTTGAAACTGGTGAAAACTTCAATCTACTACCTTGAAATACTCATGTAAAATCTACCAATACATCCACACCTAAGTCAAACTATTTTCCTGGGTTTTCTAAGAAACTAGATCAAATTTCAGCTGAATTTTATACTCCATGATGCAATGCATAGATTTTCTGTTTTATTTTGAAATAAATGTTTTAATTCATATAAATTTATAGCATCCTTACTCAGCTATTTTTCAAAGCCTTTTATGACTTCATGCTACTTTTCATCTGAATTTTGTATTTCATCATAAAAGAATAATACTGGATTTTATATAGCTCTTCAAGAAATTGAATAGAGATTCTTGCTGAAATTCAAAAAAGAATCTGCAAAGGTATCAATCCATGCTTCAATCATGTCCCCACTGCCATAATGAGCCTCCCTGTGCCTTTTCTATAAATATTTTTATGGTAATTGTACTGATGAACTTTTCTCTTTGGTACCTCAACTTTAAGCACAGTACTAGATTGGCAGCTAGGTATCATCCTTTCACATTTGAAAGGGCTAGATGTAACCATAAGTTCTATGCTAACAGTTTCTTCTTTCACACTTCTCATATATGGAATACTCTCGTAGACTTTTGATTCAGTAGAATTAAAAGTCCTCCAGCTCTATTACTAGTAAAATGTCATGTATCTAAATCTTCCAATTCAATCTATTGGTGTAGAGTAAAATCAAAATTATTTCAGCTTACATTAAAAGCTCCCAATTTATGCCATTGGCTCTTGGTTTTCAATATCCAGCATTAAGAACTTCTAATTATAGTTATTGGTCTATAGTAGGATCAATACACTTTCGGTACCATCAATGGGGAAATATCAGCATTAAAAACTCTCAAAGTCATTGATCTACAGTAATAACAAGATATTTTCAGCTCCTTCAACAAAGAAATGTCATATATTAAAAGCTAGCAAATCAAAATTTTATCTTCAACAATGAGGAAAATATACATGCATTAAAATTTTCCAAATAAATTTCAGCAGATTCTAAGCTCTTTCAAAGAACTTTTGTGTATTAAAAACTCCAAATTCATGCCATTTGTTTTGAATAGAATCAAAAGTTTATACAGCTCTGCCAACAGGGCAATATGCAGCATTAAAAAGACCTAATTATAGCAATTGGTAGTACAGTAGAATTAAATCACTTATAGTACTATCAATAAAGAAATATTATGTATGAAACATTCCCAATTCAAGTCACTAGTCTTTAATAGAACCAAAACAATTTCAGCCCTAGTGATAGGGGAATATCATGCATATAAAGCTTCTAAATTTTCTAATTCAATCCATTGGCCCACAGTAGAGTCAAAGCTCTTTTTCAGCTCCATCAATAGGGAAATTTCTTACATTGAAAGCTTAAACACCATCACCAGCACTAGTGTTGTATTAAATGCTCTCAATTATAGCCGATAGTCTCCAGTAGAGCCAAAGCTTTTAAACTTTGAAAATAGTGAAATGACATGCATAAAAACTCCCATTTCAAACCATTGGTCTAGAATAATCAATACTACATCTGGTCCATCAACAGGGAAGTTCTATACATTAAGAAATCCCAATTCAAGCCATTGGTCTTTCTTGTAGAATCAATATTCTTTCTAGTCCATCAACAGGGAAGTTATATACATTAAAAGATCCCAATTAAAGCCATTGGTCTCATAGAATCAATATTCTGTCTGGTCCATTAACAGGGAAGTTTCATACATTAAGAAATTCCAATTCAAGTCTTACAGAATCAATATTCTGTCTGGTCCATTAATAGAGAAGTTCCATAAATTAAGAGATCCTTAGTCAAGTTATTTGTCTCACAGAATCAATATTCTATTTGGTCCATCAACAGGGTAGTTCTATACAATGAAATATCCCAATTCAAGCCACTGGTCTCGTAGAATCAATATTCTGTCTTGCCCATTAATAGGGATGTTCTATACATTAAGAGATCCGAGTTCAAGCCATTGGTGTAGTAGAATCAATATTCTGTTTGGTCCATCAACAGAGAAGTTTCATACATTAAAAGTTCTCAGTTAAACTCATTGGTCTTGTAGAATCAATATTCTGCCAGGACCATTGACAGGGAAGTTCCATATATTAAGAGATCCCAATTCTAGTAGAATAAATGTTTTGTCTAGTTCATTAACAGAGAAGTTCCATACATTAAAAGTTCGCAATTCAAATCATTTAACCTCAAAGAATCAATAGTCTGTCTGATCCATCAACAGAGATGTTTCATATATTAAAAGTTCCCAATCCAATTCATTGGTCTTGTAGAATCAATATTCTCTCTTGCCCATGAAGAGGGAGATTCCATACATTAAGTGATCTCAATTCAAGCCATTGGCTTAGTAGAATCTATATTCTGTCTGGTCCATCAACAGGGAAGTTTTATACAATATAAATCCCAGTACATGTTAATAGTCTAGTAAAATCATTATTCTGTCTGGCTGATTAACAGGGAAGTTCCATACATTAAGAAATTTCAATTCAAGTCATTGGTCTTGTAAAATAGATATTCTGTCTGGTCCAACAACAGGGAAGTTATCTAACTGAACTTATTTATAAATGGAACTTTGTCTGTGTGTGTGTGTGTGTGTGTGCTTGTGTGTCCGTTATCTATAGACTCCAAAATGGCTGAACTGATTTTCTTGAAAATTTACACAGTTGTACTATAAGTGTCTGCGAGTGTTCTTAGCTAGGTTTTATGTCGAGGTACCCCCGATAAATATCAAAAATCAATAATCAAAAAAATCAGGTTATAGAAGGAGTGGTCTGATTTTAATCAAATTTGATGCACTCATAGACAAAGATATAAGAAACGATATTCAGAAGTTTCAAGGTTGCAGTTCTATCCTTGGATGACTTATTTGACTCTGATATTAGAAATCGATACCCCGATATCCTACTGGGTCTGATCAAAATCAGTTTTTCAGCCCTTTTATTTTAGTTTTTGCTTTGGGTTTTGCTCTAAGTAAGTATAATTGTAGTTCTTAGTATCAGCCATGATACCATTTACTCAGAGGACTTATTTAGCCTTCAAAATTCAGTTTACGACGAAAAAAACTTATTTGATATCAATATCAGGAAATCAAAATTTGACTTATATCCATTCATTTTTCTTTCAGTCTATGATTTCGCTTTAACTGGAAACAACTATTGCTTTTTAGTCTTTCGTGTCAACGTCCAAGAGTTAGAGCTCCAGGACCATGGATTAGTTTTAAAGCTTTCATTACACCTGAGCAATGCAGGGCTACACTGCTAGTATACATTAAAAGATCCCAATTAAAGTCATTGGTCTTGTAGAATCAATATTCTGTCTGGCTGATCAATAGGGATGTTCCATACATTAGGAGATCCCATTTCAAGTCATTGGGCTAGTAGAATCAATATTCTGTCTGATCCATCAACAGAAAAGTTCCATATATTAAACCTCTTAATTCAAATCATTTAATCTCAAAGAATCAATAGTCTGTCTGATCCATCAACAGGGATGTTTCATACATTAAAAGTTTCCAATCTAAGTCATTGGTCTTAGAATCGATATTCTGTCTGGCCCATCAACAGGGAGATTCCATACATTAAGAGAAATCAATTCAAGCCATTGATCCAGTTGAAGCAATTTTCTCTCTGGTCCATAAACATAGAAGTTCCATACATTAAAAATTCCCAATTCAAGTCTTTGGTCTTATAGAATCAATATTTTTTAAGGCTCATCAGCAGGGAAGTTCAATACATTAAAAGATCCCAATTTAAGCCATTGGCCTAGTAGATTCAATATTTGGTTTATAGTGGGCTATCCATTCTTTTCCAGATTATAATGGAGAGTCCGTTCTAGTGAAGGGTAGTAGTATATTGTTGACGATTGACAGAATTTGGCCTTGTTGTAGATAGTCCACTATAAGTCATAAAGAAAGGTTATACACCAAGAAAAGCAAACTGAGTTGAAAATAACATTTTATATATACATATATCAATTAAGGTTTTTACAATTAAAGTAATACTTGAAGTATAGGTCCAACGGACATTAAAATGTTCATGGCAATAAAATGCTGAAAAAAGAATTAATGCTTAGGAATGAGGGAGCATAGTAAGTAAGGAATGTCTTTGATGTATTTGCTCCTTAGGTCAGTAAGTAGTTTTGAGACAGTGAAAGATAAGAGGAGAAGGAAGGGAGGCTAGGATAGTAAGCCGCTTGACTTAGGTCAAGGGGATACTGATTACACTCCTCTCTCTTGAGTTTGTGTCTGTCTGTCTGGCGATGCTTTCTGTATCACCATTTTATTTTGACTTTTTGGATCGCAGGTGATCATTTGGGAATTCATATCCGTATTTGATTCTGGGCTTCCCATTAGCCGATAAATAAAATTTGTGTAGGCTCGCGAACTGGAAATTTAATATTTAATTAATTTTTATTTTTCAGCCGGAACATCTGCACGAACCCAACTGTGCATCGTCGAGTTTTGGTCATCTGCTTTCTGGTCGTTAGAGTGCAAACATCCGGTCCCTCGCTATGCTCCATATCACCACAGTCCATCAACAGGAAAGTTCTATACATTATAAGATCCCAATTCAAGACATTGGTCTCATAGAATCAACATTCTATTTGTTCTACAGGGATGTGGACAGAGCAGCAATATTATAGATTAAAAGCTTTTAATTCAAATATTGGTCTACAGTAACTTCAAAACTCTTCTACTTCCATCACCAGGGAAATTTCATGCATTAAAATTTTCCAATTCAAGTCATTGCAGAATCACAGCATTTTTAGAACTGACAACAGGGAAATGTCACGCAATAAAAGCTTCCATTGGTCTAGTGTAAAATCAAAATGGTTTCAGCTCCATTGACAGGCAAATGACATGCATTAAATCATTCAAAATAAAGCCAATGGCTCACAGTTCAGTCAAAGCTCTTTCAGCTCTATCAACAGAGAAATAACATGCATTTGAAGCTTAAAATTCAATTCATTGGTCAACAATAGAATCAAAACTTTTTTTCAGTTTCATCAATTGAGAAATTTCTTACATTAAGAGTTTTCAATTCAAGCCATTAATTTACAGTAAAATGAACAATTTTCAGCCTCATCATCAGGTAAATCTCTTACTTTAAAAGCACCCAATTGAAGTTCTTGTTCTACAGCAGAACTGAAGCATTTTCAGTTCATTCAACAGGGAAATACCATGTGTTAAAATCTACTAACTGCAGCCATTGGTTTTGTGTAGAATCAAAGCTTTTACAGTGCCAATGATAAAGAAATATAAAGCATTAAATACTATGAATCCAAGTCATTAGTCTATAGTAGAATCAAATTTTTTTTAACTATGCTTAACACCATACCATTTTTATTAAAACAAAACATGTCATACAGAAGGAATATTTTTACCGTTGCTATCAGAAGAACAGAATTCAGGTATGTAAACAATAATACAAAATTTTAAGGGCCATTGTATATAAAACAAACTAATAAAAAATAACTAATACTTGGGTTACATCATCATCATCATCATAATCAACAATAACAATATCATCATCATCAACACCATCATCATTAATGCTAGAAAGTTCCTGAATGTAACACTGCAAAATTCAAACGCCAGTTTTTGGTACAACCAAATGAATTTGTAACAATAAAATTTACCTGACATTTCCTTTTTGCTTATATATATGCATAAGGTAACACATGTTCCTTATGGTGGCTTATTTATTGACATTGTGCAACATATGTTGCCCATAGAGAGGCAAAAATACAAAGGCCAAGTTAAACTCAGTATGAAATACTACTGACACATATTGTCTGACTTTTATCCTTTAACTATCTCTATTCTGGATTGCATACAAAACAAGGCCATTAACCCACTGTACCTGACAGGTTACATGCTAAGAAAATAAAATACAAAGACTCTGATTTTAAAATTTGTACACTGTGGGTAGTCCAAGAAGATAAAATGGTCTGAACTGTTTAAATTTAAATGAATGTGTCTGCTACTGATCAATTAAGGAATTATTATACTCAGTGTTTTTTATAGAACTGATTGAGGAAGCATTCTTTCTGGGGTTTGTTCCATTAGGTAACAGTTATGGGAAAAAATAGAACTTCTTCTTTACTAATAGAATACAAAGAAAATAAGGATAAGCTGACTGTGTATATGATATGGTAGTTCCTAGTTATGGATTAGTAGAACCAATGACTCATTTGCTAAAAAACTCATTATAGAGTAGGGTGAGTCTAGTAACAATTCATCAATGGAAAAGAGGTTGTAGAATATTAAGGGGGGAATAAGCAACGCTTATTATCTAATAATTGAAATTGTATAATAATTATAATTAAAGATGCGACCAATTGTCTATCAGGCTGTGACTTTGCATGGGCATATGCAATGTATATCCAAAAATCTCCATTCTGCATGAGTGACTTACAGATGCTTGTGCCATTAAATACACACACACACACACACACGCGCGCGCACACACACACACAATTTAATTGAGTTTGAAATAAGACATTGGAATAATAACCCTTCCTCTCTAACTCAGTCTTGATAACCCATACCTTGGGCTGAGTAATAAAATGTGAAGATAACTACTAGAAAGTAGTTAATTTTTGTAAACTCTAAAAAGTCAGATAATTATAAGGTTTTACTGAACATTTCAGAAATTATTCAGTAATAAAGACAATTCTCTTTTAAAGCTTTTTTTAGTTTTCAAGAAATATTTTTTAAGTATGTGATTGAATTTAAATATACATGCACATAAAAAATGTAATTTGAATGAACCTGATATGGATTGTGTTGCATTTCTACCTGGCAACATTCCCTGGATAACAGGAAATGAGTATAAACTGGCACTCTTTACAATTCCTTTTGTATCTAAAATTTTTTTTTTATTCGTATCACCCCAAGCAAGGTGGTAATGTCACTGATGTGCAAGGGGCTACATAATAGTGAAAAGATTGAGAAAGCTGGAAACCACATCCTACACAGGGAACAAGGGATGAGCCACTTAACCTGTTCAATAGACATGGGTGGAGTGTGAACCGAGTGATAGATAGATCTATCTACTCCAATTGAAAAAAAACAAAGTGAGAAGATTGGAAAAGAGAAAGCCAGAAACCACATCCTAAACAGGGAACAAGGGATGAGCCTCTTAACCTGTTCAATAGACATGGGTGGCATGTGAACCGGGCGATAGATAGATCTATCTACTCCAATTGAAAAAAAACAAAGTGAGAAGATTGGAAAAGAGAAAGCCAGAAACCACATCCTAAACAGGAAACAATGGATGAGCCTCTTAACCTGTTCAATAGACATGGGTGGAGTGTGAACCGGGTGATAGATAGATCTATCTACTCCAATTGAAAGAGAAAAAAAAAACAAAGTGAGAAGATTGGAAAAGAGAAAGCCGGAAACCACATCCTAAACAGGGAACAAGGGATGAGCCTCTTAATCTGTTCAATATTTCTTAATAAATGTATTTTAAATGAAAATAATTTAGAGTTGAAACTTGATAGTCTTGCCATCAGTGAAGCAAGAGGTACTAAACTAATAATTATCTAATCTAAACTTATTTATGAATGGAACTTTGTCTGTGTGTGTGTGTGTGTGTGTGTGTATCCGTTACCTATAAACTCCGAAATGACTGAAACGAATTTCTTGAAAATTTACACAGTTGTACTATAAGCGTCTGTGAGTGTT
Organism: Ascarosepion bandense; assembly: GCA_037127315.1. Taxonomy (NCBI): domain Eukaryota; kingdom Metazoa; phylum Mollusca; class Cephalopoda; order Sepiida; family Sepiidae; genus Ascarosepion; species Ascarosepion bandense. The sequence continues at coordinate 2,658,180 of JBBBDQ010000424.1, read as the reverse complement.
CTTAGCTAGGTTTTGTGTCGAGGTACCCCAATAAATATCGAAAATCGATAACCAAAAAATTGGGTTATAGAAGGAGTGGTCCGATTTTAATCAAATTTGATACACTCATAGATAAAGACATAAGAAACAATATTCAGAAGTTTCAAGGTTGCAGTTCTTACAACAGTGCAGAAAATCGATAATATATATATATAAATGGCAAGATGTTTGTGTGTGTGTCTGTTTATCTACCTGTATGTCTGTATTTTTTTCAGCCCTTTTATTTTAGTTTTTGCTTCAGGTTTGGCTCTAAGTAGGTATAATTGTAGTTCTTAGTCTCAGCCATGTTACCATTTAGCCTTCAAAATTCAGTTTATGATGAAAAAAACTTATTTGATATCGATAACAGGAAATCAAAATTTGACTTACATCCATTCATTTTTCTTTCAATCTGCAGTTTCGCTTTAACTGGAAACAACTAATGCTTTTTAGTCTTTCGTGCCAATGTCCAAAGAGTCTGAGCTCCAGAACCATGGATTAGTTTTAAAGCTTTCATTACACCTGAGCGACGCCGGGCTATACTTCTAGTAAATGATAAAATCATATTAATACAGATATTATAAGTTTATGTAATAATTACCAAAAAATGATTGATAAATTTGGTATACATATATTATATAAATATATGAAAATATAACAATATCTCATAATTATATTATTTTTTTAGATTCTCTATTCTTTCAGGATGTGGAGAACCATGGCCCTTCACAGATTCTATTTCATTATTATTTGTCAATTGCCATAATTTCTTTTGAAAGATTGTGGAGCAATTTTTCATTACATTCTCCATATTTGTCTAAAATTCTAAAATGAGATATTGTAATTATTTGCATTGTTTACATTGTTTGGTTCTGTTGCTTTCATCTTTATTGCCATATTTAGAATGTTTCAGCCATTGTATGCTCTGACCTTCTTCAGGTGACTGGAATTTTGAACTGAAACCTTTATTTGGGTCACTGGGTTAGATTGTTCTCATTCCATGAGTCATGCCGCTACAAGATGTCTTAGTTTTCTCCTTTTAACTTAACTTTCTAAGTTTTTGTTCATCACTGCTGTAGCCAGGTATTTAACTCACAACTCTTTGGGTCAAGTCACAGGATCCAACCAATACATGGCCCATACTTTTATCCACTTATCCTCAAGGACACATGGCCCAGTGGATAAAATACTTGAGTTAAATTGAGATAAGTAAGACATCAGGAAGTGACATGATTCATAGAATGAGAACAATCTACCCCAGTGATTGAAATAAAGGGTTTGGTTCAAAATTCCAATCACCTAAAGAAGGTTGAAGCATGGAACAGCTGAAACATTGTGAATGTAGCAACAAAGATGACGACAACAGTCACAACAATATAAATACTTTCTCCATGGTTTCAGAATTCTGAATAGTCTTTCTCTTCTACTAGATGCTTGGAAGCCCAGTCTACCTTGCTATTTAACCTATAGCTGGGAGAAGAAGAGATGGATTCATGCATTTTCTGAAGGAATATTAAAATGAACAAATAACATTCTATTCGTTATTGAATGATTATAATTTTGACATCATCAGATTAATTTATACTACCAGAAAATAATGTTTTTATAATAAAAAGACTCCACTACATCAAGAGGGTAATTTGTTAAGTTTTATATCAAACATGGGCAACATTTTTCAAGTGGTGCATTGACTGATTTATGGCTCATCATTATGCATGTTCAGTCAGTCAGTTAAGTGCCATACGTGATGCATGCTTGGGCGATCATGTCTCGAAAGAGACATGACTGACTGGGCAGAATATTATCCCGCGGTAGGTTACCATTGCTTTCTGCGGTAGACTGGTTGCCAGCCAAGGCTATAGAACCCAATCTGTCCTGTTATTTAACCCATAACTAGAGGGAAGAGACAGGTTAATACCTTTGCCAAGGGTATTTGTGCATAAGTGAATGCAAGGAATTCAACTGGAATTCGAACTCGGCACCCCGATTTGCCATTCCGAGTCGATGTCCGCTGTACCACAACGTATGTTACACTACTAAAAAGACTCAAGGTAATTTTTTCTAGTAGTTACCTCAGATATTTTTGTTACTGATATCCATATGCATAGGCATATACCTTAGAAATGGGGGAAGAGATTTTTCTATAATTAAAAAATTGAAGTTTTCGTATAATATTATTTCTGATGACAGTGTGATTAATACATGTTGCTACATGTGATTTATTTCTAATTTATTCATTTGAAAAATAAAAAAAAGTATATTTCTTTCTCAGAGAAAAAATTATGAATAATTCCTATTTCAAAAGCAAAAGATGTTTACATGTATGATGTTTCTTAGTGAAAATCGCTGATGGTCTGAAATGATGAAAATGTTATTTTCACTGAAAGTTTACAAAATTCAAGAATCATTGTTTATTTATGTGGTTATGTATAAGAGACTGTGTGAGTGACAAGTGAGAATGAAAAGAAACAAATAAAATTTTAATTGTCATATTTTTCCAACTAAGAGGCCCAGGTTCAAACCTCACCATGGTTAATTTGTAAAAGAGGGGATTTCTTCGACATTATCAAAATGCAGAGGCGATCCCAGCGTATGACACGATTGGAAAAGGTCAGAAAACTATACTGCTCATCGACCAAAGCCTTGTGAGGGAATTGGGCAGATGGAATTGTTCACTGATGATTCTTCGAGCACAAAATCATAAGACATTGTGACAAAGGGTTTGAGTGTACTGGCCTTGATCAAACTGTTGATCGTACCAAATGGTGTCCTCTCTCTCTCTCTCTCTCTCTCTCCCAGAAATACTAACGAAGATCTGCTCAGCATAGTTTTTTCTATAGAGAAAAAATTTTCACTATAACTAAAAATTGTAATTTTGGTATATTATTATCACTGATGAACGTTTGATTAACACCTGAATGTAATTTCTTTCAAACCTAGTCATTCAAAAATACAAAAACTGTTTCTAAAATAAAAAAAATATTTCTTCTCTAGATAAAAAATCAAATATGAATACTTCCTGCTTTTAAAACAAAAGATATTTGCACGTATGCTCTTCCATAGTGAAAATCGCCAATAGTTTAAAATGATGAAAATGTTATTTTTAACTGAAAGTTTACAAAATTCAAAAATCATTATTTACAATGTACATTAAGTATTGCCAATATTTAAATAATACTGGACTATTCTGTTTTGATTGTGAGGGAAACCGAAAAAGACGTATCAGAGTCATAATTTGGTTTCAGTAACAAAAAGAAAGAAAGAAAAAAGATAGGTGATTATGTGTTTAACATTTGCTTCAGTGAAATGGACAAAATTTAAATATTTTAATTTGTATCCTCTTACTTCTTTTAATGCCTGTATTCATACTGATGATTACTATTTTGCTAAAGTTATTAAGTTCAAATATTTATGAATGCAATAGGGGAATTTCAACAGATATTTCATAGTCATGGAACTTGCAAAGAGATTATGATAAGAGCTTCAATCATTAACTTAAGAATTAAGATTCATCTGAAATTTCAGAGAGCAAAACAATGACATTTTCACAATGACATGATTAATGATTTATTAATATGATTATAATAATACTTATAATAATAAATAATATTTTTGCATAATCATCACAGTAATTGTCATAACCATAAATAATATCTTTTATTCTCTCTCAACTTTTCCACTCCCTCATACATTTATTCTCTCTCTCTCTCTCTTGCTCTCAATCAAATAATTTTCTTGCTCCTTCTCTCTATCTGGCTGTCTGCTCTTTTCCTTCTCACTCTCTTTATCTTTTATTCTCTCTCTACTTTTCCACTCCCTCATACATTTATTCTCTCTCTCTTGCTCTCAATTGGATACTTTTTCTTGCTCCCTCTCTCTATCTGGCTGCCTGTTCTTTTCCTTTTCACTCTCTTTATCTTTTAATCTCTCGCTAATTTTCCACTCATAAGTTAATTCATTGTCTCTCTCTCTTTCTCTCTCTCTCTCTGCTTATCTGATACTTTTTAATTGTTGATACTTTCCCTCTCTTGAACTCTCACTCTCTCTATATATATTTTGTAGTCTGCTGTTTCATTCTCACACTCTCTTTCTTTAGATCTCTCTCTCTCTACTTTTCCACTTTCTTATTCTTAGTCTCTGTTTCTCCCATTTTCTCTTTCTTTTGGCAGCCCACTGCTTGCCTGCTCACTCTCTCTTTCTTCTGATCTCTCTAATTTTCTACTTCATTCTTACTCTCTCTCTCTCTCTCTTTCCTTTTCTAACTTTCCCTCTATAGAGTGCTACATTCCTGCTTGCTGTCTTTATCTTTTGATCTTTCTCCACTTATCCACTCCCTCATTTTTTCTGTCTCTCTCTTTCTATCTTGTAACCTGCTGCTTTCTTTCTTTTCTCTTTTTCTTTTGAAATCTGTTTACTTTTCCTTCACCTCTCTCTCTCACTCTCTCTCTCACTCTCTCTCCCACTCCCTCTCTCTAGTAATCTGCTGTTTTCTTTCTCACTCTCTTTCTTTTCAGGGTCCTGGGTATGAGCAAGGCCTCTGACTGGGAGGTTTTGAGGAGCATGGTACAACTTCTTAATTGCTGTTGTTCCTAGGCCTACCCTGACCCGGGATGGTAGCACCTGTTAAGGTACCAGCTATAGGCAAATAGTTAACCCCCAAACTGTGGTCAAAATACTATGAAAGTATAAAAATAGACTTTTATAGAAATATATACATAAAAATAGAATTTTTTAAAATATCCATTTTTTAAGAAAAAATATTACCAACAATACATTTTTGAAGGAAGAAATTATTACCATAACACATTTTTGAAGGAAGAAATTATTACCATAACACATTTTTGAAGGAAGAAATTATTACCATAACACATTTTTGAAGGAAAAAAAATCTATTGTCATAATAATTTCATACATACGCACCGTAATGGGGGCACTAGAGGGTGATGTCATTGCGAGGATCACTAGGGGGTTTCGGGTCTTTCAACATCATACCCCACTCACCACGCTGACCCGACCAGAGATGATCAGCCTCCGACCCACCCTCAATAAGCGCTTTCAGAGACTGGAAAATTACGTTTAGGCCCGGTACGAAACCCTGCAAATGTTTCCGATTGGCGACAGTCAGAGCCACTTTTCCATTTAGAGGCGAACCGCACATGAGCTTGTCCGAAACATTAATTTAGACGCAGAATTTTGGGGAATTTTAGCTAACAATTTGGAATCCAGGCACTCTCTCTTTTGATCCATAACCAATTAGCTGTTCTTTCCGTTGTTTCAGTTATGGACTTGAGTGCTTTTCTTTTTTTACTCCCACTATCCCAATATCTCTTAAGGCTTTGCATAAGGACGTTGCTGCAAATCCTCTAGTCCCCACTTCTATAGGAGTGCAGCTAGCCCTCCAGCTTTTAACCCTTCAACTCTCCAGCAGTTCGTCATATTTTAACTTCATAATACATTTTTGAAAGAAAAAAATATTACCAGCAATACATTTTTGAATACAAAACTAGAAGACATCTTCAGTTTTCTAAAATAAAAAAAGAATTTTTCTTCAAAATCTGACTAAATCAACCTTCTCACTAAACATTAAAAAGAAAATACCTTCAAACACCACCTTTTTGACATTAAATAACCCACAGAGGTTGATATGTTGTTAAACAAAACTCAAACTCTTTCATTTGATATCTCTTCAGTTTTCTACTCCTTTATTCTTACTCCCTCTCATGCTCCCTCTCTCATTGGTAGTTTGCTACCCTTTCTTCTTTTGACATCTTTCTATTTTTTCAGATTCTTACTTTCTATCTCTCTCTCTTTCTCTCTCTCACTCTCTCACTGCTAATCTCCTGATTTCTTTCTCACTTTTTCTTTTGATATCTTTCTATTTTTACACTCATTTATTCTTACTTTCTCTCTCTCCCACTTACACTCTCTCCCATTTTTTCTCTCTTGGCTAATCTGCTGCTTTCTCTCTCGATTTCTTCTTTTGGTCTACCTCTACTTTCCAACTCCTTTATTTTCATTCTCTCTCTTTCTCACACTATCTCTCTCTCACTACTTTCCTCACTGTTTTTCTCATTCTTACACTTATCTCTCTCCAAATCTCTCTCTCTCTCTCTCTCTCTCTCTCTCTCTCTCTTTCCCTGAAGCTCTGCTGCTTTCAGTCTTGCTGTCTATCATCTGATTTCTCTGTACGTTTCCACTCTTTCATTCTTACTTCTTCTTATACACACACACACACACTCTCTCTCTCTCTCTCTCTTTCTCTCTCTCTCTCTCATGGTATTCTGCTGCTCACTCTTTTTATCTTTTCATCTCTCTCTACTTTCCTCTCATTAACCTCAGAACAGATTTTCCTCCTTCAAAATCATCTCTGAAGAAATTAAATCTTTTAATGGCCAATTACAGACAGTGTTCAAAAATATCAAATACACTGTAAGCCAAAAATTATACCAATGATATATTTTAGGATTTTTAAAAGTCTATATAAGAAGTGTATATAAGACCCTAACTAGGAAGTTACAGTTAATGACATAAGGACACACACACACACACACACACACACATACACACACACACACACACACACACACAAGGGTAATTGAACTTTGTTGGGCTGTAATGCTTGCTGCTGTCAATGCCAGATCAGATCAGATGGCAGTATCTCTTATACAGAGGGACGCAGTTTTGAAATCAGCCAGAGAGTACATTTTTTTTGTTTTATTAAGTTTCTTGAATGTGAATATATGGCTGGCTGCTCATATCCAAGTATGCCAGTTAACTAGAGTGGATAGCTAATCCCCATTGCAGATACCTGCTCAGGTACACTTGTGTTTGTTCAACACTGACAGAGCCAACCTGTGCTTTATGCTGCAACTATACTAAGCAGACCTTAGTTACAGTTTCTGGGAGAGAGCATGTTATCTAACTTGAACAACAGTCTGAACAGGCCAGGATGCCCAAACTCTCAGTCATGATGACTTGTGACGACATACTAGCAAAACCACTGACGATTCCTTAAGGGTCCTGTCTATTCAACTTCACTCACAAGGCTTGGGTCAACCCATGGTACGGTTTTCAGGCACTTTTATTTTTTTAATTTTTTATCTTTTTAAATTGGAGTAGATAGACCTTACTATAACCCTGTTCATACTCCACCCCCTTCTATTGATCAGGAAGGGGTTCCCAGCTCACTTTTTCCTCTACTTAGGCCTCAATAGTGGAACTTTTGCAACATTTCTATGATGTGGGTGGAGAGTGGCAACAGCTCTTCATACTGAGGGTACCAGGTTGACAGTTTTCATGTTGCTGCTTTCAACTGGTAGTTAGGAGCCCTAACTCTTGCATAGCATCTTGAGTGGCTTCTCTGATCAGCAGTTGCATAATATTGGAGTTCTTGTAGTGCCATGACGTGTACGGATAGGTGTCCCTGCAAGTTTCTCCAGTGGGCAACCCTGAAGCCAGACTGCAGTCTGTGCCAGTTCGCTTCCTGCATATGTCCGTCTGCTATCACTATGTAGCTGATGACTGTCTGCTACCACTACTCAAAGCCTCTCCTTATCAAAAATAACAAAATACTCACAACTACAAATACAATGCTAAACCAGCCTCACAAAAATCACCCAAGCACCTCAACATTTCTTTCACTAACATCCATGGTATGCATACCAACTTTTGCAGTATGGAATCTTTCCTCTACATCTTAGCTCTCTGCAAAACTAATCTGAACCCCACAATACCCTCCTCTGATTTCTCAATTCCAGAATATCTTCCCCTCTTTAGGAAGGACTCCAGTATTCACATGTATGGCCTGGGAGATTATGTCAGCAAACATCTCCCTCTTGCTAAGGAGGTTTTTCTTGAATCTCTTAACAACCCATTCATATGTCTCCATCTCACTCTACTAAACTCAGCTATCTTTTCTTTCTCAAACATTCCATTTCCTCTTCCTTGATGGACAATACTCTGATAATATAAATAATTACCCATTTATCAACATATTTGTGTTCAGTGACTTTAATGCCCACCATACCAAGTGGCTGAAAATGTCTGTCATTGATCTTGCTGGTATCCACACCCAGTCTCTCATGCAAGTGGTGAATATGTTTCCCTAGTAAGCCTGAAGTACAAGCTTCTATGCTTCACTTCTATCCCTGACTCCTGCTATGCCATGCAATTTTGCCTTCTTGGCAACTCTGATCATGTTCTGGTTTCTGTTAATATCTCTCTCTACTCTCCTTCCCCCAGGAACCTCTATCCTGCAGAATCTCTTACTGTTATCAAAGGGCAAACTTGAAGACACTCCAAAATTCTTTCTGTGACATCACTTGGAAAAAAGTGTTTAGACTCCTCGTTAAAGACAGCACCTCTGAGGTCTCCTCCTGGGTGAAAGCTGGCATTGATGCTTTCATCACAGCCAGGAAGATCCATCTTTAACCTCATTTACCCCACTGGTTCTTCCCTGTTTGCTAAGTGACCATAGCTCACAGGAATCACTTCTTCTGGCTTTATCAGAGCCATGCATCTGACCATCATCGGCACCTTTTTGCCTCTACTTGTAATGAATGTAAGAAAATCCTCAATGACACTAAGCTGCTGTTTGCTGACAGAATGAAGCAGTGTATAGCGGCCTGCAAGTTCAGATCCAAAGACTACTGGCATCTCTGCAAAAGTGTGTTAAACAGCAGCAAACCTTCCATCCCTCCTTTAATCAATAAATATGAGGTCCTCACAGCTACAACAGACAAAGCTAAGTGCTTTGCTTACAGATTCTCCTCCAGCTCCTTGTCTGGAGTATCAGCACCCTGGATGTGCGTTGTGGTACAGTGGATATTGGCTCGGAACGAGAAACCGGGGAGCCGAGTTCGAATTCCCGTTGAATCCATTGTATTCACTTACGCGCAAATACCCTTAGGAAAGGTATTAATCCATCTCTTCCTTCCAGTTATGGGTTAAATAGCAGGACAGACTGGGTTCTATAGCCTTGGTCGGCAACCGGTCTACCGCAGAAAGCAATGGCAACCTACTGTGGGATAATCTTCTGCCAAGTCAGTCATGTCTCTTTCGAGACATGATCGCCCAAGCGTGTATCACGTATGGCACTTAACTGACTGACTTTCCACCTCGATCTGAGTTTCAACTGAGCAATGTTTACATTACCCCCTCACTAGTCTCTAACATAGTTTCAAAGTTTGATCTCCATAAGGCGAGCAGAGGTAACAGAATCCCAGTCATCCTCTTAAAGAAATGTTCCCCTGAACTCTCCTCTGTCCTCTTCAAACTAAACAACTACTGTCTCTGTATCTCACTTTCCTGCCTGCTGGAAGTCTTCTTCTGTGGTTCCTGTTTTTAAGAACTAAGGAGAACCCTCAGACCCCTCCAATTATCACCCTATTAACTTCCTACTGATTTTTAAAAAAATGTTTGAGTCATCATCAATGCTGAAGTGGTTCAACATCTCATAGCCCACTGATTATTCTCCAACAGACAGCATGGCTTACACTTTCCCAGGTCTACCGCTGACATGCTAATGATCATTACTGAGTACATACACCAGGCTCTCAATAAGCTCAAGCTGTTGCCCTGGATATCTTTACAGTATTTGACAGAGTGCGGCATGGTATGTTGGTCTTCTGTACAAGCTACATGGCGATGTTATATCTGGATGCTTGTTTGATTTAATCAAATCATTCCTAGCAAATCGTATAATGAAAAGCATATTGAACAGGCATACTTCCAGAGCCTATCATATGAATGCAGGTATCCCTCAAGACTCTATCCTAGGTTCTATGTTTTTTTCTGGTTTTCATAAATGATCTCCCCAATGTAATCAGATCCCAAGTAGGCATCTACACTGATGATACCACCATTTACTCTTGCCTCATTAAGAAATCTGCCAATGCTGACAAAACAAATCTTGCTGCTGCTCTCAAAAAGGATCTTTAGTCATGTGGACTAGGGTAAGAAATAGCTCATAAATGCTATCATTTAACCACCATAGGTAATCCTACCCACTATCAGCATAGATCACACTAGTCTCCCTAAAAACAATACAATGTGCTTCCTAGGCCTCACTCTCTCAGCTGACCTTAAGTGGAACAACTACATTGGATTAATAGTTAAATCTACTGCTAGTAAGTTCGGGTCCCTGTGTCAGGTCAGGAAGTTTTCCTCTTCTGAATCCATCATGCACATATACAAATCTACCATCCACCTGTGTATTGAATACTGCTGTCATATCTAGTTGGGTGACCCAGCTTTTCATCTTGGGGTTCTTACCAAAATCCAAAGGAGAATTTGCAATGTAGTTGATCCCGACCTGGTGGCTCAACTCCAGTCTCTCTCTCAACAAGATGTGGCTTCCCTCTGTCTCTTTTACGAATACTTTCATGGATTCTGTTCCGATGAACTTAGTGCCTTGATGCCTCTGATGCAAAAATTTACTTGAGCTTCTAGACTAGCAACAATGTCCCATGCTTTTACAGTGAAAACAATCAAGAGTAACCACAACTTCTACTCCAGCTGCTTCTTTTATTGCAGTTCCCACCTGTGGAATTCCCTTCTGTATTCTTGCTTCCCTGATAGCTACAATCACCAAGAGTTTAAATGCAATGTTAACTGGCATCACTTATATCCTTGATTCTCATTTGTCTTCTTTCTTTACACTTTACTCTCATGCAGCTCTCTTCAAACCAGTGTTCTCATCCTTCTCTTACCCATTCTCTGACACCTACTGTGACCTGTTCTCTTTTTCTTCACTCTTCTATTATGTAACCCCCTGCGCACCAGTGGCAGTACAGCCTTGTTTGCGATGAGATGATTATTATAAAAAAATTCAGTGTTTGTGTATCAATCTGATGACACTACAGTGGATTCAGAAAGAATTGGATGATATATCCAAGAAGCATCATGGCATTTGGAGTGATCACTAGTGATGGTAATGTTATGCTCTCATTCATCTTCTAACAGGGCCTCAGACTTAACACAGAGGCCTATATCAAGTCATTTGACAAGTTAGAACTGCTCTGGATCAAGAGGGTGGCTGCTGGAAGACTCTGAACCATGCTACACAAGCAGAAGAACCCAATCATGGCTGTCAGACATTTTCTGTGACCATATCACCTCTTCCATCTGGCCATTTAACTCCCCAGACTGTCACCTTGATTGTTATGTGTGGGGCACAGTTGAGCCAGAGACCAATAAAATTACTTGTAACACCAAAGATAAACTGAAGGCAATGATTTTGGCAGCATTCACTAACTTAAACAAGGAGACTTTCCAGAAAAGTTACAGAAGATTCCAAAATTATCTGGATGTCATGACTGATGCCAATGGCAATTTTACTGGGTGTGTAATTTTGGCAAATATATCTATTAAAATGAGATATCAGTGTTCATTTCATTTTCACATTATTTAGGTGACAATTTATCCATCGCACCCGGTATATACATATGTGTGTGTGTGTGTGTGTGTGTGTGTGTGTGTGTGTGTGTGTGTTATATACATACCTATGTATGAACATTAATAAGTATGTCTCAATCCTCATAAATACGTTGGACACTATTGTGAGGTAAGGCGGTTATATTGTTGTCTAGCAATTCACCATTAGCATTGGCTATCTACTTCACACAGCTGGCGAGTATTGCATTTTGTTGATGCTATAAAGATTATTATTTCATTTTCCAACTTCCATTTTGGTTATTTCTCATTCAGTAACCTTTTTAGGCAACATCAATATGTATGTATATATATATGTATGTATGAGATAACAACATATAAATTTTTATATATGAAGAATAACTTTTAAAAGCAAAGAGTATGAAAAATTGGGACATGTTTCATCTGATATAACTTTATCGAACTAGATTCGTTGACATTCTTATGACTACACATGTGTATCAATGAAAAATACTGGTTCTTTCAAAAATATTAAAATTACCATTGTCTCTCATTCATGTACATGTGTAGTCACAACGTCAACAAACCCAGTGTGATGAAGTTCTAATGGATGAAACACATCCCAAAATTTCTTCCAGTTTGTCATACATTTTTTCTTTCAAAAATATGTATGTATGTATTCTTACACAGGGGCTAGGATGTTCACTTTCCAACAATGTGACACAAGGTTCAAATCTCACCCAGATTACTATGTCAAAAAAAAATTCATGTTATCAGAACAAGAAAGCAATGTAGCAACATTAGAAAGTGTCTGAAAACCAAACCAGATGCTAAAAATTGTAACTAAGGTCAGCACAGTATAGTTGCAGTACAAATCACAGGTGGGCTCTGGGCATGTTGAAGAAATACAATTGTGCCTGAATAGGCATCCGCAACAGGGATTAACTAGTTGCTCTAGCAGATAGGTATGCTTTGGAAAATGAATAGCCAGCCTATATATATATATATATATATATATATATATCCGCAGACAGATCTGTTTCACTGTATCACAACTCATCAGTACAGTTAGACTCCGATTGCTTTTAACCCCAGGATTGAAACCCGACCGAATTGGCATCAGTCGGCAATTCTACCTCTGGGCTATGGGCTATTTATTTATTTATTTATTTATCTGTAAATTCAGATAAAATTTAGAGTGGAATAAATATTTTCAACATGTCAGTTTAAGACATGCATTATCAACCCCATTTAAACAAGGAATGAGGAAAATTCTAATGCCTGAGGAAGGGGCTAGTAAAAGAAGGGGTGGGGGAATATTGGCTATCATAGAGTTAAGAGGAATCTTAGTAGTAATTTCTCTTATGGTAGTGGGAGGCATGTGGCTTGACCAATTGGATTAGTATGTAGTGGTGGGTAGGAGGGAAAAGGTTACTGCTTCACAAAATTTTTAAAAATTCAATTGTGACTAAATGGAAGAATGAGATAATTATTGCAATTTAAATTTATTCCTGTGACGACACATCCTAATGATATCAGAAAAAAACAAAAAACTCTGAAAAGTGAAGACATTACAATAATGTCTTTGCAAAAGTTTGAAGTTGGCATGAGTAAAATAGCACTGCTAAGTGACAAACATCTCCACATTAGTTCTATTATACTTTTATCCCTATCTTGTTATCAAGCACATTGTGACAAGAAACCTGCTTGCCTAAAATGCCTTTCTACCAGTAAACTACTGAAAACCAACAATTTTTGGCACTAAGCATCATTACAATTTAACAATTTAATTTTTCTATATATAAGGAAAACCAGTGTATATATATATATATTTATATATAAATATATATTTATATATGTATATATATATATATTTATATATGTATATATATATATTTATATATGTATATTTATATATATATTTATATATGTATTTATCTATTTATTTATTTATATATATTTATATATGTATTTATCTATTTATATATATTTATATATGTATATATATATATTTCTGTATATAAGGAAAACCAGTGTATATATATATATACTGGAAACCAGTGTATGTATATATATATATATATATATATATACTGACACCAAATCGGTCGAGTTTTAATCCCGGCCAGAAGCAAGTGGATATATCTAGCCACACTGATGAGCTGTGATACAGTGAAACGGGCTTGTATGTGGATGACTAATATATATATATATATATTGATTGTTTAATATTTAGTTTTTGGTCCTAATAGGGTTAGACCAGTACGCATTTGTATTAAAAAGTGTTCTATACAATTATATTGTAGAACTTTAGAATTAAGTTCATACAAACATGGCTGAAAACGTCATAATTCATTTGAATTTAAACAATGCGCTTTCATAAATTCTCTGCCACGTGAATGTTCAAATAAAACACCGTTACAAGAGCGTTCTTAAAAAGAAAAACGGTAAAAGGTAAAATCAGTTATTAAAAATCATCTGAAGAAACCACTCATGGTAGAAACCAAGGTTGCAAAATAACTTGTTTAAAAATGAAAAAAAAAAATATATATATTAAATCATCTGCAGACAAGCCTGTTTTGCTGTATCAGAGCTCTTCAGTACAGCTAGATTATCCATTTAGCTTCAAGGTGAGAACAAAATCTGACTAATTTGTCATTAGATGAACATCTTACCACTGAGCCATCTGTGTAACGGTAGAAATGGGCAGCTTTCATAACAGGTTATTCACAGGATGTAAACAAATCCCAGTGACTGAGAGTGTTCAATTTGATAGCTGAACCAAACTGCATTCATGTCAGTAACCAAAGAATATATATATATATATATATATATATATATAACTTATTTGTTTGAACATTATTTTTTTAATTGATACTCGTATTTGAGTAGATATTCTGTTCTTAATTAAACAGTATATTTATATAAATAATTCTACTGACCTGATTATATATGGGAAATTTTATGAAAATGTGTGTCATTTGGCATTTGTGTGACCCCTAACAACATAGGGGAAGCCACCAATTGATCTGTAACATCTTAGACCACTTGACCACAAATTATTCTACAGTCTAATTGAAGTTAAATCAAGCCTTATGTACACAGATTTCAATTTTTTCTAAATAACCATCTCTACGCAGAAATGTATTGTAATGTAATGTTACGAAAAATTCCAGAGATTGATAAAATGGAAGTAACAAACAACATTTTTAATTTATTTTTCTGAATATGATTTTTAATCGAACAAATAAATTAAATATGTTGTTTGTCATTTCCATTTCGTTAATCTCTGGAATTTTCCAAAAAATATATATTTAAAATTTATACATATATATATATATATATATATATATATATAAATTTACACACATATATATATATATATTATGGACTCTCCCATCGATTTCGATGTATGAGGGTCTAACCTTAGTAAGACATCCACACAGAGATTTGTTTATAGTGGTGAAGGCATTGTGTAGTACCATCCACACTTTTTGGAACTGCTGATAACAAACAATCGGTGCAGAAATCTGCCATAGATCGCATGAACAGCAGACCTCAATTATTTAACCCATAATTGGAGGGAATGGACGGATTAATACCTTTCCCAAGGGTACTAGTGCGCAAGTGAATGCAGTGTGCTCGACTGAAATTGGAACTCGGCTCACTGATTTACCCCTCCAAGCCGACATCCACTGCACCACAACGCACATCCGTGAACGCTTACAGCACCTGGTATTCCCAAGTGGTCACCCACCTAAGTACTGACCAGGCTCAACGTTGCATAACTTCAGTGATCGAGCGGAAACCAGTGTATTCAACATGACATGACTGTTATATATATATATATATATATATATATATTTTTTTTATAAGCATTTCACCCTGAGCAAGGCATGTCACTGCCACTACTGCGCAGGGGGCTACGTAGAGTGGAGAAAGGATGATTAAATATAGGAAATGTCAGAGGGTGGGTGATAGGCGGGTAAGGATACCGAGAATGAGGGTTGGGTAGATGAGAGTGTTCTGAGAATAGTTGGGAGTTAGTGTGATAGGAGGTGTCTGTTGACCCTACATTTAAACACCTGGAGATTGTAACTGTCGGGAAAGCAGACTTGTGGAAGGGAGTTCCACAGGCGGGAAGCGCAAGAAAAGAAGCTGTTGGAGTAGAATTTACGGTTACATCTTATTTGTTTAACTGTAAAAGGGTGGGACCTAGTTGCTAATCTAGTATCTCGTGTAAATTCGTGCTTAGGCGGCACCAGTGATCTAAGCTCATCGGAGCAGAAGCCATGAAAGTACTTGTAGAAGAGGCACAGGGAAGCCATATATATATATATATATATATATTGTCTTGTAAATTACACCAAAAAGAAAATAATAGTGACATCTTATTTTAACAGATATATTTACCAAAATGACACAAGAATATCTTGAAATATTGAAGAGTAAATTTATTAATTAAAATCACCATTGGTACCAACTATGGCCACCAGACGACTTTGGAATCTCCTGCAACTCTTCTGAACAATCTCCTTGTTTAAGTTTGTGAATGCTACCATAATCATTGCCTTCACTTCATCTTTGGTATTAAAAGTTGTTTTGTTGGTCTCTCACTCAACTATACGCTACACAAAATAATCAAATGGGTTGCTGTTTGGGGTGTTAGGTGGCCAGATGTAAAGATTGATGTGGTCGCAGGAACTGTTTGACAGCCAGGACTAGGTTATCTTGTTTGTGTGGTACGGTGAAGATTCCTGTTGCCAGACATAGTGTCATCCAGCAGCTACCCACTTGACCCAGGACAGCACTACCTCATCAAGACACTTGATGTAGGCATCCATGTTGAGTCTGTGACCCTCTGGGAAGATGAATAGATACATAATGTTGCCATCACTAGTGATCATTTTAAACACCATGATGTTGATTTCATATTTAGTTTTCATTACTCTCAATATATGAATGGTCGTTCTGTGGTTTCACCATCTTATCCTGATAGAAATTTTTCCATCTGAGAAAAAACAAAGCTTTTTAGCACAATCTTTCCTCTTGTCCTTCATGGCTTGGTTGGTTGGTTGTTTTATTTAGTGGCAAAATCAACCTCTTTGGGTTATTTAATGCCAAAATCTAAAATTTTTTCATACAATTTATTTTAATTTTTGGAGATAATAATGGTTTAGTGACACAAGTCTTACTAATTAACCCATAGTTAGGGGAAAAAGAGGTGGATTCAAACCTTTTTCAAGTGTATTTGTGTAAGTGAACCTGAATGGAATTGGAACTCAGCTTACAGCACCTGTTATTCCAAAGCGGTCGCTCATCTGGATACTGACCAAGCTTGATGTTGCTTAACTTAATTTAATGTTGTGGGATAAAAATTGGCCTTTTCTCATCTTGCATGAGAAATACCAAATATATTCATGTGCTACCTGTTTGATAAGTGTTATAGTGGAACATCCTGCCATCCCCAAGAATGGAATGCTCTAGACTATAAAGGATGGTGACAAGCAGTACGAGGGAGTGCACACGTCTTAGGCAAAGGCATTCTCTATTTGATAGTTTATTCCACTCCTACTCGTTGATTGCTTATCTGTATCTTATTATTAATTGTACAGTAGTACAATAAATCCGTTATATCTATTTCCTGTGTCGAGTACCATTCTTCCACTAATCTTTACACTGATATTCCTTTCCGGGATATATTAATAAGAAACTCAGATACTCCTGTGTCTCTGGCTATGGACCCGATTGACTTTGAGGGATCATTGTCAATCAAGGCTTCAATCTCTTCAACAAGAGATTCTTTTATTATCAGAATGGTCAGTATGAGTTTTTGGAGCTGCTGTACCTTTGTAATGACCATTAAACCCATCCAACTCTCTCTGAATCCAGACGCTCTAAAATGTTTGTATTAGAGTTTCTGGCATTAAAGCCAAGCAGTACAGAATACTATTTCCAAATTTTTGGTGAAAAAAATTCCATCATGGTGCTCTTTTTCTCCCAGATGGTGCTCAACTGACCCTACTATAATATGCAGTCAATAAAATCAAAAACAATGTGCATGCACAAAATAAAAAATTTAAAAAGGCGACAATTTACACATCGCACCCTGTACTATGCTCCAACCATTGCATAATATCTGTGTGCAGATATTCCTAATTTAATACTTATTTTACAGATTTTACAAGTTTTTCTTTTGTTGATTTGTTTTTACAAATTTTGGAAGATATCCCTATGTTTCAATATGAACCTATGGTAACAAATTACATTGATTGAGTATCTGAGATAGAACATAAGCCTCTTAGTGATGGGTCCTGTCAAACAACCATTTAGCCGTACTTGAAAGTTCTCTTTCTTGTTCTGCAACCACTTGAGAACAATAGCATAAAATATGTGAGTGGTTTGGTAAGGAGTGAGGCAAATGTTAATTACAAAAGAGTACTTAAGAAATTAATATACGCTAATTACATGTGTTTTTGTTAAACTCATTTGAATACACCATCATCATTATTATCATCAAAATAATTTTTCTAGTTCTAACATTGTACAATGGCTATAAAAATGTTATGACACTAATTTAATATCTAAACTTATTTATAAATGGAACTTTGTCTGTGTGTGTGTGTGTATGTCCGTTACCTATAGACTCCGAAACAGCTGAACCAATTTTCTTGAAAACTTACAGTTGTACTATAAGCGTCTACGAGTGTTCTTAGCTAGGTTTTGTGTCAAGGTACCCCCAATAAATATCGAAAATCGATAATCAAAAAAATTGGGTTATAGAAGGAGTGGTCCGATTTTAATCAAATTTGATACACTCATAAACAAAGACATAAGAAATGATATTCAGAAGTTTCAAGGTTGCAGTTCTTACAATAGAGCAGAAAATTGATAATACATATATATATAAAAGGCAAGATGTTTGTGCCTGTGTCTGTTTATCTGCCTGTATGTCTGTATTTTTTCAGCCCTTTTATTTTAGCTTTTGCTTCGGGTTTGGCTCTAAGTAGGTATAATTGTAGTTCTTAGTCTCAGCCATGATACCATTTACTCACAGGACTTATTTAGCCTTCAAAATTCAGTTTACGACAAAAAAAACTTCTTTGATATCGATGCCAGAAAATCAAAATTTGACTTACATCCATTCATTTTTCTTTCAGTCTACGGTTTTGCTTTAACTGGAAACAACTATTGCTTTTTAGTCTTTCGTGCCAACGTCCAAAGAGTCTGAGCTCCAGGACCATGGATTAGTTTTAAAGCTTTCGTTACACCCAAGCAACGCCGGGCTATACTGCTAGTTTTTCATAAAACCAAGATAATTATTCATGTCCTCTGCAAGTGATGGAAATATTTTATCCTTAATTTGCTTCCAACATTTTTATTTTATTTCTGAAAAGTATTGTACTCTTGTAATTTACATGATTTTCCCACTTATTAAATTTATCTAGCTCAGCCTATTTATTTATCTATCTATCTATCTATCTATCTATCTATGTTTATTAATTATCTATCTATCTATCTGGATTTGTAGCTGAGTAGTTAGAACGTTCACTTTTTGATCCTAAGAGCCCGGTTTGAATCTCACCATAATCTATTTGTCACAAATATTACTTCTTGATGTTATCAAACTAAGGAGGTGATCCTAATGCATAGCACCTTTGGAAAGTGTGTGCTTATTCACCCAGCAAATCCAGGACATTGTCAACAAGCCAAGGAGGGCAAATGTCACCAGTTACATTGCCTTCACTTACATTTTGGATCTTGTAATATATATGGATAAACACCAATGAAACAAGCACAGTGATGTCTTCTAAGCAACACTGACAAATATATACATTTACTACTTCTCTATATAGGAAACCAACTAGCATAAATTTGTGTCTTCTTAATTATAATAGTGAATGCCCCCAACGATACAAGTTAGCTGTTATAAAAAACTTACTTCAACGCACACAAATGATATCTTCTTCCAAATCTATATTTTATAAAGAATTACACAACATTAAGCAAACACTAGTCAATAATGGATTTCCTAACTCCGTTATTGATCAACAAATTAAAATGTATCTCAACAAAATTAACAATAGCTCTAACAATAATGATAATATTAATAATAATGGTTTACATCAAAATAAACATAACACTATTAACTTATACTATTGCAACCAAATACATAATAATTATAAACAAGATGAAAAAACTCTCAAAAACATAATACGTAGAAATGTTAAACCAGTCGAAAGTAATAATCAAATTAAACTCATTATATATTATAAAAAGTTTAAAACAATTGACCTCATAGTCTATAATAACCCAACAAGCACTAAACTAAATTCTTTACAAAAAACCAATGTAGTGTACCAATTTACATGCCCATTCAGAGATTGCATCTCTGATACAAATCAAAAACCTAGTACATATATTGGTTTTACTACAACCATGCTCTCCCGTAGACTTACATGTCATCTTTCTGATCAGAGTGCTATTAAACAACATTTCTCTGAAAAACATAAACATGTAGGTAATATCAGACAGATTTTGGCCAACAATATGGTGATCCTTACTCATACACACAGTAAGAGGAACCTGCAGATATTGGAGGCCATGTACATCAAATCAAAACAACCAACACTCGATAAAATCAACTTTAAAACAGGAAATAACATATTACATTGCATTTGACTAGATGGTTTTGTTGTCATTTCGCGCTATCCTGCGGTGTGACGTCATAAAACCGCATCGCAAACTTAAGAACTGCGTTTATTATTTTTGGTAACTATTGCCGTTGCCAAGCGGAGTTTTATGTCAACACAAAATAAAATCGTCGGTGATGGTGGATTTTATAATATTTCAGTTTAAACTACCTCTCTGAAGATGGCTCATGTGAGCCGAAAGCTTAGAAGAAAACCAATAAATAATTATCCAAATGTTGGAGAATTTTTGTCTTTATTTACAAGTGAAATTAAAGCAAAAATACGACGTTTAGAACGGCTCATGATTAAACATAATAGACATTCATTGTCTCTTATATTTAATAGAATATGTTTAGAAAATTACTTGCTGCCTCGATATACTAAATATATATATATGCACTACCGGCCATAATTACTAAACCAACCTGTTTTTTTTTAAAGAAATGATGTATTTCATACTATTTTTACTATTTATTGCCAAATGAAAATAGAATGGTTCTTTTGTTATTATTACTTTGCAAAATTTTACAAGGCAAGGAAGAAAAGATGAACTTGTCCAAATCACCCTAATTTTCTTCATTCTTTCATTGATGAAACTGCAATATATTAATTATTTAATTATTAAATATTTATAAATTCATTTGATGCATATGTTATTGTGTAATATTAACAAAAGAACCATTCTATTTTCATTTACAATTATTCACTTGGCAATAAATACTAAAAAATAGTATGAAATACATCATTATTTTAAAACACTGGGGTGGCCTAATAATTATGGTTGGTAGTATATATATATATATATATATATATATATATATATATATATATATATATATCCAGGTTTCATTGAAAATGACAGACAAGATATTATGGTCAAGTTTTTATGCCATTTTTCATGTGATCTTATGATTTTTTTCTTTTCAGAATTTAACATAATACCTTGTCTGTCATTTTTAATGAAACCTGCATAAAAGAGAGATTGCTGCTCAAATACACAATATATATATATGTGTATATATATATATATCTTAATAATTTAATTAGTTAGTTTTTGGTCATGATTAAATTAGACCAGTACATAGTTGTATTAAAAACTGTTCAATACAATCATATTGTAGAATTTTTGAATATTTTTCATTTGTAATCAAGTTATTTCACAAACCAGTTTTTTACATTTCGGTGTCTTCAGCTGATTTACAATAACTGATTTTACTGCTTTTTTTTTAAACACTCATGTAACAGGGACCTCTTATGAATGTGCAATTTTCAAAATTAGGAGAAGTTACTTAAAAGTCTTGGAACACTTTCATCCATGATTGTATGATCCTAGTAGGTGTTTGTTGGTATGGTTACAGTTGGACATAACTTCTGTTCTTTTATTTAGTAATTAATTTTTGTTTGAGGATATCATAATAGCCAAATTTTTCTCCTGGCACAATCTCTGTATTTTATCAATATTGTAAGGTTTGGCTGTTTAGATTTACAGCAGTGATAAAATGTGCAGATTATGTCAGGAGGAAAGGTTGGCTATTATTATTCTCAAACAAAAATGGTAAAATTAATTATTGTAAACAAACTTTATTTAAAACAAAAAAAAAAAAGTTTGTTCCACCCCTTGTTTGTGTTCATTTCTTCTGTGTCTGAGTAACTATATATTTGCTTTTTTAATCTAGGTCATAAGCCATATGCCATGAAGAACCGTCGTGTGAAACCGCGGTAGGTTTTGGCTCATGTTTAGATTTTTTGCATTTGTAGCTCTACTTTCGTATCAAGCACTCTATTGTTAAGGTTTCATCTTGGGGTTTTCTTCTTTCTAACGGGTACTCGACATTTTGTACTTGTACACCATTTGTTTCTTTTTTTATCCCCCACCTTTGCCCTAAGAAGAGGTACTCTTCTGGGTGTTCAAGACAATTAAATTATAGTTAAGTTAGCACCAGTTCTAGCAATTTAGTTTCTTATAATTGGTGTTAGTTTCACTGTGATTAGTATTATATATATATATATATATATATATATATATATATATATATCCATCAAACCCTTCATATAGAATAGATAAAAGACTTATTTTAAAAAAAGAGAAAAATTCAAACTGTTTCTGAGAATATCTTTCATTAGGCTATGTAAGTTAATTCAACAACATATCAGTCCTTGGTGAGTTATTTTATGTCAAATATAGACATTTTAGGACAAAAATCACAATATATTAATAGAAAATTAGACATAGGTTTGATTTGCATTAAAGTTAAAAAGGTAGACATAGGTCCAATTTGCATGAGATTTGAATAAATCAACATAGGTCCACTTTGTGTAAGGTTCAACAAGGTAGATAACGGTCCATTTTGTATGAAAATCAAAAAACTAGACATAGGTCCAATTAGCAAGAGATTTGAATAGATCAACATAGATCCACTTTGCATAAGACTCAACAAGGTAGATAAAGGTTCATTTTGCATGAAACTCAAAAAATGATGGCTGGCAGAAAAGTTTCTCTATGGTGGTTAAAAGAGGAGCAGTTTTGTCCTGCTCCAGTTAACCACTGATTTGAGTTTCATTTCAAGAGCAACAGCCAGGTTTACTTTGTTAATTTTGGTAGTTTTCTTTTTCAGATGGGAGTAAATGGTGGTGTCATCTGCTTAGATGCCTATTTGGGAAACTGATGGCATCAGGAAGAAAATTGATGATAATCAAAAACAGCGTAGGACCTATGATAGAGTCTTGAGAGACACTCACGTTTGTGTGAAAGTATCTAGAAGCTTGTTCAATCAAAACGACCTTCATTTCAAGATTCGATAAAAATGATTGGATTAAATCAAACAATTGCCCAGAAATATCTTACTCCTGGAGTTTGCACAGAAGATCAGCATGCCAAACCTTGTCAAACACTTTCTAGTAACTGCTCAAGCTTCACCATTATTATCAAGAGCCTGGTATATATATTCAGTGATGGCCATTAGCACATCAGCAGTAGTACTGGCAAATTGGAAGCCATATTGTTTGTCAGAGAGTAGGAGTGAGAGTTGAGATGCTTAACTACTTGATTAGAGCCTCAAATACTTTGCCAAAAAGTGGTATGAGGCTAATAGGGTGATAGAGAGGTCAGAGGGTTCACCAAAGTTCTTAAAAACAGGAACTACAGATGAGGACTTGCAAGAAAATAGGAAGCAGAGAAGCAATAATTATAGTTTGAAGAGGACTTGGGCTAGCTCAGGGACACATTTCTTTAGGATGATGACTGGTATTCAATCACCTCTGCTTGTCTTATGAGAGTCTAATTTAGAAATGATGTCCAAGACCAGAGATGGGATTATGCATATATGTTGTAACCCCGTTTAAGGGGTCACAAATAAAAACAGGAACATGGGATTAGTGTAAACAATTGTATTAACAAAATAACGGGTAAAGGTACAATAATCCAGCTTGTTCATCTAGCTGACAAGCAAGCAGTGTTGGATATCAAAGTCTCTGTTTGGTAAGTCACTCTATGGGTGTCTGACTCATACCAGACTGGTGCTCTCCCAGTGACTACTAGTCACATAGTATTTATGCAGGTTGAGTTAGTCCATTACTATGTTAATGGGTAGGTCCACCACAGCAATATATCACTCAGTTGAGCTTCTGTTCTTGGTGGGAAATCAGACAAGTCAAGTGTGGAATTAGAAGAAAATTTCCGAGTAAAGCATTCAACTTTGTCTCCTGTAGATGTCAGGACAGTGAATTGATTGAATAGAGGAAAAATTAAGGATTTGTTGTTGTTCAGCACACTCTTGCACATCTGCCAGTAATCTCTAGAATCAAACTTACGTTGTTTTATTCTATCAGTAAACAATAACTTTGCTTTATTTAGGACAAACTTGCATTGATTATGAGCAGAAACAATGAAGCATCTATTGTAATCAGATGTGCCACTCCAGTGGAAGAAGTGATTCCTGTGGGCAATAGGAGCAAAGTATACAGGTAAGAAACAATGAAATGAACGAGAATTAACTTAGAATTTCTTTACTGGAATGAAAGCATTGATGCCAGCTTTCACCCAGGTGGAGACCTCAGTGGCGTAGTCTTGAACAAGGAGACTAAAATCTTTGGTCCAAGAGACATCATGAAGGAGATCATGGAATGAGTCCCAATCCACTAAATGATAGAAAAATATTCTGTTGGTACAAGGTTCCTGGATGGAGGGAGAGTAGAAAGACATGTTTGTTAACATGTCTTTCTACATGATCAGAGTTGCCAAGAGGGCAGAGCTGCATAGCATGACATGAGTCAGGGATTGAAGTAAAGAAGAGATCTAGAAAATATTACATTAGTTCTTGAAAATGACTGAAATGGTTGAAAGTACTGTTCAAGTATTTTCAACTGCTTCTGTCATTATAATTCATTCAGTCAAAAACAAAAGCACAAACAACTTTATTTGCATTATTTACATTATTCAGACAGTTGTATTCATCTTAATTGCCATATCTAACTCAACTTTTTTTGTCCATTGCTGTAGGTATCTATTGAACTCTCAGCTCTTGGGATCTAGTCACTGGATCCAACCAACTCGTTTAGCCATGGCCCAGTGGATAAAAGCATTGATTAAATCCAGTGACTTGATCCAAAAGTTTGAGTTAAATGGCAGTAACTAAGACATCCAAAATTAGCATGACTTGTGGAATGAGAACGCGAACAATCTCCCCCCATAATCAAATTAAAGAGTAAACAGTTCAGTTCAAAATTCCAATTACCTGAAGAAGGTTGGGGTATACAATGGCTGAAACATCGTGAACATGGCAACCAAGATGAGGACAACAGTCCAAATAATCTAAATAATGTAAATAATTAAAAACCTCATCTCAGAAATATAGACAAATAAAAAATACTTTATTTGAAAATTGGAAAAATGTAATAAAAAATTAAATAAACAGATTGTGAACTATAAGAATATTTTATCATCTTGTCAATAAATAATTTCATAATGTAATTCACAAATTAAATTCTGTACTCTTGTAAAAAATGTGTTATTGTCCACAAATATCATTTATCTTTCTTTTTTTATGTGCCATGCCCCTTCAGGATTTTGGCAATCATGGCTGGCCATAATTTCTTGTCCTTCATTGCTCTTAATAAATTTTACCTTTTTTTAATTTCTCCTAAATCTTATTCCGCCATCCATTTACTCAAGCTCACTAATAGGTTATGAGCTGCTTTCCTCTGTCCCTTTTGCCTTCAATCTGTACTCTGAGATTTTTCAAACCTTCTTTTCTCATTATGTGCCCTAGAAATTTCAACTGTCTCTTTCTGATTTTAAATATAAATGTCCTTTTTGTTACCATTTTCTCTAAAACTTTGTCACTGCTCACATCTTTGGTTTATGATATTCTCATTATCCTTCTGTAGAACCACATTTCTATTTCTTTAAGTCTCTTCTTCATTTTTGAGGAGATTGCCCAGCATTCACTTCCATACAGGTGGACTGATATCATATAATAGTTTGGTACTCTTTTCTTTGTTTCTAACAAATTTTTTCTGTTTCTGCTTAGCTTTTGGAATTCATACTTGTCTATTCCAACAGGTCTTTGGATTTCAGTGCCACATTTTTTATCCTCTGTTAAAACATTTTCCAGATATTTAATTTTTTTAATTGTTTGATTTTGGTATCTTCAGTTTGTAATTTGCATTTTGGGCTCATCTTTTTGCTAACAACAATGCATTCTGTCTTCTTGCAATTGATGTTTAGTTCTTTCTCCTTGCTTTCCTTCACTATCTTCTGTAAGAGTTTTTGTAGTTTCATTTATGTGCTTGTTATCAACACTGTGCCATCTGAATATCTTATGTTGTTAATATTGTGGCTTCGAATAATGAATCCTGTTAGTAACATGCTTAAATTCATTTATTTAGGGCACCAGAGGAAAAAACCTTGTCAGCCGTTGACATGAAAATATTTGTAGAAAAGTCAGAGGGAATTCACATCGGGTTGGTGAGAAAGTGACTAAAGTCAACATCCGAAGTCAGGATTGATTACATTGCTGATCCTTAGAACAACAATTGATTTGGTTTAAAAAATTGCCAAAACTGATTTATATATAAAAAAAAAATAACTTTAATTTTACAACAATCCCAGAAAGGTCATTTAAGCTTCTATAATTTAAGAAATTTGAACAAACTAGTACAACCCAGCTCAATGCTACCACTTGGATTACTTCTGCTGTCAAAAATTATCAAAATTATTTAAGTTTTTGATATTTTATAAATGATCTTGTAGTGGATGTGTGGTTATCTATGTGATCAAATAATTGCTATTCACTTATTAAAAGTTACTAGTGTGTTCAGAATCCAATCCACATTTATAATTTGTACAATGATGAGATGAAAGAAATACAACAAAATTCCGTAAAACAACAAACAATAACATTTATATGGTAATAAACACAATAATTGTAGTAGTGATAAGCATACAAAAAGAAGTTGCAAAATTGTATGTTTATGAAAATTAAGGTTGTCTTTTACAATAAATCTTCCACGTGATGTGGTTTGTTTTAGGAACAGTGCAGAAGTTATTTAATTTGTTGAATTAAATAAATGTTCCTTTTTGTGGGGAATGTCAGTTGAAATGAATCTGGGAGTTAGAGTTGAAACTGAAGTGAATGAAAGATTTGAAAAGTAGATTTCGCATTTGAGAATTCAGGTTCACACTGCATGGCAGACAAAGTGAGTGATTGTTGTTCTGTCTAGTATATGGTGACTTGCATAGACATCTGCTTCCTGCCCAAGTCTAGTTTCTTGCTGGATTTCCTCCTTTAAATACTGGCAAAATGGATCAGATACACTTGTTGAAATTTTGCACACTGAACGTGTTCTCAAATGTCTGCGATTAATCAATTGCTGATTAGCAACAGTTATTCTTAAAATTAGCTGTCTGATCCTTTTGGTGTTTAGTTTACACAAATCTTATATCATTATGTGCAATTAAAAAATTGTCACTGGAACTAATTTTTTTTCACTCACGGGTTATGCAAGGAGTAAATTATTGTATCTGCTTTTTTGATAAAACTTTTCCAGGTGGATTCTAAAATCTATTATGAAATTACTGTTAATTTATCATCAAACTAAAATTTATTTGAAATATAAATAAAGTACAGTGTTTAATTTGCCAAGTTTAAAACAGCAGAAAAATTTATATGTCATCATCAAATGTGTTCTCAACACAGAAATGGAAAATTCACCTTTTTCTATATTGTAGAATCTTCTGGTGACATTGAAAAGTGTGTAGCAGATGTTAAATTCTTTTGCCAGACATGCATTCATGAAAAACCATATCAGCAGAAGTAACCACATTTCAGTTTTTAGGCATAGGTGATGTGGATCTATGTATCTAGTTTTTTTCACTTCAGACTAACATTGAGACTGGATGAAAAACTTAGTGCTCCATGCAATAGACACAAAATGGCATAGGCAGTATACTTGACACACTTGCTGATTCACCAGCAAAGGGAGTTCAAGTTTTCTTTCATTATTTACAGAGACTCTTAAGAACATTCCTTGAAATTTTCTCTACATAAAAGATGTTCCTGATAGAATAAATATTTCTATCTTGTTAAATTCAACTTTTCTTTCATTATTTACAGAGACTCTTAAGAACATTCCTTGAAATTTTCTCTACATAAAAGATGTTCCCGATAGAATAAATATTTCTGTCTTTTGCTTGTTTATTTTCTTAACACTTTGTTTTTTAGTCAACACATGACCCCTGACCTATTAATAACAGTTTGATGACCACGCAGATAGTTGTGAGTTTCTTTACTTCATGTTATGCAACACATGATACACCTCTATCACATAGAAAAGTGTTGCACACACACATACACACACATATGAACATGCACACAAGTGTGCACCTGATGCTGCTAATTGCTGTTATTTCCAGGTTCACCCTGAACCTCGATGGTAGTACCTGTTTGGGTCCCAGCTATGGGCAAATGGTGAACCTTAAACTGGGGTCAAAACATGAAAATATAAAAATTACCAGCAATACATTTTCATAGTAAAAAAAATAAATTACCAGTAATACATTATTGTAAAAAAAAAAAAAAAATTACCGACAATGCATTTAAGAAAAATATTACTAAGGCTACTAAATCTATTGCACTTATGCTGAGTAGACCTTAGTTACAGTTTCTGGGAGAGTGCACGTTATCTAGCATGAACAACAGTCTGAACAAAGTCATGACACTCAAACCCTCAGTTACAATGACTTGTGACTTCATGCTAGCTCAACAATCAATGGCTCCCAAAGGGTCCTGTCTACCTGATTTCACTCACAAGTCTTGGGTCAACTTGTGGTATGGTTTTCAGGCACTTTCCAAAGTTGCTGCCTGCTAGGATTGCTTCCTCCGGACTAATAATATCAAACAGTCCTGACAAATCAACTCTGGTGAGATTTTTGACCTGGGCCTCATGGTCAGAAAGCAAATGTCTAACTACTTTGTCACACACCTATAAATAACCAATATGCTTCTTAAAAAAAAAAAACAACAAAAAACAAACATTTCCTACCAAGGGGTACATTTTTTGTCAATGATCTAGACTGGTAGTCATTAATTTCAGTTCAAAAAACTGTAATGTTTTCTTAAACACATAACCCCTCTAAAAATAAACAATTATAATAATAAGGTCCCACCCATTTACAGTTAGATCAACCAAATGCAGCCAACAATTCTACTCCAGCAGCTTCTTTTCTTGCACTTCCCGCCTGTGGAACTCCCTTCCATATACTTGCTTTCCTGATGGCTACAATCTCCAGGAATTTAAATGCAATGTCAATACCCATCTCTTATGCACTTGACTCCAGTCCTTTCTACATCACCCCGTGTATCTTGTTCTTTTCCTTTCTCTCTACCTTCACAACTGTCTTCACACCTGTTTCCATCTCTCTTTGGCTCTTTCTCTGACAACCCTTGTAACTGGTTCAACTTTCTCTTCCCTCTCCTCCTAAACTTTTACTCTTATGTAGCCCTCTGCGCATCAGTGATGGTACCACCTTGCTTGGGGTGAAACGATTAAAAAAAAAATAGCATGCACACACACACACACACACACGCACACACACATGCATATATATATATATATATATATATATATAGGTTTCATTAAAAATGACAGACTAGGTATCATCATTAAGTTTTTAGATAATCTTTCATGTGTTCATATAATTTTTTTATTTTCAGAACTCAAATTATATAAGAATTATTCAAAGGTTTTTAACTTTCAAGCAATTTCGGCTATTTTTTAGGCATTATCAAGAATTAATTTTGTTTTACTTGTAAATAAACATGTGTAAAGTCTATGCATATAGAGTCTTGTGCATGTTAAGTTCCGAACATGGTAAGCATGTTACCATGTTTATAACTGATGTTATTAAGTGTAGGATTTCTCTTTTTTATTTGTAATGCCTCCATTATTTTTTAATCGTCTTTTACATGTGGATGTTGCTATTATGTATGTATTATCAACGAGGATATCACAGGTAGGTCCTGGAAGATCCCGATGTGTGTTTAGATGAGATTGAATGGAACTGTTGTGGAAAGGGTGTAATGTCAGCCTTCCCTCAATCTTGTGGTAGTGCAGCCAATGTAATTGTTTATGGATTTGGGTAGTTGCGGAACACAGTTCTCCAAAGGACGTATGAATTCATAAACAATACTGGTTCTCTGCAGTTTAGATTTTGCAGGTGAATTATAATTATTGATAATGAGGTTGGCAGTTTTAAATTTTTTATAATAGATAATTAATTTAATTTTCTTGTTTGAATCGGTTGGTGTAGCATAATTTCCGATGATATTGCGAAGTGAAGATTTGTTCTGTCTCTAGTTATTGTGCATTTGATTTTTGTAAAAAAATATAAATGTTGTTGTTTTTGTCCACATGTTTGCGGTTGCCATTGGTTATGTTACAAAGAAAAACTTTGATATGGTAATCAAGTAAATAATTTGGAAAACCATTGTTGACAAGCATTTGTCTCAAATTATGTAAATCTTTGAAGAAAAACAGTTAGGCAATATTTACACACAAACTAATGGTGTAAGTATGGGAAACTTTCTTGGTCCTTGCTTCTCAAACTTTTATATGTCCCACATTGAAAACATTGTTTTTAAAAAAGTTACTAAACAAAAATGTTTGATATGTTGATAATATTTTCCTTATAGCTGACAACAAAAACGAAATCAATCATCTTAAAACTACTTTTGAAAAAAATTATTTTCTCAACTTCACATATGAGCTTAGCCAAAAAAAACAAACTCCAATTTCTGGATTTTCTTGTAGATTCTAGAAATAATACTTTCACAACTTCAGTATATAAAAACCCCATGAGCAAAAATTCTTGTCACCTTAATTTTATTAGTCAATGTCTTCTTTGATATAAAATTGGTGTTATTAAAAACTTCCTCAGGAGACTGTACGAGAATTCATCATCCTAACCGTTTTTCTTCAAAGATTTACATAATTTGAAACAAATGTTAAATATAACAGACAATGAATGTCTTATGTTTAATCATGAGCTGCTCTAAACATTGTATTTTGGTTTTAATTTCAGGTGAAAATAAAGACAAAAATTGTCCAACATTTGAATATTTTTTTATTATGCTGGTTCTAAGCTTTCAGCTCACATGAGTCATCTTCAGAGAGGTTACAGGGACGTTAACATAAAGACATCCACCATCAAAGATGATTTTATCTTGTGTTGACATAAAACACAACAAATTGCATAATTTTACATATATCAATCTGTGTTATCTATATATCTATATATCAATCAGTGTTATATATTATCAGAACCTATCTTACACATTTTTAAGTCTACCATTCATCTATGCATTTAATATTACTGCCACATATAGTCTGGTGTTTCTTCTATGTGTTTAGAGAACCTTTGTAAAATACAAAGTGAAGTCTGCAATGTTATTGGTACTGACATCTCAACTTCAGTCACTTTCTCACTGCCATTAGGTAGCTTCCCTGTGCCTTTTCTATAAATATTTCTATAGTAACTGTTCCTTGGTACCCCTAAACTTTATGAACTTAAGTGTTTTTTTTTTGCTTTTTTTTAATCATATCACCCCGAGCAAGGCGGTAATGCCACTGATGTGCAGGGGGCTACGTAATAGTAAAAAGATTGGGAGAGAGAAAGCCGGAAACCACATCCTAAACAGGGAACAAGGGATGAGCCTCTTCACCTGTTCAATAGACGTGGGTGGAGTGTGAACCGGGCGATAGATAGATCTATCTACTCCAATTGAAAAAAAAAAAAACAAAGTGAGAAGATTGGAAAAGAGAAAGCCGGAAACCACATCCTAAACAGGGAACAGGAGCCTCTTAACCTGTTTAACAGACGTGGGTGGAGTGTGAACCGGGCAATAGATGTACAACTAGATTGGTGGCGAGGTCTCATAATTTTAGTTTCTTCTCTTGCACTTCTTGCATCAAACTCTCTCATGGCTTATTACTCTCCAGTCAACTTTGATCTTCAAAAATTTCAATGCAATGTCAATTGTTAACTTTTGTCTTCTTAATTCCTGTTCTTTTATTGTTCTTTCACTTTTAAAATGTTTTCTTTTTCTCATATTCTCTAACACTCAGTAGCTCCCTTGTCTCTTAGTGGCTTTATTGCCTTACTTAGAGTGAAATGATTAAAAAAATGTATTGTGGTCTCCCTGTGCCTTTTCTGTAAAATATTTCCATAGTAATTGTTCTGATGAGCCTAAAAGCATTATTATCTCTAAAAATTTCTAACAATCTAAAATATTTTCTGCTTTTGCAAATGGTTGATAATCCATAAAAATCAAATCAATCAAGCATTTGCCTTTTAGGATGCCAGTAGAATGATATTTGACTTTTATGAGATGTCAGTACCATTCCAAAATTCTCTACTTGATAGTGAATATGAGTTCTTTCAATGGGCCTGTTTCTTCTTTGATGGTGTCTCATGATGCATTCTATATAGGAGGTACCAATGATGGTTTTGTAGAATTTCTTTTCTAATGCTTAGATTCTTCACTGTAATTGGGCCGCTAATGTGCAAGAAAGATTGAAACCAATGCATGTAACTATTTAATCTTTAATTTAAGGCAAATGATCTTGTCTTTTCATATGGTTCTTAGTTTTGTGACAGCTACCATGTGCATTGTGGTGCAATGAATATCAGCTCAGAATGAGAAATCAGATGATCCAATTTCAAATTCCAGTTGAGTTTGTTGTATTCACCTACATGCAAATACCCTTGGGAAAGATATTAATCCATCTCTTCTCCCTCCTGCTATGGGTTGAATATCAGGACAGATTGGGTTCTATAGCCTTGGTTGGCAACCAGTCTACCACAAAAAGAAAAGGTAACCTACTGCAGGAAAATCTTCTGCCTACTCAGTCATTGATCGAAAGAGACATAATCGCCCAAGCATGTATCACGTTTGACACTAAACTGACTGAGTGACCATTTAGTGCTGTTCTTGAATGATTTCTATTCCAGTGCTCTCGTTGCTTATAATGCACTTAAGATATTTGAATTGTTTCACTACTTTAAGTTCCTGACTACTCACTTCTATCTTGCTTGAAAGCCCTTTCTCATTGTTTGTTATGAATTCTTTTTTGGCTGGGTTGGATGGTGGGCATAATCTCCATGTCATATCTAGAGGATATTTAATCCATGTTTTTTACCAGACTGATAAGTTACTCTTCTTTGCCAGCTAAACCATTTATTTTGTCTGCAAATTGAAGGTCTGTGATGTCACGATCTCTGATGCTGACTGTGCTCTGGTGTCTCTCAAGGATATCATTTATACTACATTCAAAGACATTTAAGAGTGTAATGAAAAGAAGACAGATGTGGTTTACTGACTGATGTGTGGAACTAGTTTCCTATGAAGACCTGGAACAGTGCTGTTCTGTTTTTCTTATCATACAGCTGATAGATAGTACAAGTCAACTTCATATTCATGTTATATTTATTTATTTTACTGATGGTATTCAGAGTAAGATATAATTTATAGAAAAGAAGTTACTGATAATAAAATTAAGGTAGAAATGTATATTTTGGCAAGTTTGTTCTTTGATAAGGTATATATTGATAGTTTTTCCTTGGTAAAGGACATTTTGAGTAATTTTTCTCTATGCTAAGGTGTATTTTGAGTTAATTTTTATTCTGGTACATCTCATTATTGGTAAGGTACATTTTAAGTTTTACCCTTGGGAAAGGTATTAATCCATCTCTTCCCTCCAGTTATGGGTTAAATAATAGGACAGATTAAGTTCTATAGCCTTGGCTGGCAACCAGTCTACTGCAGAAAGCAATTGCAACCTACTGCGGAATAATCTTCTGCCCAGTCAGTCATGTCTCGAAAGAGACATGATCATCCAAAGCGTGTATCACATATGCCATTTAACTGACTGACTTGGAATGAGAATTTGGAGAACCAAGTTCAAATTCCGGTTCAATTTGTTGCATTCACTTATTCACAAATACCCTTTGGAAAGGTATTAACTTGTCTCTTCTCTCTCCAGTTGTGGGTTAAATAACAGGACAGATTGAGTTTTGTATAGCCTTGGTTGGCAATCAGTCTATCACAGAAAGTAATGGCAACATACTGCATGAAAATCTTCTGCCTAATCAATCATGTTTCTTTCAAGACATGATCACCCAAGCGTGTATCACATATGGCACTTAACTGAATGATATGTTAGTTTAGTTTTACATTTAGTAAAGTATATTTTGAATAAGTCATATCTTTAGTAAGGTTCAATTTAAATAAGTTTTTTCTTTAGTAAGGTATATTTTGAGTAAGACTTTTCTTTGGTAAATTATATTTTGAGTTAGTCATTACTTGGTTAAGATACATTCTGGGTAATTCTTTTCTTTGGTAAGGCATGTTTTGATTAAGTCATATCATTAGTAAAGTTCAATATGTTTGGTAAAATATATTTTGAGTAAGACTTTTCTTTGGTAAAGTATATTTTGAGTTAGTCATTACTTGGTTAAGATACATTCTGGGTAATTCTTTCTTTGGTAAGGCATGTTTTGATTAAGTCATATCATTAGTAAAGTTCAATATGTTTGGTAAAATATATTTTGAGTAAGACTTTTCTTTGGTAAATTATATTTTGAGTTAGTCATTACTTGGTTAAGATACATTCTGGGTAATTCTTTTCTTTGGTAAGGCATGTTTTGATTAAGTCATATCATTAGTAAAGTTCAATATGTTTGGTAAAATATATTTTGAGTAAGACTTTTCTTTGGTAAAGTATATTTTGAGTTAGTCATTACTTGGTTAAGATACATTCTGGGTAATTCTTTCTTTGGTAAGGCATGTTTTGATTAAGTCATATCATTAGTAAAGTTCAATATGTTTGGTAAAATATATTTTGAGTAAGACTTTTCTTTGGTAAAGTATATTTTGAGTTAGTCATTACTTGGTTAAGATATATTCTGGGTAATTCTTTTCTTTGGTAAGGCATGTTTTGATTAAGTCATATCATTAGTAAAGTTCAATATGTTTGATAAAATATATTTTGAGTAAGACTTTTCTTTGGTAAATTATATTTTGAGTTAGTCATTACTTGGTTAAGATACATTCTGGGTAATTCTTTCTTTGGTAAGGCATGTTTTGATTAAGTCATATCATTAGTAAAGTTCAATATGTTTGGTAAAATATATTTTGAGTAAGACTTTTCTTTGGTAAAGTATATTTTGAGTTAGTCATTACTTGGTTAAGATATATTCTGGGTAATTCTTTTCTTTGGTAAGGCATGTTTTGATTAAGTCATATCATTAGTAAAGTTCAATATGTTTGGTAAAATATATTTTGAGTAAGACTTTTCTTTGGTAAATTATATTTTGAGTTAGTCATTACTTGGTTAAGATACATTCTGGGTAATTCTTTTCTTTGGTAAGGCATGTTTTGATTAAGTCATATCATTAGTAAAGTTCAATATGTTTGGTAAAATATATTTTGAGTAAGACTTTTCTTTGGTAAAGTATATTTTGAGTTAGTCATTACTTGGTTAAGATACATTCTGGGTAATTCTTTCTTTGGTAAGGCATGTTTTGATTAAGTCATATCATTAGTAAAGTTCAATATGTTTGGTAAAATATATTTTGAGTAAGACTTTTCTTTGGTAAAGTATATTTTGAGTTAGTCATTACTTGGTTAAGATATATTCTGGGTAATTCTTTTCTTTGGTAAGGCATGTTTTGATTAAGTCATATCATTAGTAAAGTTCAATATGTTTGATAAAGTATATTTTGCGTAAGATTTTTCTTTTGGTAAGGTATATTTTGGGTTAGTGTTTTCTTTGGTAAGCTATGTTTTAAGTGCATCGTATTATTGGTAAGGTATATTTTAACTTAGTCTTATGTTTGGTAAGGTATATTTTGAGTTAATCTTATCTATATTAAAGTATATTTTAAGTCCCTCATTTCTTTAGTAAGGTATGTTTTGAGTTAGTTTTTTCTTTGCTAAGGTAATCTTATGTTTGTAACATATATTTTAAGCAAACCTTTTGTTTGAAAAGTTATATCTTGACTTAGTCTTATTTTTGGTAAGGTAAATTTTGAGTGATTATTTTCTTTGGTAATGTATATTTTAAGTGAGTCCTTGCTTTGGTAAATTAAATTTTGACTTAGTCTTATCTATGTTATAGTATATTTTGAATTAGTAATTTCTTTTGTAAGGTATGTTTTCAGTTTGTCTTATCTTTAGTAAGGCATATTTATATTCTGTTTTGTATTACCTGTTTGAGGCTAAGTTGCATATCTTATTTAGGTAGAAGAAAATCTTTCTTATTGAATTATGATTAGAACAGATGAATTTAAGAAACTGTTTAGTTTGTATTTTCCAGTACAAAAGTTAATAAAAATTTCACTTACCTAGTTTCATAATAATAATCAAAGACCACTTTCTCAAGTGTATGTCAATAAAGTTCACTCTTACAATGCTATCTCAATTATGAAAGTCAACTTCTCCAGTGTGATATCAATAATTAAAGTCCATTTTCCCAGTGTTATGTTAATAATTAAAGTCCACTTTCTCAGTATTATGTCAATAATTAAAGTTAACTTTTCAAGAGTTTTCTCAATAAATAAATTCTACTTTGCCAATGTCAACAGTTCAAATTCATTTTTAATTTTTTTTTCAAATTAATGAAGTCCACATCCAAGGTTTAAGTAAATAAGTCCACTTTTTCAGTGTTATGCCAATATTTAAAGTCCACTTTCTCAAGGTTTAAGTCAATAAATAAAGTCTATTTTCCAGTGTTATATCAATAATTAAATCCCAATTTTTCTGTATTTTGCCAATAATTAATGTTCATTTTTCCAATGAAGTAAATATGGTTCATTTTGTCCATGTTAAGCCAATAATTAAAATACGTTTCCAGTGGTTTTAGAGTTAGTCAAGTCCACATGCAAGGTTTAAAAAGTTTAATTTTACAGTGTTATACCAATAATTAATGTCCACTTTCTACTGTTAAGTCAACAAGGTTAATTTTTTTCATGATAAGTCAATAATTTAAATCCAATTCCCAGTGTTATGCTAATAATGAAAGTTCACTTGCCCCACATTATGTCAACAAATAAAATACATTTTCTTGTGTTTTGCCAATAATTAAAGCCCACTTTCCAAAGTTTAAGTCAGTAAAGTTAATTTTCAAGTGTTATAATTTTCACTTTCTCAGCTTTATTCCCAAAATGAAAGTATACTTTTCACTTCTTATATCAATAACTAGCAGTATAGCCCGGCATTGCTCAGGTGTAATGAAAGCTTTAAAACTAATCCATGGTCCTGGAGTTCAGACTCTGTGGACGTTGACATGAAAGACTAAAAAGCAATAGTTGTTTTCAGTTAAAGCGAAACCGTAGACTGAAATAAAAATGAATAGATGTAAGTCAAATTTTGATTTCCTGGTATTGCTATCAAATAAGTCTTTTTCGCCGTAAACTGAATTTTGAAGGCTAAATAAGTCCTGTGAGTAAATGGTATCATGGCTGAGACTAAGAACTACAATTATACCTACTTAGAGCCAAACCCAAAGCAAAAACTAAAATAAAAGGGCTGAAAAAATACAGACATACAGGCAGATAAATAGATACAAACATCTTGTTTTTTATATATATATATTATCGATTTTCTGCTCTATTGTAAGAACTGCAACCTTGAAACTTCTGAATATCGTTTCTCATGTCTTTGTCTATGAGTGTATCAAATTTGATTAAAATTGGACCTCTCCTTCTATAACCCGATTATTTTTTATTATCGATTTTCGATATTTATTGGGTGTACCTCAACACAAAACCTAGCTAAGAACACTCACAGACACTTATAGTACAACTGTGTAAAACTTCAAGAAAATCAGTTCAGCCATTTCAAAATCTATAGGTAACGGGGACACACACAGACACACACACACAGACACACACATACACACACACACACACACACACACACACACACACACTGAGACAAAGTTCCATTTATAAATAAGTTCAGATTTAGATTTAGATAGATCAATGTCCATGTCAATAAATAAAATCCAATTCCCACTGTTATATCAGTAATCAAACTTCATTTTCCAGTGTTATAACTTAAAAAAATTATATTTGTAATTTTAAGTCAATAATTAAAAGCAAATTTACAGTGTTATGCCAATGATTAAAGTGCATTTTTGTAAAGTTTTGGCAATAATGTCCATTTTGCAAGTGTTTTGTCATTAATTAAAATGAATTGTCTATTGCAATATCAACAATTAAAATCCACTTCACAATATTTAATCAATATTCAATCCACATTCCAAA
Organism: Ascarosepion bandense; assembly: GCA_037127315.1. Lineage (NCBI taxonomy): Eukaryota > Metazoa > Mollusca > Cephalopoda > Sepiida > Sepiidae > Ascarosepion > Ascarosepion bandense. Next base: position 2,620,254 of record JBBBDQ010000424.1, on the reverse strand, counting down.
TAATAAGTGAATAGTCAAAGTCCATTTTGTCAGTTTTTGGCCAATGACAGTTCACTTTCCCACTGTTATACCAATAGTAAAATTTTTCTTGTGTTATATCAATAATTAAAGTTCAATTCCCTAAGATTTAGGTCAATAAAAAAAAAAAGGTAATTTTCCAGATTGATGCCAACAATGTTGTTATGTCAAAAATTCAAGCCCATTTTCAAATGTCATGCCAACAGCTAAATATCTACATTCCCAGTGTTATATCAATAAAGTTCAATTTCCTAAGTTTTAAGTCAATAAATAAAGTCTGGTTTCCAATTTAATAACAATCATTAACTTACATTTTCTGTATTATAACAATAATTAAAACCAAATATATACAATCCATTTTCCAGTTTTATGCCAGTAATCAATGTTCACTTCCCCAATGTTATGCCAATAATTAAAGTCCATTTTCCAGATTTTAAGTTAATAAAGTTAATTTTTCCAGTGTTATACCAATAATAAAAATGCCCACTTCCTCAGTATTGTATCACAAATTAAAGTCCACTTACACAATGTTATGTCAATAATCAAAGAACACTTTCCCAGAATTATGGCAATAAATAAAATCCAATTTCCAGTGTTATGCCAATAATTAAGATTCACTTTCAATCTTTAGTCAATAATTGAAATACTATTTCTAGTGATATATCAATAATCAAAGTCCACTTTTTTGATGTTATATCAATAAGTAAAATCTATTGTCTAGTATCTTGTCAATAATTAATGTCCACATTCCTAACTTTTAATCAATAATTAATTTCCACATTCCCAATAATTAGTAACTAGTCAAAATTCACTTTTCCATTGTTATGCTAATAATCAAAATTCACTTTCTTAAACAATAAACAATGTCCACAGTTACAATGTTAAGCCAATTATTGAATTTCACTTTTCTATTTTTATACCAATAATTAAAGTCCACTTTTCCAGTCTTATGTCAATAAATAAGGTTAATTTTCCAGTGTTATGCTCGTGATTAAAGTATTATAAAATTAATATTTTATTTGAGGTGAGTGCAACTTGTTTTTTGTTAAAAATGAACAATATGTCTCTGTCCTTCTTCAGGTTAACATTCTCTTCATTGGTATCATCTCACTCTTTCAGTACCTGTAACCTCTACCCAGACCCATCACCAAGGAGGGGACCTGCTCTAACCAGAAAATCATTCCTATCCCTGCCAATGAAAATGATGTGAACTAATTTTAGTATGCAAAATTTTTACTTGTGGTTTACCTGATTTAAAACCTCCACCCACATCCTCATCCACACATAATGCTCTGGTGGGCTTGTCTTCAGCTTTCTTTATGCATTTGTTATAATTGGCAACCTTCCAGGAACTTTGAACTAAACTCTTTATTCAATTCACAGGGGTAGATTGTCCTCATTCCATTTTCCATTCTAGAGGAAATATTGTATCAGTGAATTCTTCCTTGTGATATTAGTCATCCACTAAACCAAAGTATAGATAAAATTTATGCACCTTCTTCTTCTTTTACTTCTTCTATGTGCCCTGTCCTTTCAGGACGTGCGATCATGGCTTTCCATGTCTCCCTATCCTTGGTGACTCTTAGCACACTTTCTCCTGTTACTCCATGCATCCCTCGTTCTGTCATCCACCTGATCAGGTCCTTCAAATATGTTATCTGCTGCTTTCCTCTGTCTCTTTTTCTCTCTATCTGGCCTGTTAGTATCAGGTTCTCCAAGCATTCTTTCCTCATTGCATGCCCCAGGAACTTCAGTTGTCTCTTCCTGATACTCGGTATTAATTTCATTTTCATTTCCATCCTTTCCAAAACCTCATCATTGCTCACATGCTCAATCCATGGTATTTGCAGCATCCTTCTGTAGAAGCATATTTCAGTTGCTTCAAGTTTTTCCTTCATCTTCGATGATATTGTCCAGCATTCACTGCCATATTGAAGAACTGATTTCACATAGCAATCCAGTACTCTCTTCTTTGTTTCTAGCGAAATTGTCCTGTTTCTTAATACTTTACTCAACTTCTGGAATGCTTCCTTCCTTTTCCAAATCTTCTGTACAATAAAGATGGAAGCTGATGATGGTTCGCCTGAAATAGGCCTATACATCTAATTTTCCATGAAATAACGTGTCTGCCTTAATTTTTTCTTATATTTGCTCTATATGTATTTATATACATATATATTTAGAGCTCTTTTAGAGAGTTATCCTACCACTGTATGTACAGGATACTCCTTTGGATTTTTCTATATCTACATCACATGCTTATATATATATATATATATATATATATATATATATGAATTATTTTGAACATTATTTTTACCGATACTCGTATTTAAGTAGATATTCTGTTTTTAATTAAACAGTATTTTTATATTTATATCTACCGGCCTGATTATTTACGATAAATTTTTATTTCGAAAATGTGTGCTATCCAGCAGGATTTGAACCTGCGACCCCTATTACATAGGGGAAGCATACCATCTGATCTGGTACCGTCTTGACCACTCGACCATGGATAGCCTCTTGATCAGACGAGGTTTTTATCATGCTTATATAACACAATTTTTTATTTTTACCATAAACAATCATATCTGCTCTGAAATATATCGTAATGTCAACAAATGTAAACATGTTACGGAAATTAACGAATTTTGACGAAACTTGGTTATGTAATAGGGGTCGCAGGTTCAAATCCTGCTGGATAGCACACATTTTCATAATAAAAATTTATCGTAAATAATCAGGCCGGTAGATAAAAATATAAAAATACTGTTTAATTAAAAACAGAATATCTACTTAAATACGAGTATCGGTAAAAATAATGTTCAAAATAATTCATTACAAATTGTCGGTTGCTTATAACCAAGTTTTGTCAAAATTCATTAATTTCCGTAATACATATATATATACATAGCTAATAGTGGGTAAATGAATGACAATGGAAAAACTAGAAAGTTTTTAGATTTTAGATTTGTCACTCACTTATCCATATATATATATATATATATATATATATATATATATATATATATAAATTTAACTTCAGATAAGAAAAGAAAATTATAAGAACTCAAGAAAAATTAAAACAAATTAACCACAGTAACTTGTCACTTGCTTTTAACTAAACTTAGTGTATGTGTATATATATATATATATATATATATATATATATATATATATATTTTATATTTGAGCAGAGTTCCAATTCCAGTCTGATAAAACTTGTTTGTGTATATATATATATATATATATATATATATATATATATATATATATATATATACACACACAAACAAGTTTTATTAAATTCCATCAACAAGATCTGTCTATCCAACATTTTATTATATCTTTCCAATTACAACTTGAATATAACAGAAAATAACATGACCTTTGGACAATTTATTCATATCTTTAATCCTGATGTACAACATCTCCTTTGTAAAAAGAAAAGATATAAAAATATGAATAGACTGATCTTGTTAGGACAAATTCTTGTTGCCTAAATACATCTTACTTGAATTTATATATATATATATATATATATATATGAATAAATACAAAAAGAAAACTTTTATTTAATGTGTTTCATCCTCTAAGAGACTTTATCAAGGAAAACGTAAGGATTTTCTTTCGTAACAGGTATTTATATATAAGAGCAAAAATGTTATCGGTTTTTCAAAATGTTAAGTTTAGAAACACTCATAAATATTTATCAGGTTAGCTTGAGCATTCTTAAACTTAAAATTATTGAAACAAAGCCAGAATAATGCTTTTGAACACACATTTGTTCACTCATGAGGTTCTATGTGGCTGAGCGGTCAAGACACAACAGGTCTAATAATGGTTTCCCTTAGAGGATGCAGGTTCAGATCCTGCTGGAGGACACATATTATTCTAACAAGATTTGTTGAATATTCAGGCTTGTGGATGTAAATAAATAAATATACTGTTTAATAATAATAAAAAAAAGCATCTGCTCAAATAGGAGTATCCATTAAAAATAATATTATATTATTAATTTGTCTTATATAAATAGTGAGAAACAGACAGACAGGTAAGCAGACCACATCTTGTTGAAAATACCAGTTCCTATGTAATCACCAAAATTAAGCAACATTGAATTTGGTCAGTGTCTAAATGGGTGATTGTTTGGAAATATCAAGTGCTGTGAGCTTGGATTTGTGGGTGGGTGGTGTAATGGCTGATGACTTGGAATTTTAATCAGAGAGCAGAGTTCCAATTCCAGTCTGATTTGTTATATTCATTTATGTGCAATTAGCTTTGCAAAAGGTATGAATTCACTTCTTCTCCTCCGAGCTATAAGTTAATCAATAAAACTTTTGTATCGTTAAAACCATTATTATTTAAAAACAAATAATATTGTAAACAAATTATTTAAATGTCAGCATTAAACAACCCATAAAAGGTTGATATTCCACTAAAATAACTATATATATACACACTCTTGCTCTCTATATATATTTACTCTTTACTATATACTGAATGCCCATAGCCCAGAGGTAGAATTGGCGACTGACGCCAATTAGGTCGGGTTTCAATCCTGGGTTAAAAGCAATCAGAGTCTAACCGTACTGATGAGCCGTGATACAGAGAAACAGATCTGTCTGTGGATGACTATATATATATATATATAAACTTATTTATAAATGGAACTTTGTCTGTGTGTGTGTGTGTGTCTGTGTCCGTTACCTATAGACTCCGAAACGGCTGAACCAATTTTCTTGAAATTTTACACAGTTGTACTATAAGCGTCTGCAAGTGTTCTTAGCTAGGTTTTGTGTTGAGGTACACCCAATAAATATCGAAAATCGATAATAAAAAATAATCGGGTTATAGAAGGAGAGGTCCAATTTTAATCAAATTTGATACACTCATAGACAAAGACATAAGAAACGATATTCAGAAGTTTCAAGGTTGCAGTTCTTACAATAGAGCAGAAAATCGATAATATATATATATAAAAAACAAGATGTTTGTATCTATTTATCTGCCTGTATGTCTGTATTTTTTCAGCCCTTTTATTTTAGTTTTTGCTTTGGGTTTGGCTCTAAGTAGGTATAATTGTAGTTCTTAGTCTCAGCCATGATACCATTTACTCACAGGACTTATTTAGCCTTAAAAATTCAGTTTACGACGAAAAAGACTTATTTGATAGCGATAGCAGGAAATCAAAATTTGACTTACATCCATTCATTTTTCTTTCAATCTATGGTTTCGCTTTAACTGGAAACAACTATTGCTTTTTAGTCTTTCATGCCAACGTCCAAAGAGTCTAAGCTCCAGGACCATGGATTAGTTTTAAAGCTTTCATTACACCCGAGCAACACCGGGCTAGACTGCTAGTATATATATATATACACTCTTGCCCATTGATTGAGCCCTCTGGGGAAATGGTAGACTTTAAAAACAGTAGTTACTCACCGCTATTTATGCATCATTCTTCAGTAATGAACTGAACACTCTTGGCTACTGTGATGTTGAATTGGTCAGGTTTCAATCTCAACTGGAAGCAATCAGATGTCAAACTGAACTGATGAGCTATGATACAGCAAAACAGGACTGTCTGCGTATGACTATATATATATTTAAAATTTGTGTATTTAGGCAGCAAATTTTCTTTTAGACATGCCACATTAAATAAATTAAAAACAGTGTCTGCTTATTTTTAATAAAATTCATTCATACTTACAGATAATCTTTTGTGTATTATAATTGAAAGATGTAAGAAATGAGCTGTAACATTGACAGATGATATTATTATTCATTTCTCGATTTTCCTAAGTACTTTCAATCTCCTTCCGAGATCATCTTCAGGGGTGTGAGTTGTGGTAACAAAAAATAACCGAAAAATTGTGTTGCTAAAAATTACTGTAAATTTTCTTCTTGCTTCAAAATAAACAATGACTTGTGATTTTGCACAAACACAGCCATCAAAGGGAACCATCTACCTAATTTTACTCACAAAGCTTGTGTCAACCCATGGTATAATTTTTAGACATTTTCCAAAAGTGTCGGACACTGTGATCGCCTTCTCTAGACTGATAACATCAGAAAATTACTTTCTTGACAAATCAACCATGGTTAAAAAGCGAACATTCTAACCACTTGGTCACGCGCTAATATATATATATATATATATATATAGTTATGTGAATTAATTTCATAAAATATATCTATTGAAGGCTTCAGTACACATCATCAGTGATGTTTCTAACCGAGGGGTTTCGGGTCTTTCAAAATCATACCCCCTTTCATGGTGACCCAGCCAATACTGATCCGGTATTGACTTGTGTACCTTCCGTCAGCTACAACTTTTACCATCTTCTAAAATGCACACGATACAACTCTTCTTGGCAATGTATTGTCCAATCACAGATGACTTCCGGTTATTGTCCTATGTAAATGGCATGTCAGTTTGAAAAATGCACCTGATGATTACATAACGCATGAAACTATGAGTCGTGCCATCAACCTAGAACAATATGGATACTTATCTCAATATATATATATATATATATATATATATATATATATTACAGTATTTATTATCAAGGCACTGACTAACGATGCTGACCTTCAGCCTGTTGACCAACTATTTGCCACTTTGGATGTCACTGCACATGCAGGATTCTTACCAAATCGTCTAAAAGTCATCTACATGGACACTGTTGGCTTCATCTCAGATATTCCAACCAAACTGATTGATGCATTTGCAGCTACCCTTGAGGATGCTATGATAGCTATTTCTGTGCCAAAATTTTATTTCTCTTCACATTGTTGGCTTTCCAATTCATCTTGATTTTGCAGTCTCAAGGATCATTAGAAACATTGATAAAAACCAATGAAAATGTTACTGATTTACTGTTGACAGAGATGTATAGCCACCCCATGACATAAATAATATTTTATGGACTTGAATATTATGATGCATTTTGTTACTTTTTTTTTAGTTTTCATTAAATTTGTTTTGCTATCAGAATTTTTTGAACCATGTTTGAATATTCACCATGATGACACCAAAGCTCAAAATGCAAATTAATTTAATTGGAGTAGATAGACTTAACTATCGCCCGGTTCACACTCCACCCACATCTATTGAACAGGTGAAGAGGATCATCCCTTGTTTCCTGTTTAGGATGTGGTTCCCGGCTTTCTCTTTTCCAATCATTCTACTCTTAAGTAGCCCCATGCGCATCAGTGGCGTTATCGCCTTGCTTGGGGTGATATGATTAAAAAAAAAAAAAAAAATTTCTCTAGAACATTGTTATCTTGGTGTTCTTTGATGAATTTTATTTAATAACTTCCCACCGTAATCTCTATTTGAAATAGCCGCTTCGCCATCCTCAAAGTATTTCAAATAAGCGCACTATACTGATTTCAAATATCTACTTGCCTTTGACTAATCAGTTAAACTAATTATTTGCTTAATTATTCTATGTAACCAAAACAGATCTCGGATGATAAACATTAGTTTTTTTAAATTATGCTAAAAAATTCCCATATTAAAAATTTTCTCGAAATTGATAATTAAAAAGAACTAAATAATATTTATTATGTATCTTTCATTTAGTGATTTTTCAATTTTTAATGTAATAAAGACTATCCCAGTCATAAAGTATTTAAACATGTAATATTTTGACCAAAGACACACATTAAAAATAAATGTCCTATTTTTTCTTTAATCATTTCACCCGAATCAAGGCAGGAATGCCATGAGTAAGCAGGGGGCTACACAGAGTGAAAAAGAAGACTGAGTATAGGGAGGATTGATGAAAGGATAAAAGATGAATGTGCTTCAAGAAGATAGAAGATGGCAATTGATGTTGTATTTAAATTTTTTAAGATCATAATTGTCACGGAAACAAGTAGATAGAAGGGAGTTCCACAGGCAGGAAGTGCAAGAAAAGAAACTAAAATAAGTAAAAGTGACAGATACATTTAATTATTTCAACAGTAAAAGGGTGGGACCTAGATGCCAATCTAGTAACACACTTAAATTCATGCTTCTACAGAGGAAAGCTTGTTAGAGTAGTTGGCATGAAAATATTTGTAGAAACCTTTGTAAAATATTTTCACAAGATTTTAAAACTGAGAAAATAAATTTTAATAAAATATCTTCTTTTTTTTTTTACTGTCAATTCAAAATGAAAAAAAAAACAAATGTTAGTTTAATTAAAAAAAAACTGTTATTCAAAAGAATTAATAGTTCTTAACAATTGGTAATTTAATAATTTGAACTTAATAATCCATTGTCAGATTTAATTGTGTAATAGAAAGTTAAGTATAAATTAAATGACACGGTTCAATGTTCATCATGTGACCATTATCAATAGTGGCAATTGCTGGTAGTGCTAACCACACATGATAAGAGATAACCAGTGGTTGTTGTAGTCATCATCATCAAATGATGTTGGTGGCAGTAGCAGTACGACTAGCATCACTGACGCTATGAATTACAAATAACTTCTGCTATTTCTCATCTTGTCTGTATAGTTGCTACTAGTTTTTTTTTTTTTTTTTTTGCTAGGGCGACTATTGTGTTGCTATAAAATAGGGTAGATGCTGAGGCTCATCCGATAAAGACAGTCACAACTGACATTGATTTTAATGTTTCGTTTAGGCCTTTAAATGACTTTTTCGATGTTCATTAGTAGTAGTACCTTCTTGTAGGAAGTAGGGGAGAATAATTTTTTTTAACTATTTTTTTTTTCGCCTACAGCAGAACACAAAACTTCACCTGTATGGACTTTCACTTTAAAAAGTGTTCAAGGTTCTCCCAGAAATTTCCGGATACAAATGTAAATAACTTTCTTTTTCTTTTCTTTTTTCTTCCATAAGCTTTTTCTCCGAATGAATCCAAATTGTGATTAGTTGAAGGATGAAGAATTTCTTAGTTATCAAGCAAGAATACACATAAAAAATGTGTCTGTATCCTTCCTTACCTTATCTTTTGTGAAAAAAAAAAGAAAAAAAGAAATAAAAAAAACTATGGATTATATAAACACGTTTGCATGTGTGCGTGCGTGCGTGAATAAAACTACTTCTTCTTAAGACTTACTTTCTATTTCAAGACAATTTCCATTTTTAAAGAATAACAATAACATCATTTTTGGTAGACACTGTTCTTTTGGTAATGAAAATTTAGAAATAAAAATATAGATAATTAGATAGATAAAAACAGTCTTCTCCGTCAATAAATATTTCATGTTTTTTTTTCCGCTATTATTATTTACTACATTCACATGATCTTGCTTTCAAAAGCATATGGACAGTGTATAAAAATACCTAAAAATGATTGCAAGTGACGTCATTTATCGGGTAGGTAGTGCCACGTGTTTCTTTTGCGATCACCTACTTACACTAAAAGTCCACTCTACACACTATTAAATCATATTTTTTCTTTTAACACTAGCATTCCTAAATTAAAATCGGACAAAAACAATTATATATATATATATATATATATATATATATATATATATATATATATTATATATATATGAAATTCGTAACTCAAAAAAAAAAAAAGACGTTCTTTAAATCTGTAATCAAGGAGGAAATATCGGAAGTTGTATAGTTGGTTGAAGCGTAGCTTAGTGTGACACAAAGCCTTAAATGAGGCACCCAGTGAGGGTCATTTTACTTAAATGGTAAAAACTAACTCGCTAACCCATATTTCGCCAGCTCTACTCAGAAGAGCCCAAAGTGTTGCGTGTAACAGTGTCACTGTAAGTCTAGTCTACTTTGGTACAAGGCCGCAAGTAGGGTACCCAGTGAGGATCGAACCCCTAGTTCGCTAACCTTTTCTCACTCAAAGTACCCTAACCCTAAGAATTCATTGTTCTTTTTTTTTTTTTCTTTTTTTGCAGTGGCTGGTTGTTTTATTAACCGAAAATTATGTCGCTATTGTTTCAAAATTGTTTTGAATTGAAATTTAAAGTAATTTTAATCTGTAGCAACACAATACATTTTTTAAAAAAAGCATATTTTTGATGTTTGTACGTCATCAATTTTTTTAAATATTTTAATAAAAAAAAATAGAAAAACCGATGACGGACAACAAATAAAACTCTTTTTTAGTTTTAATTTTATTTTTTCTTACAAAAACAAGATGAAAATGAAAAAAAAACGCATTAATCATTATTGATTATGGGATAAATAATTCGATAAATTATAAATATTTCAAGGCTTAAATACTGGATATAAGTGATTGTTATTAGGTCAATTTAGTAAAACGAAACGCTAGATGAGGATCGAACTCGGAACTCGCGGTTAAATTGCCCCCTCTTCAAGAAGGGACTTAAAGAAAGCCTCGTTCTCGAATCGACATTTTATGATTTATGCACCACTTTTCTCTCTTCTTGTTCATGTCAGTGTGCAGGTCTATTCTCTCCAACGAAGAAGTGATGTTATATTTTTTTTTCTCCTTGCTATCTATAGTACGCTTTCCCCAGGACAATTTTTCGAAATATGCTAGAATACAAAAAAAGTCCTAAATAATCGCCTATATAAAACGAGAATAACAGAAAAAGCAACAATCACTTTTTAACAAAAAGAAAACAAAATGTTTTTACTTACAACAATTTTAGTTTGTTACACGACCTTTTAATTAAATTAAATTTGCTTTAATATCAGACAACTGATAAGTTCGATACATTTTCAAAGGGGTGAAATATTTACACAAGTTTTTCAATTTCATGTTACTTAGCTACTTTAACTATCGCTCTGTCATTCAAAAAAGAAGTCTTTATTTTTATACGAAAAAAAGAAAAAAACTACTCAATACAATTAAAAGTAAAACAATAAAACACTAACAAAATAAAAATTGAAACCACTGAGCACTTTTTTGTACGATACACGGTAGTAAAAATAGTAAGAGCTTTTTTTTACTACTGCTACTTTTTAGAGTAGTACCAACATAAACACTAACAGTAGTAAGCGCATCAAAGTTAAATTAACTTGAAGAAATACTGTTTTCATTAGTGAAAAAAATTCTTGTAACAAAAGATGATCTTGAATAAAACTTAAAAGTATCCTTGTCGCTTTTAGTAAAGCTACCAGCAGCCACCAATAAGTACTCCTTCTGCTATAAGTACTTCTACTTATTGCTACGATTACCATTACCGCTTCAGCAACATCAATTTGCCACATTACTACTGATTGATGACGAGTAGTGGGCAAATAAGACCAACCGAAACGATCTTTGTTCATTACTTTTTAAAAACAATTCTTATAGTTTAAGTACCATTATTTATTTTAAATAGTCAAAAAAAAAAAAAAATCAATTTTTCTTCTAAGTTATTTGGTTTCGTGTAGAGAGAGTGTTACTGTTTAGTGTTTAAAATTATCAATGATTTTCAAGTACATTCCTTGTCTAGTTCTGGAATCATAAAATATAGAAAGTTGATGAAGGATGAGATGATGAAAAGAAAGAAACGGTTGATGAGCCCGATTTAAATATAAAAAAAAGGAAGAAAAAGATAATACCTGGTCTTAGTACACAACAAGCTGAAGAAGAAGGAAGGAAGGAAGCAACACAAGAAGAAGAAGCAAAAAAAAAAAAAAAAAAAAAAAAAGAGGAGAAAAAGTTTTGCCAAAAAAGAATCGTTCGTTTGTTTATTACATTGTCACACTTTTAGTCTTCTTTGGATTTACCGATGGTGTGTCCCTAGGTCGACGGACCAGATAAGAATTAAAAGAAGAGCCGAAATTCATTGATGAGGAGGACCACCATACACTGGTGGTTTGGAAAAAGAAGTAGCACAGAATAGGGGGAAAAGACATTTACTGCTACGAAGAGTAAGTAAAAAGATCTGGCAATGATGGGTTGAAAGGAAAGAAAATTGTAGAGTGAAACGGATGAATATAATTTTCTCTTTTCGTCTTTTCTCTTCTTAACGCTGACTTAACTAAATTGTTGATTTTTGTTTTTGTAAACGGAAATTAGTTCTTTCTTATTATTTTTATTATTTGCTTATTATCTTGCCTTTTTATATTATTTAATTAGAAATGAAACGCCTGGTTGTACATAATCAAAAACGTGTTTAATTTATTTCTCCCTTGCCTTGTCCATTCCTTTTTTTCTGAATCCAAATTAAATTCTACACAACTAGCCTCTCTCTCTCTCCAACCCCACAAATTATAGCAGACCCCCTGTTCTGTCAATTCTATGTATAAAAGGATTATTAAACATATATTTTGTTTTTAAAATAACGACTACTGTCTACCTTTCTTATCGATACAATGAAGATGTGTGTTCTTATCAATTAGAAATTTACATTAATTTATAACTTGACTGACATTTAATTTTTAACTGGTTCACTCGTTATTAACTTGACCATAAAGGCAATAAAAAAAAAAAATAGTAAAAAAAAAAAAAATAATAATCACCGTCATCAGAATGAGTTTTCAAATAATCTATCATTTATTTTTCGTTTTATCATTTTTTTATAACCTAAACATTACTAATTTAAATCAGATCACCATTTTTATCATTTAATTTTAAATAAAATTCTGTCTTCAGAATGCTTCCACTCAAGAGAGAGAGACGATAACTATGAAAGAGACTGTCATTTACCATGATTCCAATTAGTTATTGGATTAAAAAAAAAATCATTATTTCTAGATTAATACTAATACCAAACAATTATCCCCGACTTTTAAAAAGAAATGATATATTTTTATTTCTACTTTCTGTTTTGTTTACACGCATTAACAATAACACAGAATTTTTTTTTTTTTTTTTTTGCGGTTAACTTTAGTTTACAACTCACACCCGGCTCTTTAAAAGACTACAGTACTTTACTAATTAATTACTATTTAGTATTATCATTTATGTACTTTTTCAACTACTATGATGACATTCACATGAAAAACAAGAAAGCATTATGTAAAAACAAAAATAAATATAGAAAGAAATCAATTTTTAAGCTTAAACTGCCACTCATTTTTTTCGTTAACGATTTTACAATTTTTTTTATTTTCAATCATTTACATTAAAAAAAAAATGTTTCTTTACAGGTGTTTTTATATAACCAAGAATCAGTTTTACTTTTTATTTGGAATTTGCCACCGGTAACAAAAAAACATATTTGCGATTTTTATTTTTTTTTATTGGTTATTTGATTTTTGTTTCTTTAAATGTGTGTGTGTGTGTGTGTGTGAGAGAGAGAGATTGCTCGCATTATAGTCAATAAATGGGGGACTGATTTAATATATATTGCTGATTGACAATTGAACCCTGACTTCGTGTTCACCTTGTCATGTCTTATTACTATTGGCTCAAATATGACACACACTCACACACACACAAAACCTCATAATTAATTCACTTCATGAAAATCTCTTTTTCTGTGCTTATCAAGATGTTAGTTTTCTAGAAAACAAAACTACTTTAAATTTTAATCAAATGGAGAAATAAAGCGAAATACTTTAATGGTTAGGTTTAATTTCATCATTTTATTTTATTTTTATTCAACATTTATTTTATTTTTATCCATTACTTTTTTTTTGTTTGCCTTTTTTACTGTTTGTCATTTATTGTCTGTAGTTGTATTTCGAAAAAGAACCATTTTTAAATTTTATAATTCCGAGTTTAACTATTTGTTTGCAATATTTCTGAAATTAATGAGAAAATACTGAGTCAAAATTTCCAATCTAGTTTCTCTAACAAACACACTAGTACTCACTACTCACAGATTGACTTCTCTTTCCATTCCAGTGTTTGAACTAACCATTCCATCTGTTTCTCTTGTGATCAGCTCTCTCATTATCCTTTTCTAGGCTTGTCTTACATTATATTGAAAAATCTTACACTTGTGCTTACTAAAAAAAAAAAAAATGCTTCCACGTACCTACAATTCAAAACTTTCTACTAGTGAAAGAGAAAGACTAATTTATTTTTTTCTTTAATAAAAATAAAAAATAAAAAAGGTATTCAAATCCTAGGCTACCAGCAAATTAATATTAATGTTTTTGGTAATTTATGATTCTAGAGAGAAAATGTAAAAAAGAAAGAATTTCAAAAGGAATTTTTTTCTTTCATTTTTTTTTTTAAACAGAAAAATGGCGAAGTACTGAAATTGGATTTTGTATACCGCATCTTGTTTGTCAGATGTTTTAACGCAACATCTTTAAAAGAAAGTGGTTTTTGTTTCAACTTCACCTCAACCACTATCTATCCATTCATTTTTTTTTCTATTTTGGTTTCTTTTTCGAATTGTATATTATTGTAAATGGCCGAGAGGCTGGTGGTATCAGCGTCAGCAGTAACAACGACGACCACTGCAGATCTTTTACACCAGACTCTCTTGGAAGCAGCAGCCAAAGACAGACAGACAGTAGGCACCCAAAACTGTCAACCACAATTCTACATTTTATTTTTTTTTTAGTTACCTCCAAAAAATAAATAAAAATTAAAGAAGGGGTTTTCAAATTACTTACTCTCACAAACACACACAATAACAACCCTTTTCTTAATTCAATTCCTCACTTATTCCTTTTTTTCTTCTTTCTTGTTATTTTTAAAATTTTATTTTAATTTTACTTTTTTTTCTATGATCCCCCTTTTAAAATGGTTGAGTTTTGAAGTGTTAGTTACTTGTTGAAAGCTATCTGATTATTTTTATTTATTCAAATTCTCTGCATGGGGGTTGGACAGTTTGATAAGTAAAGAAAGGCCAGCACCGACCAATATTGGAGAGATGTCATCACTTCATGAATGGCATCGTCATTATTATTATTATTACTACTATTACTACAACCACCACCGCCACTATTTACTACTATTTATTCCACTAGTTCTACCGAACAGTTTTCCATATCCTGTAATTAATTCTAAACTGACCATAAGAGAATGAACGAAGACCACACACAAAAATAATAGGGAGAATTTTAAAAAGGATTATTAATGGGACCATCAAATTGTGTTTTTTTTATTTTTATCCTCACTTCCATCACGAAATATCTATGATATTGTTATCTCCCACACAATCATTGTCGCAGAAATCCAAACCGAAATTGCTTGAGTCTTCGTTTGTTCCACCTGTTGTTTTAAATGGCAGATTTTACTTGCATTTATATTCGAAACACTCTCATGGCTGACACCGAATCCGATAACAACATCGAAATATCAGCATTCCAGATGTACATTCTTTGAATTTTTCTATATATCCCTTCTCTTCCAGTAAGTTTTTTTGTTCTTATATCAAAATGATCATAATTTTTGTTTCGAAATTGTTTTCAAACTATACTTTATTTTTCTTATGTCTTATTTGTTTATAAAAGTAGATCAGTTCTTGAAAAATTATTTAAAAAGAAAAAAAAAACTCATCTTCCAGGTATTAACACCATCTTTCGTAAATTTCCTTTCAAAATAGATTTTTTACGAACTATTTGCTACTTTTTATGACTATCATGTCGTTTACCGTTTAAGCATTATGCACCAAGTGATTATATATTATTATTATTTCCAATCTCTATCCATTGTTGAAATTGAATCGAATATTGTATATTTCTTGATGATACAACACCGATAGCAATTATAATCGCACAATTCATTTTCGGTATGAAATAGAAGCCAGCCATCTATGATCTAACTTCAAAACTGTTTATGAATGCACCCAAAGAAGACGTCACCTTGTCATAATTTGTTATTTCACTAAAAAGACGTTTTACCTGATGATACATATAACCATGATCACCTTCTGTTTGTTCCCCCATTCATTCATCTTATCTTTCTTAAAAACTGCAACTGTACTACTTTAATAATTACTTTCAAATTCAGTGAAGCTTTTTCATTTTCAAACTGAAAGTAGGTAAATAGACCTTGCTTAACGAAAATTTATTGCACATCAAGCGTAAGGAAATGGAAAACCGAAACTGCTTCTCTCTCCTTATCTACAAATAACAAAATGTCATACCAACCAATAATCATATTCTTCAATAGTACAAATAAGCACGAAGCAGTTCATTGTTTGTTTGTTTTTAGTTTGATTTGTTGGGCAAATGAGAAATTGCAACAACAGGTTCGTCTGTTGTTCTGATTTAGTTTTTTCACACAAATCTTTTTATTCAATAATAATACAGGGTGCGATGGACAAATTGTCGTTTAAATTACGCAAAAAAGAAAATAACACTGACATCTTATTTTACAAAAAATCAAAAATAACTTGAAATACTGAAAGTGTAAATTTATTCAATAAAATCGCCATTAAACGACGGCTTTCAGAGAATTTCGGAATCTCCTGCAGCTCTTTTGAACAGTAGTCTTGTTTAAGTTGAATCCTGCCATAATCCTTGTCTTCAGTTCATCTTTTGGTGTTACAAGTAGTTTTTTGTTGGTCTCTTGCTCAACTGCACCCCACTCATGATAATAAAGGGAGTTGCTGTCTGGGGAGTTAGGTGACCAGATGTAAGGAGTGAAGTGGTCGCAGAAATTGTTTAACAGCCATGACTGGATTCTCTTGCTTGTGTGGCATGGTGCAGAGTCCTGTTGACAGACATAGGTCCTTCCAGCAGCCACCCTCTTGACCCAGGATAGCGCTGCATCCTCAAGGCACTTGATACATTTCTCTGTATTGAGTCTGTGAACTAGTAAGAAGATGAATGAAAGCATAATGTTGCCATCACTAGTGATCACCCTAAACACCTTTGTAATCACCATTAAACTCCTCTAATTCTTTCCAAATTTTCCGCACTGTCCTCAGATTGATACCCAAACACACTGAAATGTTTGTATTTGAGATTCTGGCATGAATGCCAAGTAGAACAGCATGCCATTTTTGTCATGGTGAATTATGTCATGGTTCTCATTTTGTGCCCAACTGACCCTACTATACTGTGCAGTTGATAAAAACAACACACTTGCATTATATTGAAATATATAATATGGTGACAATTTACCCATAGCACTGTGTGTGTATGTATGTGTGTATGTATATATATATATATATATATATATATAAGCAGTTTGAACACAATCTCTTTATCTTTTCTATAATTCACATTCTCTCTCTAGATTTTTCTTTATATATATATATATATATATATATATATATGTGCACACACACATATTGGGTTATATATATATATATATATATATATATATATATATAACCTTATACCTCTTTTTGGTAATGCACTAGAGGCCCTAATCAACTCTGAATTGGTTAAGCATCTCAATTTGCAGGGCCTTCTTTCAGACAATCAATATAGCTTCTGCTTGTCTAAACCAACTGCTGAATGATTATTGCTGAAAGAGTCTATCAAGTTTTAGATAAAAATGGTGAACCTCAGGTTGCTGCTTTGAATATCTTTGAAGCATTTGACAGGGTTTGGCATACCAATATTTTTCTCAAGTTGAAAGGTATGTCTAGACAAATCTTTTTAACTGATTCACTCTTATCAAATCAGAAATTTAGAATTGTTTTGAATGGCTACTCTTCTAGATCATTTAATGCATGTGTCGTCTAGGGATCTCTCCTTGAACCTATATTGTTCTTACTTTATATAAACAACCTTACTGGTGTCATCAGTTCTCACTTGTGTATTTATCTTGATGACAATTATTTACCCCCTCTTATTACTGAGTTTGATCAGTTTGATAAGGTCAAATTAGTCACTGTTCTAAAAAAATGACCTACAATCTGTTGTTAAATACCAATGTTAATTTTAATGCCTTCAAAATGAAACTTCATTGTATTAATCATCTAAGAAACTCCTTTCTACCTTCCAGTAGCATGGCTGATGCGAACCTTTATGAAAATGACTTGTTACATTTTTTTTTTTTTTTTTACACTTAAAATTCTAATTGCTGAAATATGTAATTGGTTTGTGAGGTAATATGATAAACTTACAATGTCAATTATTACCAAGGAAAAAGATATTTGGAGAGTGAAATGATTTCTGTAAAAACAGTTTCTGGTTCTTCTGGTTCTACTGGTTCTACTCTGTGGGTGATCATTTTTAAAATGTCTTCTCTTTTTGTCTTCATTTTTTTTGTTTTAATATCTTTTATTCTGTAGTTTTCATACAATTAACTTTTTTTTAATAAAATATAGACTAAAGTTAGTTGCAGCACATAGCCTCACCTTTTTCTTTAGCTATATATAATAAATTATTTCAGGTGTTTAGGTTTGGGAAGATTAGCACTTTTTTCTTTTTTTTTTACCTTGCAATACTTGTAAAAAAAAAAAAAAAAAAAACTAAAAGTTAGTAAAATTGAACAAAATTATACAATTTAAAAAAAATTACAATGGAACATTCTATTAACCAACTTCAGACAAAATAAAAAAAAAACCTCTTTAATGAAAAATATTAGTAAAGTATCATTTTCCCACTGAGTGGATATCAACTTGGAATAAAATTTATGAAAAAATATACACTTTACATAATTTAAATCATATTTTTAATCTGCAAACTTTCAGCTTTTAGGTCCTTGTAGCTAAGTTATTAGAAATTTAATACTCTTCGATTAACACACTTTCAACTAGAACTTAACATATTTCTGTTAAATATTTGCATAGAGATTGATGTTTAGTACTCTTTCCACAATTTCAGTATCAAGTAGTAATTTTGAATCAAAACCAGAATCAAAAGTTGAGTCCTAAAAAGAAAATCTTCCATTGCTTGGTCTATTTTTTTGGTTGTATGAAAACTTTGTCTTCAAAAGAAAACACTTGATTCAAAACATTATTTGCTAAAAAATTCAAAAATTTTGGAATACAAAATTTTACATTTGCCTCTTAGCTGTTTTCTTTTTCTTTGTGGACATGTTGAATATTTTGACATGGTCAAATCTTCAGGCACTTTAACTTGTTCTCTTTAAAATTCTTAGTATATAATAAATATAAGGTTAGTACTTGGTAGATTTAGGTTCAAATATTGAAAGAGTCATATGTACCTTTTTATAAGCCAGTCTGTTGATTATATTTCCCAGGTCTGGTCACTTTGCCATGTGTATATTTGAATGTATTTTTATGAGCCACATTGAAAAAAAATTTGTTTTGGCTTGTTAAAGCAAAAATGTGAAAGTTATGTTCATTTTTATGCGTCATGCAAACTACTACCAATTTCTTCATGCTTATAACATCAGCAAAACACGTATGAATATGTGGGTTTGATTTTAGGCTTCATCAGACTCGTCAAGCTTTGATCAAGTTTATTAATTTACTCAGTGTTAGAAATTTTACATAAATGCTTGAAGAAGGCCAGTGGGAACAATGGCCCAAACTCTGTGGCAATAACTAACATGAGAAAATCAGTAGAATTATAAGTAAAAAAAATTTCCAAATCTTTGTCTATGTACATTTTAGCAAATTGATATTTTACCTCTAATCTTAAAATCAAAATTGAAAAAAAATTTAATGAATTGTTTGCTTATTAGGATAAATAAGACCAGATTAAACAAAAATTACTGTTTTTAAGTTAAATCTGTTTTAATTATATTTATATATATATATATATATATATATATATATATGTCATCAGCAGACAGAACTGTTTCGCTGTATCACAGCTCATCAGTACGGTTAAACATCCGAATACTTTTTACCCAGGATTGAAATATATATGTATGTGTGTATGTTCGGTTAAAGATCAATGAAGCGGTTTATAGCTGTACCCTATTGAAACCTCAGTTCTCGTAGGATCATCGAAGTTAAGCAACATCTAGCCTGGTCAGTACCTAATGAATGACTGCTTGGGAATACGAGGTATTGTAAGCTTGGATGTGCATGTGGTGCAATGGATAACTGCTCATATTTGGAAATTAGAGAGCCAAATTTAAATTCCAATCTGGTTCATTACATTTACTTACACAAAAAGGTATGGATCCACCTCTTCTCCACCCGGTTAATTAGTAGGACTTGTATTAGTAAATCATTCTCTTCAAAAAATTCTTACAATCTAAAAATATATTCTGACTTTAAACAACCTGCAAAAGGTTGATAAATTCTAAAAAAGAAACCAATAAATAAAGACCAATGAATGGTCTTTTTTAATTATTTATTTTGTTTATCTCTATATTTAGGATTATTTTCTTAGTTTTGCGGATGTTTACCAAGATTAGATTTCTCTGGTATAGCCACAATTTAGTGAGATTGAGGCTCACTAAGTATCAGGCAATTTTAATCATGTACCAAAGTAGGCCAAGTAAATACTATATATGGTGCCATTATAAGACCCCAATCCAATTTACATTTTCCGTTAGAGTATTGATTATTGAGATATGGTACATGTACTGGTAGTTTGTAGTGTATGGGTAAACATTAGCCTACCAGATATCTCAAATTTTTAAAAATAAATCTTGGGAGATCATTTTTCAAAGATTGTTTGGATGAGGGAATGTGGGAGTCATGTATGCCATTAAATATAAGTTTTATATGTTTGTATAGTTTAATATTTGTTAGAATGTTTATTTACTTGGTGTGATGAGGAAATGTATGTGCTTTGAAATGGTTTAGAAGAAATGTTTTTTTTAATGTTGTGTAATGTTATTCACTTACGCGCAAATACCCTTGGGAAAGGTATTAATCCGTCTCTTCCTTCCAGTTATGGGTTAAATAGCAGGACAGATTGGGTTCTATAGCCTTGGTCGGCAACCAGTCTACCGCAGAAAGCAATGGCAACCTACTGCGGGATAATCTTCTGCCCGGTCAGTCATGTCTCTTTTGAGACATGATCGCCCAAGCGTGTATCACGTATGGCACGTAACTGACTGAATGTTATTCACTTACGCGCAAATACCCTTGGGAAAGGTATTAATCCATCTCTTCCTTCCAGTTATGGGTTAAATAGCAGGACAGATTGGGTTCTATAGCCTTGGTTGGCAACCAGTCTACCGCAGAAAGCAATGGCAACCTACTGCGGGATAATCTTCTGCCCGGTCAGTCATGTCTCTTTTGAGACATGATCACCCAAGCGTGTATCACGTATGGCACTTAACTGACTGAATGTTCATAATATTTGCATAATGTTCTATACTAACTTTTCTCCCAAAATTTCTAAAATTCAAATATTTTTAAATAGACAGGATTGTTCTGGAGCTTAGTTGCATTATGAGTAGGTCTGTAGTGTAGAACACCATGGTTCATAGCAATATTTGACTTAAGTGATTCAAAGTATAAAGGCTATTATTTATCTGTGGGCATGTGACATGGTATCTTTCATTTTGTGAATATTTCAGTGTTTCTTTAACCTGCTATTTTGCTATGATAGTTGCACATTGAGCATGTTTTTCTTGTTCAGAGTCTTTAGAAATCAGCCAGTATATTCTTTTTTTTTTTTTTTTTTTTTTTTGTGAATCTAGTGAAGGCTTTACCACCAAAGTTATATAAAATATCTAGACCCATAGAAATTCTTTGGTTGATATATCATATTTACATTTATAGGGAGATAAATTGTATGCACTCATTAAATATGCATACAGTCAATATACTGCTTATTATGTTATCGGAATAATTTTGCTAATAAGTTACTGTTATACTTATTTCCTTTAATCATGTAGAGATGGAGAAATTCCAGTTTTTGCTAACTTTTATTATTAAAACTAATAATTGCAGAATGGCATATTTCATATTACTGTATAATTTCCCTGAAGCAGATTGCTAAATGCACAAGGATATTAAATAGTTTGGGGTATTATTGCTTTCTGTTTTGTTTCTTTCTAGAAACACATATACAGCTTCAACATACCCCCAGAATAAGGCTGAAAAAAAAAACAAAAAAAAAAACAGAAGAGTTTTACTATTTGCTGCTGCTATATCAATAATTTGTGGGCAGGGGACAGGCAAGCTATTACAGGGCATTTTGTATATGCTGACTAAGGAATAAGCAGGATTATAATATGATAATTACTTATGTCCAGGAAACTGATTCAGTCAGTTAAGTGCCATACATGACACACACTTGGGCAATCATGTCTTGAAAGAGACATGACTGACTATGTAGAAGGATTTTCCTGCAGTAGTTTGCCATTAGTTTCTGCAGTAGACTGGTTGCCAACCTAGATTATAAAACCCAGTCTGTACTGTTATTTAACCCATAGTTGGCAGGAAGATATATTTATATCTTTCATACCTTCCCAATGATATTTACACACATTGGTTTTCGATTAGTGTGCTGAAAGCTGAAATTTAGTTACCGATTAACTAATTTTTTTTTTAAATTTGAAAATTGGTAACTATTTTATTTGTTTATATTTGAGCAATGCATATCCTTTAATGTAAACATTAGCCACACTAATTGAGGGATACCTGTATACAAAAGGTGCCAAAAAATTTCTCAATCTTACCTACTTCACAAAATCTGATCAAACCTCAACTTTTTTTTTGATAGAGGTGAGGAAATTAGTTATTCCAAGAACTTTTCAGCATTTCCTAATACAGCCTCCCATTTATTTAATGATTCACCTTCATCCATCAAGACAGACCTCAATGGGGCTCACTTATCTGATAATTTTGGGTAGGTATTTCATGCTGGTTTCTCTGTAAATTAGCAACATGATTTTGAAAATATTTTTAGCACACTTTCGAGCTTGTTACAAGATCTATTACCATCCCATTAAACCTTCATTAGAAGCTATTGTAACTATCTTCTTTTTTATGTGCTGTGTCCCTTCAGGACGTGGGCGATCATAGCCCTCCACATCCCCCATCTCTTGTAGCTCTTAACACCTTTTCTCTCAATATTTCTTCCAAACCCTGCTCTGCCACCCACTTGCTTAAGCTCATCAAGTATGCTACGTGTTGTTTTCCTGTCTCTTTCCTTCTATTCATCCTGTGACTATAAAATTTTCCAAGCCCTCTTTCCTCATTATGTGTCCCAGAAATTTCAGTTGCCTCTCTTCCTGATGTTAAGTGTAAGTTTCCTTTTCATTTCCATCCTCTCTAAAACTTTATTATTGCTGTTCATGGCACCCTCAGCATCCTTCTGCAGAACCACATTTCGGTTGCTTCAGGTCTTTCCTTCATCTTTGAGATTGTCCAGAATTTGCTGCCATATAGAAGAACAGACATCGCAATTATAGTCCAGTAGTCTTTTCTTTGTTTCTAATGAAATTTTCCTGTCTCTTAATACTCTGATTAAGTTTTGGAATGTGTCCTTGGTCATGCCAACACTTCTTCGGGTCTTAGAGTTACATTTTCCATCCTCTGTTAGAACACTTCCAGATACTTAAATTTCTGTACTACCTGCTTGATTTTAGTATCCCCAATCTGTATTTGACCATTTTGACTCCTCTTTATGCTGATGATCATGCATTTCATTTTTAGTAGACATTGTCTTTTTGCTAGTTCAGATGACAGTTGTATATTGTTTCTATTTTGTTTGAATGTTTTTTGTTTTTGTTTTTTTGTTTTTTTTTTTGCAATTATTTTCTCCAATGCAAGGGGTTACTGGGAGTGATAGAAAATGAAAAATGTTATTGAGAAAAAAGGAAAATAAAAGAACAGGATTTAAGGAGACAGGAGTGAAATTCATAATCTTGTCAAATAGCTGAATACTTAATGCTTCGCCAGGGCTACCAAGGGTGTTTTTATTGTGATACCAACATTATATGGGTTGCCACCAGGCCCCATCCTGTTATTTAACCCATAACTGAAGGGAAGTGATGGATTAATACCTTTCCCAAGAGTACCAGTGCTTATGTGAATGCAGGGTACTCAACTGGAATTTGAACTCGGCTCACCGATTTCTCTTTCCAAGCCGACATTCACTGCACCACAACGCACATCCGTCACTGAATGCTTACAGTGCCTGGTATTCCCAAGCAGTCACCCATCTAAGTACTGACCAGGCTCACTTTGTTTAACTTCGGTGATTGAATGAGAAACAGTGTATTCAACGTGATATAACTCTCTATCTTGACTGTCTCCCAAGCCTTGTACTAGGTTAATTTCACTTTAAAAAAAAAGGTTGTATAGGTGATGTGAGTGAGTCCAAGAAGCAGGGGTTCCTTTTATGTATCATGTCTCTTCAGATCTTTAATAATTATGGGTCTTCACAAACTTTTATATTGAGGCTTTCATATGAATATTATCCATGTGCCAGACTTGTTCAAAAATATAAAAACTGTCAGCTATATATACTTTATCAAATAAACTGTTAAAAATGTCTTTGAGTGAAACGTGTAAGTCTCGGTGAGGACCATCCTTCATTGAACCTTGGGGACTGGCACTACAAAATTCCAAGCAAAAAACTGTAACAAATAACAGAAACCACATTGCTTGAGAACTTTCAATAACAACAACTAAAATGGATATCACATACAACTCAAAGAAAAAAATGATATAATTCACATGTTGACATTCCACAGTGTTAACTTTCCAATACTGGAAAAAAATACCTGCTACTGAACTTTAAAAAAAAATGTGTATATATTTTCCTGAAAAATTGTTTTAAGAGAAATATTTTATAAATTTCAACTGATAGTGGCAGTGGTTGCTCTGTCAATGAAGGCGAAATGTTTCCTTATAAGAAAACAGTAAATATTACCATTACCAAAGCTGTAAGTAATGGTTATCTCCTTCCTATCCCTCCCAGTCCCTGTTGCTGAAAACGCTGATTCTTGTTCAATCACTGAAGTTAAGCAGTTTTGTGCCCAGTCAGTACTTATATGGGAACACCAGATACTGTGACTTCTCACAATCCAAAATATGTTTCAGCTTTAAGTAACCCACAAAGGGTTG
Organism: Ascarosepion bandense; assembly: GCA_037127315.1. NCBI lineage: Eukaryota > Metazoa > Mollusca > Cephalopoda > Sepiida > Sepiidae > Ascarosepion > Ascarosepion bandense. Next base: position 2,595,529 of record JBBBDQ010000424.1, on the reverse strand, counting down.
ATAAGCAGTAAAAAACGAATCAATCAATCCCCATCTCTGTTCTGTAATCCATTTACACAAGCACATTAGGTTACTTACTGTTTGTCTCTGCCTCTCTTGCTTTCATTATGTCCTGCAAGTATCAAATTCTCAAAGCCCTTTTTCCTTATGTTTCCCAGAAATTTCAACTCTTTTTTTTTTTTTTTTTTTTATTATTCTAATTACTAGCAGTATAGCCTGGTGTTGCTCGGGTGTAATGAAAGCTTTAAGACTAATCCGTGGTCCTGGAGCTCAAACTAAAAAGCAATAGTTGTTTCCAGTTTAAGTGAAATCGTAGACTGAAAGAAAAATGAATGGATGTAAGTCAAATTTTGATTTCCTGGTATCAATATCAAATCATTTTTTTTCGTCTTAAACTGAATTTTGAAGGCTAAATAAGTCTTCTGAGTAAATGGTATCATGGCTGAGACTAAGAACTACAATTATACCTACTTAGAGCCCAACCCGAAGCAAAAACTAAAATTAAAGGGCTGAAAAAATACATACATACAGGCAGATAAACAGACACACACACAAACATCTTGCCTTTTGTGTGTATATATATATATATATATATATATATATATATATATAATCGATTTTCTGCACTATTGTAAGAACTGCAACCTTGAAACTTCTGAATATCATTTCTTATCTCTATGAGTGTATCAAATTTGATTAAAGTCGGACCACACCTTCTATAACCTGATTTTTTCCATTATCGATTTTTGATATTTATCGGGGGTACCTCGACACAAAACCTAGCTAAGAACACTCGCAGACACTTATAGTACAACTATGAAAATTTTCAAGAATATTGGTTCAGCTGTTTCAGAGTCTATAGGTAATGGACACACACACAGACAAAGTTCCATTTATAAATAAGTTTAGATTAGATAAGTATTTTTTCTTTCTATTTCTCTTTAAACTTTCTTATTACTCACATCTCCCATCCATGACATGCTTAGCATCCTTCTGTAGAACCATATTTTGTTGCCTCATCTTCTCTTCTTCAATGAATTTATATCATCTAAATTGATTTTCACTAGTTAATGATAATTTTTTTGTTAATTTGTATCACTCTAAGCAAGGCAGTAAAGCTACTAAAACACAAGAGATGTGGAAGAATTAGGAACAGAAATATCAATAATGAGCAGAAAGAGACAAGAGGAATCAGATGGTAATGCTGATATGCTGCAATTGATAACTATCAATTGCGGCTTTTCCAAATTCTATATCTGGCATTTCTAATGGGGCTGACTTATATAATGTGACTGTTGACAAGGAGGTGTTGAAAAGTTCTCAGCCCAACTAAGACAGGAATGACTAAATCACAAAAAGTATCTGTGTCAGTCAGTTAAGTGCCATATGTGAAACACGCTTGGGCAATCATGTCTCAAAAGAGACATGACTGACTGGGCAGAAGATTTTTCCTGCAGTAGGTTGCCATTGCTTTCTGCAGTAGACTGGTTGCCAGCCAAGGTATTTAGAACCCAATCTGTCCTGTTATTTAACCCATAACTGGAAGGAAGAGCCGGATCAATACCTTTCCCAAGGATATTTGTGCGTAAGTGAATACAATGAATTCAATTGGAATTCGAACTCGGCAACCATCCTAAATTTTGACTCACCAGGACCATTTTTCAAGTTTCTTTAATTCTTGTGATATTTGGTTAGTGAAGTACTTTTCTGCAGTTATTGTTTACACTATTTATATATGGACTATTGTCCTCATCTTTGTTGTTGTTATCACAATGCTTTGGATATTGTGTCGTCTGACTTTCATCAAGTGTATGTTGATCCAGGTAAACTACAGAGAATTCTGAACTTTTCCCTTTATATTATGAGATTACATTGTTCTCCTTCCACTATCCATGTCTAAGGATATCTAATCTAGTTCTTATTTTTAATACTATTCAGTTATTGCTCGCCCTGTTTTTACAGTCCACGTACACACTGCTCGCTCCAGGGATTGAACTCACAATTATGATGTCACTAAATCCATGACTCAATTGCTCTAATCCACTAGGTTATTGCTCTGTGTTTTGCTGTTACCTCTGGTTGAAATTTCTTCCATTTAAAATGCATTTTAACGTTTGGAAACTGGAAATAGAAGGAGCAGGATCTGATGACTAGGATGCAAAAATGAAACACTTTTCAGCAATTCCCTCACAACATTTTTACTTTTAACCCTTTAATCAATCTGTAGTATAATTATTTTACATTATTTGTCCCTTCTAAAAATAATCTCTCATCAAAATATCTTCCCTATCTGATAAAACCATGGCCATGACCTTTTCAGCTGATTTTTTTTTATCTGGAAATTCTTTGTTCATGGTGAACCCTAGTGCCACCACTGTATGTAGCATTCTTTGGCCTTGGGATCATAGTGATGTAACTGTATTTCAGGGACAAGTCATTGCAAAATCGCTGAAAATATGCAAAAACAACTTTGAGGTGTCCACTTAAAATCCATTTTGACTGGCATTCAAGCATTTTATCATCACTTAGCTGTTTTCTGTATATCCAAATGCTCCTGAATTATAAACCCCTATTCTGTAGATATCTATCATGTATCAGCAATTATTACAACCAATATTCTGCAATAGGCAAAAATTAAGGCAGGAATATGATAACAATATCACTGTTGAAAATTTCTCAGCCTGAACTGCACTTATCGTCCAATCTTTGCAACATACACTTGTAGATTTCCTTTGGTGACGTTTATTTTTAATACCAAAACTCACCCACTCCAAAACTTGTGTCACACATGATTGAGGGTAACTGTTATTAAAATGGTAATGATGAGGTGTATGATGTGAATACAAGAATAGGTGGCAAGTAGTGAGGATAAGGAGGATAGATAACAACTGACCCATGAACTGAAGAGATTAAATTTTGTAGTGTTCTAGAAGTATCCATGTAGGAATTTGTTTCATAAAGTGGGAAATAACTGATTGGAACTTTGTTCTTGCATTTGGGATACAGAGGAAATGCACGGATGTAGAATGGTGTGTCCTAGATGTTAAGGTCTAAATTGGTAGAACTAAAGAAATGAGTGCTCATCTGAACATTTGTCATGGAAATAGTAATAAAGTAATGATGGTCTTGTGATGTTGTATCTGTTGGAAAGAAGCTGCTGAGTTGAGAATGTCTAGATATGGCCGCAATACTCTATTTTTAATCTGCTATATTTTCTTGTATATAATATGACTTTAGTATAATACGACCATGTATTTCCAAAGCTACAAATGAGAAATAAATTACTTACATGAGTATAACATGACCCCACTGTACAGCCATCACTATGTAATTTAAAAAAAAAAAAGTTGTAACATGTCTGTGATAAAATGCCTGTCGGAAGGTACTTACCTCAATCTGTACGAATTCCTGTATTATGTAAGGTCCTGTTATGTGCGAAAAAGAAAAGAAATATGGTGGCCACACCTGATTATATGTTGGCGGGTCTCGTGAAGTAACGTGAAATTCCGTTCTTCCTATGCAAATAAGATGCTGCCAGTGTTGGACTTCCAAAAATTGAACAAGTATGTGGCCTGCCACACCAAAGAGGGCATCAATCTGGCTTTGAAATGGGGGTTACAAGCAGTGGAAATTAGAATGGACTCGGCCACAGTGGCATCATGGATTAAGTCAGAAGTCTCGGGTGAAAAAAAGGATCAAGACAAAAGAGGCAGCTGAGATGCTGATCAAGCATCGAGTTGAGGCACAAGCTATTTCGGCAAACGGAGAAAATGGGTGAACGGGTGAAGTTAAGCTTAATAAACTGAAGCTGGTTGCGAAACTGCAAAAAGTCGGTGACGTAGCAACATTGATCCAGATGTAGTTTACCTGGATCAACATGCACTTGACAAAAATCAGAGGACACAATATCCAAAGCATTGTGATAACAACAACAAAGATGAGGACAATAGTCCATATATAAATAGTGTAAACAATAACTGATGTATTTGGAGGGGAATACACTAGCGGTTTATCTGGAAATGGGAGAGAAAGACCAGGCTGATGCTGAGAGTATTGAAAAAAGATTCAAGACAGGCATTTTCTCACAATATCTATTAAAATCTTAATGTTGTATCCATATAAATTATTGTAATATACAGCAATTTAAAATTAAAAGTATCAGTGTACACTATATAATGATATAATTATGTCAGGATTGTTTATATATATATATATTGTATTGTTTTATTTTTCTCAAATCATTTGGAGTTTTCAAACTGGATACTTTGTGTCAACAAATAGAGGAATATGAAACCACAACCTTACAGCATGAGAATTAATGGCTCATTTTCCGGGGGGTGGGGAGGTGGACTAAAAAATGGCCGTAAGATAATTAATGAACAGTTGAGCGTGATAAAAATTTCATGCAATCATAAATGATATAATATTTTTCAAGGCCAAACAAATTTTATCATGCACCCTAAAAAAGATTCATATTACTGCATGCCACTGCAAATAATCTAATCTGAGGAAAAAGAAATCGCTTACACCCTGTCACTTCGGTGGGTCTAAAAGTGACTGTATAGTGAAAGAAAGGAAACTAAAGCAGTTTTTTCAATTTGTACAAGGTCTATTTTGTATTGTTTTATTTTTCTCAAATCTTTTGAAGCTTTTAAACTGGATACTTTGTGTCAAAAAATAGAGAAATATGAAACCACAAACTCACAGCATGGGAATTATCACCTTCATTTTCTAGGTCTTTTGACTGTGATGAAGGTGTAATATCTGTTCTCCCCTTATTGTAGATGGAAAAAGGCACCTGGTTATGGGGATTCTAATCCTGCAGCAGAACCTTCCTCATTGCTCTAAGTGAGGTTGGGTTAGTGCAATATCGATGACAATGGTCATGGAGACTGGGCAGTTTTTCCCCTTGCTCAATCTGCAAATTCATGTGTACCAGCACCCCACATTATAAACAACCTTGATGGTGAATAATTGCCCTGTTTTTCAAGTGGAAAAAATTAATTTATTAATTTCTGTAATCAATTTCAGTGAATTTTTCGTCTTTCAGACAAAAGACGTTCAATTATATCAATTCCCAAAAGAGCCAATATGGTCGACATATCAAATACCTTTTGTAAACAATTATCAACACCTGCCTACTTTGTGTTTTATTATCTATTGTGCTGTGTGTATTTTGCACTCTTGCTGTTTTAAATAGATTTTTTTTTTAAGCTGAGAAAAAATTTCTGAAAATGTGTACTTGTATATAATACAACTCCACTCTCCATTTTGTTTTTAATTTCTGTTAAAAAGTTTTTGAATTATGCACAGGAAAATACAGTAATCTTTTACAATTCAACTCTAGAAAACATTGCACTTTCTGTTTATATACTGTAGTCAAATTCCTAAAACAAAAACAAAAAAAATAAGGATCATGTAAATTTGCTCTTTATAATTTGGGTAATTGGATAACAAGATGGATAAAAGTTTCTATGTAACACATTGCATTTTTTAAAAAGACTTCATCTGGTAAAACATTATTAATGGTATTATATGGAAGGAGAGTTGGGAATATAAATATCAGTTATAATTATGCACTGAGGGGGAAAAGAATTAATAAATTTAAAAATTTCTTGTGTCTGACATGTTTAGATACACAGCTCAGCTGATCTTATTCGGTTACCTAACTCTTGTTTTTATCTCTGTTGCTTTTATATATTCCACATTGCAACAATGGAAGACTTATTTAAAAAAAAATTGAGTGGAATATTAGAACCTGGAAGCAAATTTACTGCTGAAAACTCTGAAATCAGTGCGCTTTTTATATATTTTGCCTTAATTACTTTGACCATTAATTAAAGCAGCATTTTATATATATATATATATATATATATATATATATATATATATACACACAAGAACATTCTTTTCAGCTGCAGTGATAAAGTATTGCTCAGATTTTGGAAATTACTTTAGGCCAATGATTTTTCAACCCCATTAAGTTATGACTTAAAAATAACACTCCCATTTTGGGAAGTGAGTCAAGATGAGAACTCTCCAGTATCAAAGGATTTGAAACTTGCTAAAAAGCTATGATTTTATGAAAGTAGTTTACATTACAATGGCTTCAATTTCATTTTTGAAATATTATAGGATACATCAAGTGATTCTGTTCAAGATATATTTTTTTCAAACCAAATTTCTCATAAACTGTCATTGTAATTTAAAAACAAAATATGACTGATTTTAGCAATTTGAAAAAAAAAAAATTCCAGTCAATTTAAATTCAGTTTAAAATACAGCAAAGTATTAAGCTTCAAGGAAGATTTTTCATTTTTAAAATGCATTTAAAACCTCTTTTTTTTTTTTTTTTTTTTTTGTTAAGGTACTTACTTAAATGAATACAGAATATAGATCAAAGATATAGTTATTAAACTTGCACTACAATTTTCCTTGTTGACTTATTTTTAAATTTTTTAATGGTACATTTTTTTTAAAAATTATATGAAAATTAGATACATAAACTGTTTCCCTTTTTTACTTTTGAACCAGGACGTTTACAAACATCGATTATTTTTATAAGTCTTATTTTTTATTCATTACAAATTACTCTACTTTGTGACATCTTAAGACCCATTTTTCTCCCCCAAACATATTCTTCTGGGTGCCATATCCCTTCAGGACACGAACGGTCATGGCACTCCACAACTTCCTATTATTTGCAACTATTATTTTTTTGTCTTTCTGCTATTTCCTCCAATTTCTGTTCTGTCAACCATTTAAACAAACACATTAGGTAGTCTACTTGCTACTTTCCTCTGTTTGTCTTGCCTTCAGTATGTCTTGTGAGGGTCAAATTATCCAAGCCCTATAATGCCTCCGGGCCGCCTTGTGTTCGCCGAACGTAAGGGGCCTTTAGACATTTAGCATTTAACTCCTGCCGAGAGTCAAGACTCTGAGTCAAAGTACATTTCAAAACAGGTTTATTGAAACTCGGACAAGGTAAAAAAACTGAAAGAAAGAGAAAGACATTGTTTAGGAAAACAATATAACAACAAATGAATGGAAGGGGAAAACATTCAAGTGGAGCTGAGTAACGGCGGGTTCAGAGAAGAAAATGGAAAGTCTGCACGTGGGGGAAGATGAACACGGTTCGTTTAAACAAGGGGGAAATATTGCGAGATAAGTTCAGTCTGTATTTGGGAAAGGAAAAAAGATAAAGCTTACCGGAGATGTCGAAGGGATTTAGTGTGACAGAAAGAAAGAAAGAAGGCGCATGCCGTCCGCACGCCGTCAGCGAAGCTGTCGAAAAGGCGAGGGCACCGGCGGAAGTAACCGGAGTAAGGTGAGAGAGACCCTTTGGATAGGAGGGCTGGAAGGGAGGTAAGCCGTAGCAGACTGGTAACATGATACTCCCCGCCTGACGTATGACACGTCATAAATAGTTATTCTTTGGCGCTGAGAAGGACAATTTCAGTGATGGGTCTAAGGAGGAGTCTAGCGCAATTCCCAGTGTAGATCTTGACCTCAACTTTACGTACTAGATTGTCCTCACTAGGGAAGACACGGGTTATAAGTCCTAGAGGCCACTTGTTTCTGCTGGTTTGCTCGTCCCTGAGCAGCACCACGTTCCCCGGTTCAAGGTTGGGTACCTCCGACCTCCATTTGGAACGTTTTTGGATCGAGGATAGATATTCTCTTCTCCACCTGCTCCAAAAAATCTCGGCCAGATGCTGAACGAATTTCCACTGGCTTCTTAGGATGTCCTTGGGTCCGTATTCACGCTCGTGCGTGAAGGGAACACCTGTTTTTTGAGTGAGGAGGATAGCAGGGGTAAGTATCAGGGGTTGATCCGGATCTGACGACACAGGAATGAGGGGGCGGGCATTGATTATGTAAGAGACCTCCGCCAAAAATGTGGTGAGCGATTCATGGGTCATCCTATGCTTGTACTGCAAGAACATGGCATCTAATATTCTTTTTGCTATGCCGATCATCCTTTCCCAAGCTCCTCCCATATGTGGAGCATGGGGAGGGTTGAAAGACCAGGTGCACTCCTGCCCTGCCAAGTATCTAGAGACTGAGCTTATATCTATGGGAGACTCGATGCCCAGCTCCCTGCAAGCGCCTACAAAGTTGGTTCCGCAATCGGAGCGTATGTGCTTAGCGGGGCCGCGGATGGCGAAGAAGCGTCTGAGCGCGTTGATGAGGCTGGAGGCGGTCATTGATTCAATGACTTCAATGTGAACACCTCGAGTGCTCATACAAGTAAACATTACCGCCCACCTCTTGCTGTCGGCGAGTCCGCCTCTAGTTCGGCGTGAGGAGACTACCCAAGGACCAAACACATCTAAGCCGATGTTGGTGAAGGGAGGACTAGTGCTGAGACGGTCGGCAGGAAGGTCAGCCATCTTCTGTATCAGGGTGGGGTTCCTGAGTTTTTGGCGGGTGACGCAGCAGTGAATGTGCCGGCTCACGCATCTCTTCCCACCGATTATCCAAAATCCTGCTGCACGGATGGCTCCCTCGGTGAACAGGCGTCCCTGGTGTTTGGATTGCTCGTGGTAGTAGCCCACGATCAAAGATCCGACGTGGTGTCTCCCAGGGATGACAATAGGGTTTTTCTCTCTGGTTTCGATCTCTGCTTTGCCAGTGCGACCCCCAATCCTCAACAAGCCGTGATTGTCGATGAAAGGATTGAGGTCTTTAAGCGGGCTGCCTTTAGGGAGATCCTCCTTGCGTGCTATACTCAAGAGTTCTTCAGGGTAGACTTCTTCCTGCACCGATCGGATGATGGTATTTTTTGACTGTAAGAGTTCCTCGACAGTGCGTGTTTTGGGGCAATAATGCCACCCTCTACATTCACCTCTTGAGGTGGTATGAGCTTGGTGGAAGGTGCCAGCGATATGTATGAGATTGGCTAGGGCTCTAGTCAACGACAGCCAAGTGGAAAACCTCTCAAACCGCAGCGTAGTGAGCTGTAGATTTGCCGAAGACGTAGCTAACGTGGACACTTGAGGACGGACGTCTGCGTCTCTTTCTGGATTTATTAGATCGTAGCCGGGGTCGTCCTTGCCTCCTGGCAGAGGAAAGCTGGGGCCATTGAGCCAGGTGGTGGTTTGCAGGTGAGATGCGGGCACGGAACGAGTGCCGAGGTCAGCGGGGTTCAGGTCTGTGTGTATGTATCTCCATTGATCGGGGTGAGAGGATCTTCGTATCCGCAGTACTCGATTGCTAACATACACATAGAAACGTCTAGTTTCGTTGTGGATGTAGCCTAACACCACTTTGCTGTCAGTGTAGAAGGTGGTGGAATGAGGCTTCAGGTCAATCTCGGAAGAAATCAGCTCACTCAGTTCCGTTGCAAGGAGGGCCGCGCAGAGCTCTAGTCTTGGAATCGAGTGTTCAGGTCGTGGAGCTAGCTTTGCTTTCCCCATGACGAAGCCAACGTGGCTTTTTCCTTTACCGTCGATGACTCTGAGGTAGGCTACTGCAGCGATGGCTTTAGTGGATGCATCGGAAAAGATGTGCAGCTCTCTGCGTGCCGCTTTAGAGGGAGGTAGAGTTGTAAACATCCTAGGGATAAGAATCTCGTTTAGGGCCTTTAAGGAGTCTCTCCACAACGACCAAGGTTCGTACATCTCCTTGGGTAGGGGGAGTCCCATTCGGCGTTCTTGTCCGTCAACTCCCTCAGGATGAATTTTCCCTCGATAACGACGGGGGCAGCAAATCCCAGAGGGTCGTACAGGCTGTTGAGGGTCGACAGGACACCTCTGCGTGTAAACGGCTTTTCTGATGTTGGCACACTGAACGTGAACATGTCCTTCCCGATGTCCCACTCAAGCCCGAGGCTGCGCTGTCTAGGTAATTCATCTGTGCCCAAATCGAGGTTCTTCATAACGCTCGCATGGTCTGTGGAAGGGAAGGCGCCCATGACTCTTCTACTGTTGGAGGCTATTTTATGAAGCCTTAAATTAGACTGCGCCAAGATGTCCTGTGTGTTCTTGATTAAGGAAATGGCTTCTTCCTCGGTGGTGAAGGATCCCAAACAGTCATCATTATCGGTGGAGTAAAGCCCATTGCCGATGTAGTTCTCCTGAACTTTAAAGTTGTTCGGGCATAATTCGAAAAGGGTAGGGTGGCCTCCCTCGGATACATTTGTATGCATCGTTTTCACCACGGTGGGTGGGTGAAATCTCCCTAGGCAGACGTTGCCTACTATCACCCACCCCAGGTCCAGCCTTTGTGCGTAAGGGGCGTTATGGGGCCCGTTTATGCGTTCACGTACCTTGTGAACTCTCAGGATATCACGTCCTAGAAGGAGCATTATAGGGGTTTTAGGCTCCGGAGTAGGGATGAGGTGAGCTATCTTCTTCAAATGGGGATGGTGGAAGGCTGCCTCAGGTGTGGGAATGCTGGACCTGTCGTCGGGTATTCTGTTACATTCCACCAAGCTGGGAAGAGGAAGGCTGATCTTTCTGTCCAAGGATTCCACCTGGAAGCCTGTCGCTCTTCTTCCCATGGTTTGAGTTACTCCTGCGCAGGTTTTAAGGGAGTATGGGAAACTGGGCTCGTTGCTGTTGAATCTATCGAAGAAGCTTGAGTTTGCCAAAGACCGGTTGCTCTGCTCATCGATAATGGCGTACATCCTCACTGCCTTGTCGGGTTGATCTGCAGGGTAAACGTTGACGAGGCATATCTTGGAACAGGAGTTCTCCGAGAGGTCGCCGCCACAGATTTGAGTGCACTGCGAAACTACTCCGGCAGCTGCAGGGGTTTTATCCTCCCCGCCGTCCTTAGTGGCGGGTTTAGTGCTGATGGTCTCTGGTGGTGGTCCAGGATGGAGAGCAGTGTTGTGATCTTTGCTGTTGCATTCATTGCATGTAACATCTGCTTTACAGAATCTTGCCACGTGCGCGGTGGAAGCACAGCACTTAAAACAGATGCCCCTGTTTCTGACGAAGGTCTTGCGCTCTGTCAATGCCTTTTCTCGGAAGGCCCGGCATTTCAGCAGTGGGTGGTGGGACTTCTCATGTAGCGGGCAGTACTGGGTCAAGTCCCTTGCTTCACTGTGGGGACGTGTGGTGTCGGAGGGCGTAGGAGATACCATGGTTTTGTGTACCGTTACAATTTTTTGTTTGTTTTCTTTACGGGAGAACCCGCTAGCTAGAAGATTGACTTTGAAACTAGGATCATTCCTGATCCTAGCTTGTCGTGATACAAAGCTCACGAATACCTCGAAGGGGGAAACATGACTCGGTGTCGTTCCTTGTAGTCGGATCCGACTGATAGCCATTCATCTTGAAGCGAGGGTGGTAACTTGGCCACAAAGGGATGAAGGCCTCGAGCAGTGTCCAGGAAGGCAAGGCTGGGGAGATCTCCGTCCTCTTTAGCGGACAGAAGTTCTGTGGCCAAGTCGCTGAGGTCCCTCAGTCTGGGGAATTCACCGCTCGATAGTTTGGGAAAATTGTCGATTCTTCTGAAGAGGGCGTCTTCAATCATTTCAGGGGCGCCGTAACATTCCTCGAGTCGCTCCCATATCCTTTGGAGTCCCCTTTCAGGGTGGTTGAGGTGGGCTGACCTTAGCCTCTCGGCATGTTCCCGTGACTCTTTGCCGAGCCCTCTCACTAAAAGGTCCATCTCTTCATCACGTGTGAGTCTGAGGCGTCTTACGGCGCCTTGGAAGGACCGTTTCCACTTTTTATAATCTTCTGGTCTATCATTAAAAGGTGGCAAACCAGTGGTCATAAGTTCCCGCCGGGTTAGATACCTCATGAATTCCGTGGTTTGTTGAGGCTGGATGATGTCCCTAGTGTGAGAGGGGTACCAGTTGTCGCGTGGTTCATTGCCCCCGATGTGTGAGTTGGGAGAATGGTAGCTTATGACGGGGGGTGTCGTTTGGACGGGTCTATCCAGATTAGCCAGTCTATGTGAGGCGAGCTGGCTTACCTGAGCGCTCTCTTCATTGGGAAGTGGTAGGGGTCCAGGCATCTCTTGTTTTGGTTGCTTCGCTTGGTCGGCTAAATACTCCCTGACCCGTGCGCTGGGGTCGACCGGAGCGGAGATAAGTTTCATGCGGTGATGGCTGGACCGTTCGCTTTCCTGTTCGGCAGCTTCCCTTAAGACTTCTGCTTCGGCTGCCGCTACAGCCGCTTCCTTTCTAGCCTTTATCCTCTCTAGCTCCATTTTAACCCTCAGTTCCTCATCAATGTAGGCCACGCGTGTTCTAGCAGCTTCCGCCTTCGCTTGGGCGGCAACAGCAGCGGCCGCTGTGGACGACCTTCGGGAAGTCCGAGAGCGGGTTGAGGAGTGGGTCCTCGAGCGACTCGACAAATTTTCTTCCATAGTTGGGGTGAGGGAGCAAAAGGTGGTGACCGTGTAGAGACACTACTCTAGTTGACCGTGACGCTCGAGTTCTGACGGTCCAGGACCGTTAAACAACTTTCCGTAAGGAGGGAAAACGTCTTTCTTTCACTGGAATTCCTACAGGACATCTATCTCCGTTTTTTTACTATAATGCCTCCGGGCCGCCTTGTGTTCGCCGAACGTAAGGGGCCTTTAGACATTTAGCATTTAACTCCTGCCGAGAGTCAAGACTCTGAGTCAAAGTACATTTCAAAACAGGTTTATTGAAACTCGGACAAGGTAAAAAAACTGAAAGAAAGAGAAAGACATTGTTTAGGAAAACAATATAACAACAAATGAATGGAAGGGGAAAACATTCAAGTGGAGCTGAGTAACGGCGGGTTCAGAGAAGAAAATGGAAAGTCTGCACGTGGGGGAAGATGAACACGGTTCGTTTAAACAAGGGGGAAATATTGCGAGATAAGTTCAGTCTGTATTTGGGAAAGGAAAAAAGATAAAGCTTACCGGAGATGTCGAAGGGATTTAGTGTGACAGAAAGAAAGAAAGAAGGCGCATGCCGTCCGCACGCCGTCAGCGAAGCTGTCGAAAAGGCGAGGGCACCGGCGGAAGTAACCGGAGTAAGGTGAGAGAGACCCTTTGGATAGGAGGGCTGGAAGGGAGGTAAGCCGTAGCAGACTGGTAACATGATACAAGCCCTCCTTCCTCATTGTGTCCTAGAAATTTTGAATGTATTTTTCTGATTCTAAGTAGGTATTCCAAAGAACCTTAGGATTTTATTGCAATTATATAGATAAATTCTCTCTTTCACTCACACATAAAAAAATGTTTTGAATTGGACCAAATGAAGATGTATGTAATTCCAGTAGTACTTGTCATTCAACAATATTTTCTTAATATTCCTTACTGAAATATTATATCCTATCAAGTATGGTCATGCATAAATAATTTCTATATTTTTCAAGTTGAGATTTGAACATTAAAAGTATAATAAATAATAATAAAGAAAAATTTATTCAAGATTGTAATCTACTTTCAGAAAAATTATCGCTAAAAATAATTTTGATATAACCATTCTGTTTGGTTGGGAGAAAACTATATCATCAGTTCTATTTAGATTAATAAAAAATAATAATCAATAATAATCGATTTAGATTAATAAAAAGACCTGAATGTTATTCAGTGTAGGTGTGTCTTGATCTGAATTCCATTTTTATCATTTTTCACTGCAGACATTGATTTTGTGCAGTAAACAAATGAACATGTAATATTTTTCATGGCTGTCAGTATAGAAAATACTTTAAATGCAATATCTCAAACTGAACTAAAAATGTAACCTTTTCTGCTGAGGAAGAAACCACTTAAGAGCTGGAATATATCCTCTAACAGCTCAATGGGAGAAAAAAAAAACTGGCTTGTAACATTCAATACCTCCAAAATAAAATTAGTTGCAGAAAGGAAGGACTACATATAAACTACAAGAAAACTGAATGCTTGGTAATCAGTAAAACGAGGAGCCCAAAATGCCAACTACAAGTCAGGGATAATAAAACCAAGCAGGTACAGAAATTTAAATACCTGGAAAGTGTGACACTGAGATCTGAAGTCATATTGGCCTGGCTAAGGATGTATTCTAGAAGCTGAGTAGAAAGATTTCACTGGAAATGAAGAAGAGAGTACTGGATTGTTATGTGATGTCTGTCTTTCAGTATGGCAGCAAATGCTGGATAATCTCATCAAAGATGAAGGAAAGACTTTAAGCAACCAAAATGTGGTTCTGCAGAAGGATGCTGAAGATACCATGGACAGAACGCATGAGCAAAGACGAAAAGGATGGACACAAAAAGCAAACTGATACTTAACATCTGGAAGAAGCAGTTAAAATTTCTGGGACACATAATGAGTAAGGAGTGCTTGGAAAATCTGATACTTACTGGACAGATAGAGGGAAGAAGAGACAAGGAAAAGCAACATGTGATGTACTTGATGGACTTGAACAGATGGATAATGGAGCTGGGTTTGGCAGGGGTAACAGAAGGAGTGTTAACACATCTCTCAATAAATCCCAGGCTGGACTAATAAAAAAAACAACTTTTAAGCAAAATTCAACTTTACTCATCAACATAGTCTTCTTCTAGGGCATTCATTCTAGATACACTCATTTCAATGCTTCTCTAACAATTCAATGTTTTTTTTTGTAGAACGTTTGTCTTTGACTTCAAAATATGCCTCAGTTTCTGATATCACTTCTTCATTGGAGCCAAATCTCTTTCTCTGGAACATTCTTTTGAAGTCTGCAAACAGCCAGTAGTCACTAGGGGCCAGATCTGGAGAATAGAGTGGATGTGGAAGCAATTCAAAGTGAAATTCATGTAGTTTTGCCATCGTTGTGATTGACATGTAACATGCTGTGTTGTCTTGGTGAAAGATCACTTTTTCTTCATTTATGGCCATTTTTTTGAGATTTCTTCCTTCAAATGCATCAATAATGCTATATAATATTCGCTATTAATGGTTCTTCCTTTCTCAAGGTAATCGATGAACAAAATACCTTGCACATCCCAAAATACAGAGGTTAAACCCTTCCCTGCTGAGGTTTGTGTCTTTGGTCACTTTGGACAGCTTTCACCTGCTGCCCACTCAGCTGACTGCCAATTTGACTCAGGCGTGAAGTGGTGGATCCATGTTTCATCCATTGTCACATATTTACACAAAAACTCCTTGTTGCATTGAAACAGTTACAAACAACACTCTGAATCGTTGATGCGTTGCTGTTTTTGAGCGACTGTTAACAAACATAGAACCCACTTTGAACACATCTTTCTCATTGACAAATGTTCATGCAAAATGGTGAATGCACTACCTTCTGATATATTCAACTCCTCTGCTATCTCACGCAACTTCAATTTACGATTGGCCAAAATGAATTTGTGAATTCTTTGGAGTGTTCTTTTAGTGTTTTCTGAGACAACTGTCGATTTTGGGCAACCTGTGCATTCATCATCATTTGTTTCTGTATGACTGTGTTTAAAGTCAGCATACCACCTCTTAACTGTTGCTTCTGATTGAGCAGAGTCTGAATAACTTATCAAGCCATTGCTTTGCTTGAACAGTATTTTTTCCCCATCAGAAAGCAATGCTTTATCAGCACACGAAATTTAAATTTTTCGATTGTTTTGAAAATTTGCAACAGTAGCTTCACTTAAATAACTAAGATAAACTAATAATTCAAATGGCCCAAATTTTGTCATGTAGCATTTGAAGGTTAGTACTTCATTAAAATCATGGATTTTTTTATTAATGGTGCCATCTATATGTCAGGCTCGAGACTTGTTAAGAGTTACAAGGGATAGAGAGATGTGGAGGGCCATGATCGCCCATGTCCTGAAGGGACATGTCACATAGAAGAAAGTTGTTTCATTATCACAGAATAAACCTTGAGTTTCCACCTGTCATGATGAATGGTTGTACTATCAATGAGGCTATTTATTGTCTATTAGGATGTGTTCACCCACCCAAGACATCAAGTGGAACTAATATACAAGATGCTATGGATAAATTGTCATCTAAATTATGCAAAAATGAGAATAACACTGACATCTTATTTGAACAGAAAAAGTTACCAAAATTACACAAAAATATCTTGAAGTACTAAAGAGTAAATTTATTCAATAAAATAGCCATTGGCTTCAACCACAGCCTCCAGATGACTTCGGAATCTCCTGCATCTCTTCTGGACTGTCCCCTTGTATAAAGTTGTGAATGTTGCCATAATCCTTACCTTCAGTTCATCTTTAGTATTAAAAGGAATTTTTTTTGTTTCTTCCTCAACTGCATCCCACACATAATGATCAAGGGTGTTGCTGTCTGGGGAGTTAGGTCGCCATATGTAAGAGGTGATTTGGTCGTAAAAATTGTCTGACAGCCATGACAGGGTTCTTCTGCTTGTGTGGCATGGTGCAAAGTTCTGTAGGATCTTCTAGCAGCTACCTTCTTGAACAAGAGCTGTACTACCTCCTCAAAGCACTTGATGTAGACTTCTGTGTTGAGTTTGAAACCCTCAACCACAAATTCAGTAGTCTTTCTATCAGAACGGTCAGAGAGTTTTCCAAATTTCTGTATGTACATAATCACCAGTATACTCCAACTCTTTTGAATCCTTTACACTGTCCTCAGATTGATATCAAACACTCTGAAATACTACAACATGCATTTTACAAATTTCTGGTAGAGTGAATTGCATCATGTTTCTCTTTTTCTCACAGACTGTGCCCAACTGACCCTACTAGACTGTGCCCAACTGACCCTACTATACTGTGCAGTCAACAGAATAAAAAACAACAACATGCATACACAAAATTATAAATTTAAAATAAAATGGTGACAATTTACCCACCCTGCAAATATGATACATTATTAAAGATGCTGGTAAAATGATCAGTTCCTTGAAGAACTCCTGAAAGTAATTAACTCTTTCTACCTTGCTTTATTTTTGTAAGCATCAGCCTAGCTTCAAAATAGGGTATTATTGCCATATTTAGGGTTAAAGTTGCCCAATTCTCACCTTTTCACATTTCTCACATTTATGTCTCTTTGTAGGTGATAAATTATTTTCCAACATACAACTCCTTTCCCTACTGACAAAACATTGCAAATGTCCCACTACTCTATTGTTATTTCCATAGCAAATGTTCTGATGACCTACATTCCATCAGGTCTGACCTTCACAACTAAGACTCACCATGTCAGGTTCACAAGGATGAACTCTTCCATTAGTAAGGAAGTTTTATTTGGTCTGCTTCTTTCCAAGTACATTTTCTTCATAGAACAACTGCCTACGAGCAGGCTTCCTAGATTCAGTCAGTTAAGTGCCATACATCATACACACTTGGGTGATCATGTTTCGAAAGAGACATGACTGACTGGGCAGAAGATTATCCCGCAGTAGGTTGCCATTGCTCTCTGCAGTAGACTGGTTGCCAATCAAGGCTATAGAACCCAATCTGTTCTATTATTTAACCCATAACTTGAGGGAAGAGACGGATTAATATGTTTCCCAAGGGTATTTGCGCGTAAATGAATGCCTAGAATTTGAACTCGGTTTCCCGATTTCTCGTTCCGAGCCGATATCCATTGTATCATGACGCACATTCTAGATTACTACAATCTTAATCTCTTCAAGTTTATGGTTAAGCATTATCTTTCTTAGATATCCTCATAATTTACACTTGTTGCATTTCCTCTTTCATACAACATTAAGTAATCCTCTACTTTGAGTAGCATTTGAGCCTCTTATTAGATGAACAATAGTGAAAAAAATTATTTAGCTTAGTAAGATAAAATAATACTCGTATAAGATGTCAACATTAAAAAAATGATGTTTGATATTGTGACATGCAAGTGTTAATTTTTCAAATTATAATTTTGTTACCAGTTGATTAAATAGACAGTGGGATTACTTTCATTGTAAACTCTGTAATACTTTCATTAGCTGTATGGAATATGCTTTACCAGCCATACATAGTTTTGAATTCAAAGTTTTCCTTCACTGAGACTGGTTGCCAATCAAGGTTGCTTCTATTATTTAATCTGGTTTATGAGTTATAAGTTAAGTTTCAAATCTTATTTCATTCATCTTCCATTATTTTAAAATACATTTTGTAATTGTTCAAACCAGAAAAATTCCAGCAACACAAATTTAATACATCATTAAGACTACATTTTTTTTTATTTTGGATTTTAAAGTGTAAAGCTTAAGACATGTACCTAATGAAGAAAAATTTATATTACATAAGCGTGCAGAAGAAATCCACTTACCTTTAGAAAGGCTGAACCTTTTAATACCATTGGATCCAAAATATAAAGAAAAACTGAGGCAAACTAATTCCATTATTTATAATGGAAAATGGTTGAGGGAATAGCCCGAATGTGTTCACTGCAGATTTGTATCTACCTTCAAACGCATGTAAAGTCTGTGACATTGAACAAAAAGGGAAGAAGTTGACAAGGCGGAAGAAGTTGACAAGGCGGAAGAGTGGATCTGTGGCTCCATGAATTTATTTTCAACAATTCCTTCCATGTCAGGGAACTTTTTTTTTCTTTTATCATTTCACTCCAAGCAAGTGTATAGTCATCAAGGTGCAAGAGTTTACAAAGTGTGAAAGAATCTGAGAGAAAAAAGTTATTTAGGAAAGAGAATAATAAAAAAAAACAGGAATTAAGGGAATAGTACTGTTCAATCATCAGTTAAATCTATAAAAATGAATAATAATAAAATATGTGGGAGAAAAAATAGTGTTTTATCATGATACCAAGACAGAAATAATCAGTTTTTACTTGAACTTTTTTGTTTACTCATTTCACTCCAAGCAAGGTTATAAAAACCACTAAGATTCAGAGGTTACTGATAGTAAAAGAAACAGGACAATAAAAGAACAGGATTCAAGGAGAGAGATGATGACAATTGACATTGCATTTAAAGTTTCGAAGATCAAAGTTAATTGGAAAGAGAATTCTACAACCGAGAAGTGTGAGAGAAGAAACATAGGTTTTATGGTTACATCTAGCAATTTAAACAGTTAAATGATGGAACCCAACTGCCAATTTAGTACTGCACATAAATTTATAAAGTAAAGTAATCAAAGAAAGCAATATTTTGATTATACAAAAAGGTGGCACATGACTAAAAAGGGGATAGGGAAAGGCTGCTCCTAAATGTAGCTAGTCACAATTACTGACTCAAATATACCACAGTATTCCTTACATCAAAACAACACATTCTTACTTTCTATTTTTACTACAGCCACCATAACACCCCAAAGTCTCTATGAAGTCCTCACTAGTTTCCATATGTACAATTTGTTGCAGGGAGTAGTGGGGTAATAAAAATAACAACTTTTAAAAATTAAACCCCAAAGGTACTAAAGAAACCTCATCAGAACAATTACCATGAATTTTATATTTCTGAAATGAGGTGCTATTTACACTATATTATTAGGACTATTGTCCTCATCTTCATTGCTATTTCCATGACATTTTGGCCCTTGTTTCCTCTGGCCTTCTTGAAGGACACATGGCCCAGAGGATATAGACATTGGTTCATTCCAGTGGCCTGACCCAAATAGTTGTGAGTTCAGTACCAGGCTACAGCAGTGGTGGACAAGTAACTTAATGAGTCAAGTTAAAGGGAGATAACTCATGACTACCAGAAGCGGCTCACAAGAAATGTGAATGATATACCCCAGTGATTGTAATAAAGAGTTCAGTTCAAAATTCTTAGCACCTGAAGAAGATTGGAGCATACAACAGCCAAAACATTGTGGAAATGAAGATGCGGACAGTAGTCCAAATAATGTAAATAGTTTAATTACCATGAAATATTTATAGAAAAGGCAAAGGGGAGGTATGTTACAAGGGGTGAGAAAGTGACTGAAGCTGAGAGCCCCAGACCATGATCAATATCATTGCAGATTATTCTTTGGATTTTGTTAATAATCTGGATATATAGCAGCAACATTCAATAGTGAATATTTATATAGCTCATTAACTGATGACTGCATATCAGGTCGTGGACATTATACCATTCTCATATAATGGCTATACATCCTTATCATATACTTCAGTCATTAACTTATAAAGCATAATATATTTCTTATAAATCAGCTAAATATTTTATTGGTATTTGTTCATACATGTTAGTTTGAATTTTGTGTGTTATTAAATTATATAGTTTAAAATGTGTTATATTAAATTAATAAGAATGAAGAAAATGATTGCAATGTTCAAAGCATTGATTTAAAACAGTGCTCAGTATAAAAATAGGGCAATGAATATTAATAATATATATATATATATATATATATATATATATATATATATATATATATTATATATATCAAGCCTTGTTTAGACTGGAGGTCATTTGTGGTCAAGCGGTCTAAGACGTTGCCAGATCATATATATATATATATATATATATAATGAGGAAAGAGATTTTAATATCTGCAATAAAACATTTATAGACATAAAACTTATATAAATCAACACTTCATAGTGACTGCATGTCACAGCTTAAGCAATCAGCTTTTTTTTTTTTTTGTTAAATCATTTCACCCCAAGTAAAGCAGGAATATGACTAGTCTTCAGGAGGTTACAGTGAGAGAAAAGACTGGGTACAGGGGGTATTAAAGAAAGGATAAAAGATGAATAAAAAAGATAGATGGCAATTGATGTTGCATTTAGATTTTTGGCGATTGTAGCTATCAGGGAAGCCATTAAATGGAAGGAAGTTCCACATGCAGGAAGTGTGAAAAAACTGTTGAAGTAGAAGGTGGCTATTTCAGCAGTAAATGGGTGGGACCTAACTGCAAATCTAGTAGTGATAAGTTTAAGGCATGACACTGACAGTTAATATGCAGTGTTGATTTCTGTAACCATACTGTAGATCATATGTAAGCACTACCCCACTTTCCATAATCTAGTAGCCTATATATATATAGAACCCACACAAAACAGTAACACATAGTCTGATAGCCACAAGGTATGAAACTGACAGTCACCATGCAATGTTGATTTTTGTATTTATACTAGATCTCTCTCTCTCTCTTTCTTTTTCCCTGGTGGCTGGGGCTTCAGAATATGCTGACTGTACTTCTGAAGAAAAGGTAAGACCCCCCCCCACTCCCAACAAAACCACCTGTTTGCCATAGGTGGCAACTTGTAATGCCTGAGAATGAGGACTTCCTACTCTAGCCAAATTTAATCAAATTGATACTAGGTGGTGGCAAGGTCCAATCACGTTGCTACTAAAATGTATCATCAAAAATTAAAACTTGTATTCAACTTCACAGGGGTAGATGAATGAAAGTACTTGATGACTACATATTAATACTTAGATTTCTCCCAACCCTCTTCCATAATAGGGCACCGAGAAGGATGGGTAACAAAGATGATGAAAGAAAAAATATAATATGGCAACAAAGAAAATAACAAAACCCCTATCTGAATGTGTTCTGATAATGAATCAAAATTACATAGTTACTCCCCACTGAGTATATAATAAAGAAGTCACTTAAAGAAACTCCTATTACAAAACTATTACTATTTATAATTGAAAAAATAATATACTCTAAATTACTCCTATAACTGTTAAAATAAAACATTAAACAATGCAATAATAATTCAAATAGGAAAAAATGTATGCAGAAAAAATCCTCAAGTGGTCAACATTTAATAACTAAAAAAACAAAACCTCTCGACACCAATGTCTGAAAACATCTAGTGGTATAATCAAAAATCCAGGCCTATGATCTTGCTCCCTATAAGAAATCAAAGTTAACCTAAAATCCCAAAATGTAATACATGTAACCAGAATAACAAAACTGTACATATATATTAAAGTTCAACACACCCGAACACCAACTGAAATGAAAATAGGTTATATCATCACAAAAGTGGAAACGTACATTCCGAGAACTTTACAATGTCATAACTGCCAAAGATTTGGCCACCATAAAGATGGATGTACTATAAATCTGGTATGTTCAAAATGCAGCAGTACAGACCATCAAAAAACTGGGTACAGCAGTACTATAAAATGCAAAAACTGTAATGAGAACCACCCTGTATACTCACATCTATGTAAAACTTGGCAAAAAGAAAATAATTGACATCAAATATACAAAAAATATAACTTTTCCTGAAGCCAGAAAAATTGCTGAAAACACTAGACAAAATATTACAATGAATTATGCAACCAAAACCTAACAATACACTGGTGAGAAATATGATTTCTATGAATTAACAACATTAATCAAAGAGCTAAAGAAA
Organism: Ascarosepion bandense; assembly: GCA_037127315.1. Classification (NCBI taxonomy): domain Eukaryota; kingdom Metazoa; phylum Mollusca; class Cephalopoda; order Sepiida; family Sepiidae; genus Ascarosepion; species Ascarosepion bandense. The sequence continues at coordinate 2,573,356 of JBBBDQ010000424.1, read as the reverse complement.
TTAATTGAGATAATGAAAGCTAACTGGGAAGAGCAATGATTTTACACCACATCCCATTTTTTTTTTGCTTTTTAAAGTGATATCCCCAATCGAAATATAGAAAATTCTAACTGGTTAAATTTAGAAATTAAGATCAAAAGAACTATCTTGTCACACATCTCAATCTAGAAATTTCTCACCTAAAACCCAAAGGAAAAATCTCCAAAAAACAAATTATTGCAAAAGCAAGTAAACACAAAAACTAATCAAAAGGAAAACTTTGTATGAAAGAAATCACTTAAAATCAACCTAAAAAAAAACAACTAGAAAACACAGTTAATTGCTATACGTGATACACGCTTTGGGCGATCATGTCTTGAAAGGGACATAACTGACTGGGCAGAAGATTATCCTGAAGTAGGTTGCCATTGCTTTCTGTGGTAGACTGGTTGCCAGCCAAAGCTATAGAACCCAATCTATACTATTATTTAACCTATAACTGGAGGGAAGACATGGATTAATACCTTTCCCAATTGTGTGTAAGTGAATGCAACGAATTCAACAGGAATTTGAACTCAGCACTCCGGTTTGTCATTCCGAGTCAATATCCACTGCACTACAATGCACATAAAACACAACCCAATTAAAAAGGAAACCCTGCAAGGAAAAAAAAAAAATCACCTAAAAACAACCTATAAGAAATGGAAACTTAAGACAACCAACAAAAACTGAAAACCTCAACATAAAAATCATGGCTAATTATTTAATGGAACACAAGAGGTAAAAGTAAATCAAAACAAATTGCTTTTGCTTATTGCAGACTTATATCCTGTAATAATCTGCCCTTCAGGAAACTTTTTAAAGGACAATAAAAATATAGATATTAAAAACTATTCAGTATACAATTTTATAATTAATAGTGGAAACTAGGAATAAGGCGGTACTTCTATATTAGTAAAAAATATTTTCCAGAGCAAAATTGACTTGAATATAGCATTACAGACAGTGGTCATAAGAGCCTCACTGCATAAAATCATCAGCATATGCTCAGTTTACACTACTCTTAATGTTCTTATAGATTAAACTGAATTAGATAATCAGATAAACTACTGAAGCAGCTCCTCAAACCATTTATTTTAATAGCCAAAAATACTGACCAGAAGGGAAGATTTCCTCAATAAAAACAAAATGTGTCTATAAAATGACAAGTCATATACATATCTCCATCCATCAAGTGGTACATATACAGCAATAGATCAAACCTTAAGTGATCCTGCAACACACCTAGGCTATAGCTGGAAAGTACATTATGATACATGTGGTAGTGATTACTTCTCAGTTGTGTTGGAAAACTCTTGATCTTTGCCAGATGAAAGAATACCATATTGGAAACTTAAAGCGAGTTAGAAGGAATTTAAAAACACATGTACCCTAAAACTTACACCAGAAACCAATGTAGACAATGCAAAGAATATCACTTATTTTACAGAAACACTTCTTAGTATTGTGGAACAATACTTATTAAAATCTCAACCTGTCAAACATGACATACCTTGGTCTAAAGAGGAGTGTAAAAAAAAAAAAGTAATTAGATTGCGCCAGGCAGCTCTATGTAAGTTCAAATTACATCCAACACAAGAAAATCTGAATATCTACAAAATAAATAGCTAAAGCATGCTGAATAATTGAATTTAAGCAATTCTCATAGAACTTTGTCTCCAATATTAATTCTAGCACCAAAACAGTATCTAAACTTATTTTATAAATGGAACTTTGTGTGTGTCCGTTACCTATAGACTCCAAAACGGCTGAACCGAAAATTTACACAGTTGTACTATAAGCGTCTGCGAGTGTTCTTAGCTAGGTTTTGTGTCAAGGTACCCCCGATAAATATCGATAATCGAAAAAATCGGGTTATAGAAGGAGAGGTCTGATTTTTAATCAAATTTGATACACTCATAGACAAAGACATAAGAAACGATATTCAGAAGTTTCAAGGTTGCAGTTCTGACAATAGTGCAGAAAATCGAAAATATATATATATAAAAGGCAAGATGTTTGTGTGTTTATCTGTCTGTATGTCCTTTATACAAATCCACAATTTTTATCTGATCACCAAGCTTCAAAATTTGACTTATATCCATTCATTTTTCTTTCAGTCTCCGGTTCCACTTTAACTGGAAACAACTATTGCTTTTTAGTCTTTCATGCCACCGTCCAAAGAGTCTGAGCTCTGGGACCATGGATTAGTTTTAAAGCTTTCATTACACCTGAGCAATGCCGGGCTATACTGCTAGTGGAATATGTTTGATAAAATTGCTGGGAAAAAGAAAAGCACTCCATTGAGACCTTAGTTAAAGCAACTAACAAAGAGGATATTGCAAATTTATTAATGCGAAGCTTCTCTCAAAACTCTTCCTTAAATAAAACTAGTAAACTATTTCAGAATCTATCTAAACTTATTTATAAATGGAACTGTGTGTGTGTGTGTGTGTCCATTACCTATAGACTCCAAAACGGCTGAACCCATTTTGAAAATTTACACAGTTGTATTATAAGCGTCTGCAAGTGTTCTTAGCTAGGTTTTGTGTCGAGGTATCCCCGATAAATATCGAAAATCAATAATCAAACAAATCGGATTATAGGAGGAGTGGTCCAATTTTAATCAAATTTGGTACACTCATAGACAAAGACATAAGAAACAATATTCAGAAATTTCAAGGTTGCAGTTCTTACAATAGTACAGAAAATCGGTAATATATATATATATATATATATATATATATATATATATAAAAGGCAAGATGTTTGTGCGTGTGTGTGTGTATATTTTTTAGCCCTTTTATTTTAGTTTTTGCTTCGGGTTGGGCTCTAAGTAGGTATAATTGTAGTTCTTAGTCTCAGCCATGATTCCATTTACTCAGAAGACTTATTTAGCCTTCAAAATTCAGTTTACGATGAAAAAAACGTATTTGTTATTGATACCAGGAAATCAAAATTTGACTTACATCTATTCATTTTTCTTTCAGTCTACGGTTTCGCTTTAACTGGAAGCAACTATTGCTTTTTAGTCTTTCGTGCTAACATCCAAAGAGTCTGAGCTCCAGGACCATGGATTAGTTTTAAAGCTTTCATTACATCTGAGCAACGCCAGGCTATACTGCTAGTATCAAAATAAATGAAGAGAAGAAAAAAAGTAAATTTCTACTCTAACAATAAAGAAATTATAGATTCTATAAAAAATATCACTCAACACAGTGAATTTTGTCTGGGCCAACTGCTATGAATTTTTAAAAACCTACCAAATATTTCCTTGAATTACCTACTCAAAATTTTCAATATATGGGTCAGTGGTAATATTCCCAGCTTTTAGAAACAAACTACCCTAATTCCAATTGCAGAACCTGGAAAGTACTTAGAAGATCTCTCAAGCTGTCATCCAATTGCACTTGCAAATTGCTTATGCAAAACATTTGAAAGAATTGTTAATAATAGACTTACTTGGTTTCTTGAAGTTAATAATAAAATTACAAATTACTAATCTGGCTTCAGAAAGCCCAAAAGCCCAATTGGTCACCTGTTTCAACTGGAGTCTTTATCAGAAATTCTTTCATTAAAAAGGAACATTTAACTTAGGAAAAACTTATAATATCTCATGGAAATATGGTATCATGAAAATCTTTAATGAACCTTAAAAGAAGGATTACCAATTCTTATCAATAACTTCCTGATTTTCAATGTTTGTGTCAGCACCACACTTTCAGACCTATATGAGCAAGAATTGGGTGTCCCTCAAGGAAACATTATCGGTAATACTCTTCAACATCAAGATAAATGGTATTATTAAATGTTTGAACTCTGGATTTGACTGTCCTTTGTATATAGATGACTTTCCAATATGTTACAGATAAAAAAATATCCATACAATTGAATGGCAAATCCAACAATATTTCAAAGTAAACAAGTGGGCCACAAAAAATGGATTCAGATTCTCCAGACAAAAAAAACAATGTATACACTTTAGCCAACTTGAAAAGTGACACTGTAATCCTGAATTAAGACTCTATGGTGCAGAAGTGCCTGTAGTCAATCAATCCAAATACCTAAAAATAATCTTTAACAAAAAACTATCCTTCATACCACATACAAAATACGTTCATGAGAAATGCAATAAAGCAATACAATTACTCAGTCATCTCTCACAAAGACTGGGGAGCTGACGGACAGATGCTACTGAAACTCTATCAAGCATTGGTTAGATCTAAATTGGATTAAGGATGCTTTATCTATGGTGCAGCAAGAAAATCATATGTGAAAGAACTGAATACCATCCATCGTCAGGTTCTGCATCTTGTTCTAGGAGCCTACATTACATCCCCAAATGAAAGCTTATATGCCAAAGCACACAAATCACATTTGCCATTAATACAACATAAGTTTGCATTACAATGGATACATCAAAATTTGTTCATGCTTAAGTAATTCAGCATACAATTGGGTTCTTCAACCTCAATATAAAGAATTCTGTAATTTAAAGGAAAATACCATTAAACCTCTTGGCATCTGCAGAGACAAAAACTTGGAATAAACACTTTTCTAATACACAAATCTATTCTCTCAAAAACTCCTCCTTGATTAATAAAACAGCCCACTGTAATATTAAGTTTAGCAAAACACTCCAAAATTGAAACTAACACATCTGTATTCATGGGAGAAATTCATATCTTACAAAAACATACAAATTGTTAGCATATATACACTGACAGCTCCAAAAGTTATATTAGAGTTGAATGTTGAGCTATGCCGAATGAAACCATACTTCAAAAGTGCCTGACAAATCTTCAATATTTAGTGTGGAAGCTATAGCAATAGATATAGCCTTGGATATTATTACAGATGATGAATCAAACAGATTCATTATATTCTCAGACTCCCCATATGCACTTACATCATTGAATGGGGGTTGATATGCTGGTAAAACAAATCAAACCAAATCTCTCTTTCTTATATATAAACACTTCTCCTACTCTCTCTCTCTCTCTCTCTCATTTCATGACCATGTGCAAGCATTGTGGATTGGAGGCTTATTCTTTATTTCCAATCTTTATATCTCACTTACACTCATAGAATGACAATCTGAGAGTGTCAGTAAAAGACAACCGAAATTAAGACGTCAAAAATTGAATCTTTTTGCTTTTTGATTGAAATAATCAAGTTGAGTAGAGTGAAACATCAAATAACATTTCTAATGAGCTTTTGCAAATAAATGTTAGGGCAAGGACTTTTTTTTTTTTTTTTTTTAATCATCTCACCCCAAGCAAGGCATTCCACTGCCACTATTGCGCATGGGGCTACATAGGGGAAGGTAAAGAGAAGGAGTGGTTAGACATAGGGAATGTCAGGAGGAAGGTGACAGATGAGTAAGGATACCGAGGATGAGGGTTGGGCAGATGGGAAGAGTGTTTGATAGAATGGGAGCAGGTTAGTGTGTTAGGAGGTGTCTATTGACCTTACATTTAAACTCCTGGAGATTGTAGCCTTCGGGGAAGCAATCATTTGGAAGAGAATTCCACAGTCGGGAAGTGCGAGGAAAGAAACTGTTGGAGTAGAAGTTACGGCTGCATTTTATCGATTTCACTGTAAAAGGGTGGGATCTAGTTGCTAATCTAGTATCTCGTTCAAATACGTATTTAGGGGGCACTAGTGATCTAAGTTCATCGGAGCAGAAGACTACAAAAGATATAAGAAATAAATATTGCTTAGAGCTGTAAAGGATAAGAAGTTGTGTGGAGCTATGATCACCCACGTCCTGACAGGTTGAGTTACCTAAAAGTTAATCTAAAAAGAACTGACAAGCTTCTTTCCCTGGTGCCCTGACCACATGAATTTACTTGTGCTACTAGTTTGGCATCATGGTCTCGCCCTTTTACCATCAAAATAGTTAAATGTAACCACCACTTCTATCAGTTTCTTTTTCTGCTTTTCCCTTCTGTGGAACTCCCTTCTATATACTTGCATCCCTGATAGCTACAATCTCCAAAAGTTTAAATGCAATTGCCGTCTTCTGCCTCCCTAAATCTCATCCATTTCCCATCCATTCTTTGGCATCCCCTGTACCCTGTTTTCTTCTCACTCTGTAACCCCTCGTGCACCAGTAGCAGTCCTGTTTTGCTTGGTGTGAAATAGTTATAAAAATAAATATATTGGAATGCTTCTTTTGCTAGTCCAATGCATGTTTGAATCTTGGTGTCAAATTTTCCATCCACTTACCATTACATGTAACATCCACAACCTCTAGGAAGTTAAATGCAATTTCAATTCCCATCTCTTATCCACTTGACACCAGTCCTTTCTACATCACCCTGTATATCTTGTTTTTTTTTTCTACCTTCGCAACTGTCTTCACACCTGTGTTCCCATCCTTCTCTTGCCATTTCTCTTTCACCCACTGTAGCTGGTTCATCTTCCTCTTCACTCTCCTCTTGCCTAAACTTTTACTCTTATGCAGCCCCCTGTACATCAGTGGTGGTATCACTTTAGTTGGGGTGAAATGATTAAAATAAAAAAAATTAAATTTTGTAAGGAATTTTTATCCAACATTATTTCATGTTACTATAGACATTATCTTTAGTGATTATGCATGTTTGTTATTTTTTTAAACAGTGAAGTTAATAAAAAACAGTCTAGATTGAGAAGTAAAACTAAAGAAAAATTGTACCACTGACAGAACTCAATTTTGTATCAATTTTTTCTCATCATAGAAACTGCTTTTTTAGGCAAAGTATATTGCTACTTGTCTCTCAACACACTACTCAGCTTTTGGAATGCTGGACAATCTTCTCAAAGATGAAGAAAAAACAACAGAAATGTGGTTCTACAGAAGGATGCTGAGGATAACATTTATTGAACATATGAGCAACGACAAGGTTTTGGAGATGATGGATACAAAAAGGAAAATTATATTCAACATCAGGAAGAGCCAGCTGAAATTTCTAGGACATGTAATGACAGTAAAGAGCTTGATACTCACAGGCTGGAAAGAGAGGAAAACAGTGCATGACATACTTGATGGTCTTAAGTAAATGAATGGCAGAGCAGGGTTTGGGAGAAATAACAAAGCAAAAAGTTTAAAGAGCTACAAAGGACATGAAGATGTGGAGGGTCATGATCACCTATATCCTGAAGGGATGCCGCATATAAAAGAAAGATACTGCTACCAGTTTGACCATAGAGGCCAATCTGATAGAGAAAGATTTTAATTACCTATTTAAGGAAAGCATATCACTCGGGACTTCTATGAATCTATATCAGTTATGTTTAGTTTTATACCTAAATCATAGACAGCAGTAATTTTGAAAGGATTTTTTGTCCAATATTATTACTTATTACTGTAAATGTTATTTTATCACGTATACATGTTTGAGTTACTATCTCTGATTTTATATTATCTTAAACCATGAAATTAATAACAACTAGCGTAAATTGAGAAGTCATTTGTTGGAAGCACAATTTTTCTACAGTAGGGCTTCTCAAATTGTTTTTCTTATCAAATAACGAAATGAAAGTGGTTTTAAATGGCCACTTTTCTATATCTTTTTATATTAATGCATTTGTCCTCCAGGGTTCTATGCTTGGATCCACGTTATTACTAATTTTCATCAACGACCTTCCTGATAGCATCACTTCTCAACTCTGTATCTATATGGATGACATAACCATTTATACCAGTCTGAGCAGTTTTATAAAGTTAATCTGGCAGCTGATCTAAAAATGATCTACTTTCTGTTGTTAACTGGGGCAAGAAATGGCCTATTAATGTTAACACCTCTAAAAAAAAACTGCTCTCTTGTAATCACCTGAGAAAACACTTTTTACCTTCCATCCGCATGGCTGAAGCTAACCTCCAGGAGAGTGATTCATTGCACCTTCTCAGAGTAACATTTTCCACTGACATGAAGTTGAAAGATTATATTGAATCAATTGCTAGGAAATCTGGTGCACTCTGTCATGCTAGACAATTTTTCTCACCAGAATCTATCTTACATATTTATATGTCTACCATTCACCCCTGTTTTGAATATTGCCAGATATAGTGCTCTTGCTATATAATCAAAGATTCTTGATAAAATCCAAGGAAGAATCTGAAGTGTTATTGGTCCTGACCTGCCACCTTAGCTTCATTTGCTTTTCCACCACTGTGATGCTGTGAATATCATGGATCGAGCATGTGAGCAATGATGAGGTCTTGGAAATGATGGAAACAAAAAGGAAATTAATACTGAGCATCAGGAAGAGACAGCTGAAGTTCCTGGGACATGCAATGAGGAAGGAGGGCTTGGAGAATCTGATACTAACAGGCCAGATAGAGGGCAAAAAGAGAGAGGAAAGCAGTGGATAACATATTTGAAGGACCTAATCAGTTGGATGACGGAACGAGGATTGCATGGTGTAACAGGAGAAGGCGTGCTCAGAGCCACCAGGGATAGGGAAACGTGGAAGGCCATGATAGCCTACATCCTGAAGGGACAATGCACATAGAAGAAGTGTAGCCTTCCTGTGCCTTTTCTATAAATATTTTCATGGTAATTGTTCTGATGGTCTTGCCTCTATGTATCTAGATTTTCTGAATTTAAGCACAGTACTAGATTGGTGAGGATGTGCATTGTGGTACAGTGGATATCGGCTTGGAACGAGAAACCGGGGAGCCGAGTTCGAATTCCAGTTGAATCCATTGTATTCACTTACGCGCAAATACCCTTGGGAAAGGTATTAATCCGTCTCTTCCTTCCAGTTATGGGTTAAACAGCAGGACAGATTGGGTTTTATAGCCTTGGTCGGCAACCACTCTACCGCAGACAGCAATGGCATACTACTGTGGGATAATCTTCTGCCCAGTCAGTCATGTCTCTTTCAAGACATGATCACCCAAGCGTGTATCACGTATGGTACTTAACTGACTGACTGACTAGATTGGCAGTGGGGTTTCATCATTTTATAGTTGAAATGTCTAGATGTAACTATAAGTTTTGTGCTAACAGTTTCTTTTATCAAGCTTCTTTCTTGTGAAACTTTCTTCTGGCTTCTTGCTTTCCAGTTACCTTTGATCTTTAAACATTTAAGTACAATGTCAATCAACCATTATATCATCATCATTTATCCATCACACTCAGATGGTACATAGGGCAGCAACATTTTGTTGCTGTTTCTGTAACAAACTTTTTTTTATGAGGCTGGGTTGTTAGCCCGACAAACAACCCCCAAACCTGGAGGACCGATGAACCATTCTTGGTCCTTCCGTTTACAGCACCTGGTATTCCCAAATGGTCACCCATTTATGTACTCACCAGGCTTGATGTTGCTTAACTTCGGTGATCGGACGGGAACCGGTGTATTCAACACGATATAGCCATAGACAACCATTATATACTGTCCTCTTAATTCTTGTGCTTGTAATGTTCTTTCTCTTTAATAGTGTATGTTTTTTATTACATTTTTTATTTTTTATATTACTAATACTCAGTGATCCCCGTGTGTCTTAGTGGCTTTATTGCCTTGTTTGGCTGAAATGATAAAAAAAAAGTCTAGGCTTGTTTATTAATTTAAATAACATAGATTGCAATTTAAATGTGAATCTTCTTCATGTGCTTTGTCCCTTCAGGATGTAACCAATCATGGACTTTCACTTGGCTCTGTCTCTTGTTTCTCTCAGGATTTTTCCTCTTCATATCTCTCCTAAACTCTGCTCCGCCATCCATTTGCTGAAGCCTATCAAATATGTCTCATGCTGTTTTCCTCTGTTTCTCTTTCTTTCTGTCTTGTGAGTATTAAATTCTCCAGACACTCTTTCCTCATTACGTGTCCCAAGAACCTCAGTTGTTTGCATCTCCTTTTTGTTTGCATCTTCTCCAGCACCTCACTGTTGCTCACATATTTAGCCCATGGCATTCTTAGCATCCTTCTGTAGAACCACATTTCTCTTGCCTTGAGCCTTTCTTTTATTCTTGAGGAGATTGTTCAACATTCACAGCCATAAAGAAAGACAGATATCACATAGCAGTCTAGTACTCTTTTCTTTGTTTCCAATGAGATTTTCCTGTCTCTCAGTACTCTGGTTAGCTTTTGAAATGCAATGTGTCCATAGATCTCAATGTTGCACTTTCCATACCCACTAAAAATGATGTTTCTAGCAATAAGAATTTCGTGACTTATTCAACATTCAGTCAGTTAAGTGCCACATGTGAAACAGAATTGGGCGATCATGTCTCAAAAGAGACATGACTGACTGGGCAGAAGATTATCTCGCAGTAGGTTGCCATTGCTTTCTGTGGTGGACTGGTTGCCATCCAAGGCTATAGAACCCAATCTGTCCTGTTATTTAACCCATAACCAGAAGGAAGAGACAGATTAATACCTTTCCCAAGGGTATTTACACATAAGTGAATGCAATGAATTCAACTGGAATTTGAACTCGGCTCCCTGATTTCTCGTTCCGAGCTGATATCCACTGCACCACAACGCACATTCAATATTATTTTTTTATTTTTATTTTTTTAATCGTATCACCCCGAGCAAGGCGGTAACGCCACTGATGTGCAGGGGGCTACGTAATAGTGAAAAGATTGGAAAAGAAAAAAGCCGGAAACCACATCCTAAACAGGGAACAAGTGTTGAGCCTCTTAACCTGTTCAATAGACGTGGAGTGTGAACCAGGCAATAGATAGATCTATCTACTCCAATTGAAAAAAAAGAAACCAAAGTGAGAAGATTGGAAAAGAAAAAAGCCGGAAACCACGTCCTAAACAGGGAACAAGGGATGAGCCTCTTAACCTGTTCAACAGACGTGGGTGGAGTGTGAACCGGGCGATAGATAGATCTGTCTACTCCAATTGAAAATAAAGAAACCAAAGTGAGAAGATTGGAAAAGAGAAAGCTGGAAACCACGTCCTAAACAGGGAACAAGGGATGAGCCTCTTAACCTGTTCAACAGACGTGGGTGGAGTGTGAACCGGGCGATAGATAGATCTGTCTACTCCAATTGAAAATAAAGAAACCAAAGTGAGAAGATTGGAAAAGAGAAAGCTGGAAACCACGTCCTAAACAGGGAACAAGGGATGAGCCTCTTAACCTGTTCAACAGACGTGGGTGGAGTGTGAACCGGGCGATAGATAGATCTATCTACTCCAATTGAGAAAAAAAAAAAAGAAATTAAAGTGAGAAGATTGGAAAAGATAAAAGCCGGAAACGACATCCTAAACAGGGAACAAGGGATGAGCCTCTTCACCTGTTCAATAAAAAATTAGCTGTTTTTCTCTTGCTCCCTTGCATATTTTTTTGTTAGGTTTTTGCTGTCCATATTTCACTTTCTGTATATGATTAATCTCTGATACCTTCTTCAGATCCTTTATAATATGAAACCATGTATTTCAACTCATCAAGAATAATGCACATTTAATAGCTACCTTCTATGAATTTATGTAAATGAAACATTTCATTTAGAAAGCTTTTCACTTAGTTTAACATTCTCAAATGATAAGCTGAATTTGTGTAATAAAAGTACATTTACTTACTCATATACCAATAACATTTTATAGTATCAATTTATTTGTCCTTTTATTATTTTATATTAATGGATTTATTAAATGAAAAATGATAGTGAAAGGTAGTGTGTCTATTTTGGTAAGACAAAGTGTTCTAAAATAACTTGGTTTGTCATGATTAGAATATTTATTCTATTTTTCTCTCCCTCTTTTCTCTCTCTTTTCTCTCCCTTTTCTCTCACTCTTCCTCCCTCTTTTCTCTCACTCTTCCTCCCTCTTTTCTCTCACTCTTCCTCCCTCTTTTCTCTCACTCTTCCTCTCTCTTTTCTCTCACTCTTCCTCCCTCTTTTCTCTCACTCTTCCTCCCTCTTTCTCCCTCTTTTCTCTCACTCTTCCTCCCTCTTTTCTCTCACTCTTCCTCCCTCTTTTCTCTCACTCTTCCTCCTTCTCCTCTCATTCTTTGTCTATTTTCTTTCTCTTCAGACAAAAAGTTTTACTTTTCTTTCTTTTTTGTGTACAATTCCTTCCATAGAATGATTGATTTTTTTATCATATGATTTTTATTTGTAAAAAAGAAAAACTATTCACCGACTTTACAGCATATTGTTTTTGATACTAAGCTGGAATATTTAACACAAAGCAGCTGAATTGGCTTCTTTTTTTTCTTCACCTGTTCTACATCATGTGATTTTTGGATGTTGTTACTGTTGCTACTGTTATCAATAAAAAAAATTCAATAACCTGAGGTATAGTTCAGAGGTTTTTAACATTTTGCATTGGCAATTCACTTTTTTAAAAAAATGTTTATTTATTTACATTTGTGAAACCTTATATAATTTTCCTAATTAAACTAGATATACACAAAGGGGTGATGAAAAGTTCTCGCTCAAATAAACATCAGAATTATTCTTAATCTCTTCTTGGTTGGCCCAAAATCTTTTATGCATATCTTCTTAATTCGAGATATCTATATCTATATCTATATATATATATATATATATATATATATATATATATATATATAAAGAATAGACATTTTATATCTTAAATTATTTGATTGTGTTTTAATATTCAAATCAAATAACGTTTTACAAATGTGTCACATGTTGATGAATAAAATAGTGAATTGTTTTTATAACACATATTTACATGAAAATTTGGTGAAATATATATATATATATATATATATATATATATATATATATATACATATATATATAAACATTATTTTTGTGCATACATTTATTTCAGTTGCTAGAATTTTCATTTTTTTTTTTTTAAAGAATGAAACTAATAATCACTGGCTGAAATTGAGATGTCCTAGTAAAGAAAGATTGACAGGAATCAAACATGTATCTCCTTTTTGCATCAGGAAATCACTTCTGTAGCCCAAATGTATCTTTATCTATCTGATTGCTTAGGCTGTGTTGATTGAGCAAGATCTGAGTTATCTATTTTAGGAGAGCACAATTTTTTTTGTTGACTTCTATGAATTTATATCTGCTACCTTCACTTTCATACCTGAAAGGTAAACAACAGCAATGTATGAATGGATAAAAAAAAATAATTAATTAAAAAAAAAAATTGTGTGTATATGTGTGTGTACATATGTCTATATGTGTATGTATGTGCATATATATATGTGTGTGTGTGTGTGGATGTATATGCATGTATGTGTGTATATATATATATATATATATATATATATGTATTTGATATACACATGTGTGCATATGCATGTATTTATGTGTAAATATATATGTGCATGTATATGCATGTATTTGTCTCTGTGTGTATATATATATATATGTGTGTGTGTATATGTATATATGTTTATGTATGTGTATATGTATATATGTTTATGTATGTGCATATATATATATATATATATATGTGTGTGTGGATGTATATGCATGTGTGTGTGTATATATATATATATATGTATTTGATATACACATGTGTGCATATGCATGTATTTATGTGTAAATATATATGTGCATGTATATGCATGTATTTGTCTCTGTGTATATATATATATGTTTATGTGTATATATATGTGTGTGTATATGTATATATGTGTACATATATATGTTTATATGTGTGTGTGTACGTGCATATGTTTATATGTGTGTGCATGCACGTGCATATGTTTATGTGTGTATGTGTGTGCATATACACATTTATGTTTATGTGCATATATATATATGTGTGTGTGTGTGCGCGCGCATATGTGTTTATGTGTGTATGCATATATGTTTATGTGTGTTCGTATATATATTTATGTGTGTGTGTGCGCGCATATATATTTATGCGTATATATGTGTGTATGTATATGCGTCTATTTGGGCAGCAATCTCTATTACATTATTTGATGGATTTTTCTTGTATGCCAATAATTGTTTTCTTTTCTTTAAAAGTTTAAATATTATCTAAATGTTTGCTTATTATGATCACTTTCTGATAATCTCTGAGCCATTTTCAAAGATTTTAGTTATACTATTATAATAAGTGGTGTTTAAATGCAATTATAGGTGGTCTAAAAGTTACTGAAAAGTTGACATATACTTAATTCTCAAAAACAGACAGTACATTGATGTTAGGAGTGTTTTAAACCATTCATTATTTTTAAATTCTTTCATAATTGGATGTGTGTATCACATCTGTATTCTCAACAAGTATTAATATTGGAACAGTTCCATACTCGTTTAAATGTACATTTGGTGCTCAGATCAGAGAAATGTAGAGTCAATTGTCTTGACAGCCAAGTTATATATGAAAATTCAGTGAAAATTTAAGTTATTATTTAAAGAAAGCATTGATAATTACATTAAATTATTGCAATGCATGAATGTGGAAATCTTTACAATACTTAGCCTAGTATAAAGCTAAAGTAATGAGGCATCCAGATATGCATTGTGGTGCAGTGGATATCGGCTCGGAACAAGAAATCGGAGAGCCGAGTTCAAATTCCAGTTGAATTCATTGCATTCACTCATGTGCAAATACCCTTGGAAAGGTATTAATCCGTCTCTTCCTTCCAGTTATGGGTTAAATAAGTAGTTTCATTTTTGAGTTGTTAAAATTAACAAGCCATTTCTTGCAACAGCTTACAACATATTGAAGATCATTTGTTTTTTTGTTTTTTTACATCAACTGCCAATTTGATTTTATCAAACCTGTTAGCCTTGTAGGAAGAAACAGACATTCCAGAAGGTTGTTAATGAACACTATTTACATTATTCGGACTAATGTCCCCATCTTTGTTGCTATTTGTACAATGTTTCGGCTGTTGTACACTCCAGCCTTCTTCAGGTGCTAGGAATTTTGAACCAAACTCTTTATTACGATCACTGGGGTATATCATTAAATGAAATTAAGGAACAAAGTAGGTCCAAGAATAGAGCCTTGGGAGATACATGCTTTAAGTAAAAATATCTGGAAGAGTGGTTATTCAAGACAACTTTTATGATGCAATTTGATAAGAAAGATTTAATCAAATCAAAAAAAAAAAGGGGCCAGAAACACCATAACCCTTCAATATGTGAAGAGGTCCAACATTTCAGACCTTGTTTAATCTCTAATAATGTTCTGAAAATTGTTTTTGTTCCAACAATATTTAACAGAATCTAAAAAAGTGAACTTGCAAAAGAAGCCCCAAACCCATTTTGACATATTTTTGAAAGGTTTCAAGGCATTCTGTTTTCCTCTTTCACCTACATAGGAAAAAGTCCTTAACCTATGGTCATACTTCCCACAGAGTCATTGCCATCATAAAAAACTAAAAAAAAAACTTGATTGTTATAAGCTAAGTTTTAGGAGACCCTTTTGAAGCATCTACAAGATGTTTTCTAGGTAACTGTTAAACCAGTTGTAGCTCCATCAGTTGTTTCTACAGAAAATAAAAATACTTAAAACTGAGTGCCTTCTTAAAGTATAATCTTCACATGAGTTTGTACTTAACTCTTGAAATAAGATGGCTGACAACAATACTTATTTCAACAACCCTTACTTGAAGCAAGATCAAATATCATTGAATTTTGAAACAGTATTTTTATGAGAGTTACTGCTGGGTTTCTTTCTCAAGATTTTCAGGGCAATTTTAAAACACTTTGGTAAGGAATGAAAGTTCATTATTATTAAGAGAACTAGAAGACATACCAGGGTTAATTATTAGCAATCTCTTAACATGAAATATACAGATGGCACTGTGTTATTAATAGGCTCAGAAAGAAAACTGAAAAAATAATTAGACAAAAGAATAGAGGAAAGTAAGAGTAAAGGATTAATTGTAAGAAGACAAAATGCATGGCTGTCAGCAAAAGAGACAGCTCAAGTTGTGAGCTACATATTAGGGATGTCAAACTCCACCAGGTTTAGAAATTTAACAATGTAGGTAGTGTGGTCAAAAATTTTGGAAAGTGTGACATAGAAATTTGAATATTGATTTGTTTTTGAGAAACTAATGTCTCACTCTCTTCAGCTACCTTCTGTAGGAGGCTCTGTAGTTTTCTTTCTGTGTCTGCTATCAGCACTGTATCATCTGTATAACTTATGTTGTTTAAATTGTGGCCTCCAGGCATGAAAACCAAATGCATGGTCATCAGTAAAAAGGGTAGCCCAAAATGCCAAATACAGGTCGGGGATACTAGAATCAAGCAGGTACAAAAATTCAAATACCTGGGAAGTGTTATAACAGAAGACGGAAAGTGCAACACAGAGATCCAAAGCCGAATTGGCATGGTGAAGGAAGCATCCTAGAAGTTGAGTAAAGTATTAAGAAACAGTACAATTTCGCTAGAAACAAGGAAGAGAGTACTGGATTGCTATGTGTTGTCAGTTCTTCAATATGGCAGTGAATGCTGGACAATATCATCAAAGATGAAGGAAAAACTTGAAGCAGCTCAAATGTGGTTCTACAGAAGGATGCTGCGAATATCATGGATCGAGCATGTGAGGTCTTAGAGATGATGTAAACAAAAAGGAAATTAATACTGAGCATCAGGAAGAGACAGTTGAAGTTCCTGGGACATGCAATGAGGAAGGAGGGCTTGGAGAACCTGATATTAACAGGCCAGATAGAGGGAAAAAGAGACAGAGGAAAGCAACGAATAACATATTTGAAGGACCTGATCAGGTGGATAATGGAACGAGGGTTGCATGTTGTAACAAAAGGAATGCTAAAAGCCAACAGGGATAGGGAGACACGGAAAGTTTTTTTTGTCGTAAACTGAATTTTGAAGGCTAAATAAGTCCTCTGAGTAAATGGTATCATGGCTGAGACTAAGAACTACAATTATATCTACTTAGAGCCAAACCCGAAGCAAAAACTAAAATAAAAGGGCTGAAAAAAAAAAATACAGACATACAGGCAGACAAACAGACACACACACAAGCATCTTACTTTATATATATATATATATATATATAATCAATTTTCTGCACTATTGTGAGAACTGCAACCTTGAAACTTCTGAATATCGTTTATGTCTTTGTTTATGAGTGTATTAAATTTGATTAAAATCGGACCACTCCTTCTATAACCCGATTTTTTTGATTTTCGATATTTATCAGAGTACCTCAACACAAAATCTAGCTAAGAACACTCGCAGACGCTTATAGTACAGCTGTGTAAATTTTCAAGAAAATCGGTTCAGCCATTTCAGAGTCTATAGGTAATGGACACACACACACACACACACACACACACACACACACACACACAAAGTTCCATTTATAAATAAGTTTACATTTAGATCATTTACTTTGTACATAAATATACTATATATAGTATACAGTACTAATTAGTTCCTCTTGTTCTCTATGGAATATTACGCTCCTTTTAATGCTGCATTTGAGGACATGGTAATCGGAGTATCTGTGGGAATTTGGATTCACAAGCAGTCTCCATCTGCATGTATACACATTTAGGACAGTACAATCCAGTTTAAATTCAGAGATTCCTTCTTCTAAACTGGTTGCCACCCAAGGCTGTAAAACCCAGTCTGTCTTGCTATTTTACCCATAGCTAGTGGGGAGGTGAGATGGCTTCATACCTTAGTATTAGTATACTATGTAAGTAAATGTAGTGAACTCAACTGGAATTCAATCTCGGTTCTCAGCTTTCTTAATTCAAAATTGTTGACAGTTACTCCACTGTCTTTTGTAGTCCTTAGTAAAGGACTAATATACTGTATACTGTGCCTCCATAGTATACAGTACTAATAAAAGATTAATTTAATGTTTCTCTTGAACATAAATAGGCTATGTCATCATAATCAGTTCTGCTTCAACCTTCTCCAGGCTGATTTGGCATGGTGTTGCTTTGATTTTTTTGCACTTTGATCCTTTCAGTGGGCTTTCAGATAGCTTGGTGGCACTCATATTCTTTCCAAGTTCTTGACCAATAGCTGAAAAATACAGAATATGGTGTTGGTAGTTTACTGTTTGTATCCCAAACAACACATCTCAGGCTTTGAATTCAGTTTCCTTCTTCTAGATTGGTTGCCACCCAAGGCTATAGAACTAGCCTGTTCTGATATTTATGCATAACTGGTAGGGAGAAGAAATGGATTCATACCTTTCCCAAGGGTATAAGCACATAAGTGAATGTGGCTCTCCAGTTCCTTAATTAGAGCTGCTATCCATTACTCTACTGTATCTCCTGATGTTATGTGTATATCTCAAAAACCTGATATACCATGACAGTTCTAAGCATAGGTTTGGAATCAGTGAACTTAATTTGATTGAGTACAGAATGATTTGCTTAAGGAACAAAAAAAAAAAATTCCCCAGTAAAATATAAATAATTAAACTGTTGAGCTTTTATAATATGAATTTTTTTTTTTAAACATTAATATAAGATATTTATAAACATTAGTTGGAAATGAACTGTTTTATAAATGTTTTGAAAGTAAAACTATTTTGAATATAAAAACAAGTTTAATTTGGTTATTTTCTCATGTAGTTTTAGTAGTTTTATTACCCTACCTTAACTGTAAATCTTATCATGAGGTACCATCTAAAATTTTATTAAGTTTGCACAGTTTTATTTATTAGCACTAGTTTGGTACCTGTCACTTTACTGACAGTAAGATGAACACATTTCAAATCTAAGTCATTTAGTTTAAATTCAAAAGAAGTCATAAAAATAATTTCAAAAGGCTACACATTTTAGTTAATTCTCTGTTTTCTAGGTATTGTTTCTAGGTACATAAAAGGTAATTAGCTTATATATATGTATATATATATCCTTTTCAATTTCATTCAAATTACATTGTGTATGTGTGAACATGTATATTTTAATTCAATGATAAGTCAGTTAAGTGCCATATGTGATACACACTTTCGGTGATCATGTCTTCAAAGAGACATGACTGACTAGGTAGAAGATTATCCTGCAGTAGGTTGCCATTGCTTTCTATGGTAGACTCGTTGCCATACAAAGAATTTAACTGGAATTTGAACTTGGCACCCCAATTTGTCATTCTGAATCGATATCCACTGCACCACAACGCACATCCAATTCAATGATAAACCTAAAGATATTTTTACAAAATTCTAAAAAGAAACTTTTAAGAATAACTATTTATTACTGAATAATTTCTGAAAATTTCAATGAAATCTTATGAATTATATATATATATATATTTTTTTCAAATTTTTGATTTTATTGCTCAGCTTTAGAGTAGAGGTTGTCCAGACTGAGTGGGAAGGAAATGCATTACTCCAATGTCTTATTGGAAACTTAGTGACAATCATATGTAAGCGATACATGCACAACACAGATATATGTATATACATTATATATTTGTATGCATAGTAACATGCAAATAGTTTGTAACGAATAGAAACTTATCACTTTTTTATCGTATAGATTCTTACATTAATTTCTTTGTGATTTGTATTATAAATTCTACTCATTACTTAGGCAAATTATAAAACTTGTTTTGAATAATTATGGTGTTTAATGATATAATTTAATTAGACTTGAGTTCTTATTTTAATTGAGAATTATTTCTGTTTTATCATCAAAACCAAATTTTTAGGATTCATTATGAGTGGCTATAATCTTAGCAACATATGCAGATGACGCAGTGTTGATAGTGAAAACAGAAAAGAAAATACAGGAACTCCTACAGAAAGTAGTAAAGGAAGTGATATTTACGCTATTTATATTTAGATTATTGTCCTCATCTTTGCTGTTGTTATCACAACGTTTCAGACTTTGTGCACCCCAGCCTTCATCAGATGTATATCAAAATGGGTAACCTATAGGGAAGAGGAGTTATCATAACTTACACTATTTATATTCAGACTATTGTCCTCATTATTGTTGTTGTTATCACAACATTTCAGACTTTGTGCACCCCGGCCTTCATCAGATGTATACCAAAATGGGTAACCATTAAGAAAGAGGAGATATCATTATTTACACTATTTTTATTCAGACTATTGTCCTCATCTTTGTTGTAGTTGTGTTGTTGGTGATAACAAAAAAGATGAGTACAATAGTCTGAATAAAAATAGTGTAAATAATGATATCTCCTCTTTCCTAATGGTTACTCATTTTGGTATACATCTGATGAAGGCCGGGGTGCACAAAGTCTGAAATGTGATAACAACAACAATAATGAGGACAATAGTCTGAATATAAATAGTGTAGGTTATGATCACTGCTCAGCCCTGAATTGTGCTTGTGTAAATGGCTAGCAGAGCAAAGTTTAGGAAAGATAGCAAAAAGACAAAATTTATTAAGAGCTACAAAGGACAGGAAATTATGAAGGGTCTTGATTTCCCATGTCCTGAAAGAACACGGTATGCAGAAGTAGTAGTATGTTCATTGAAATGCTGAAAGTTTATTATTCTGTTGGTAGGTTCACATCAAATGAAATGTTCTTCTCTTTGTGTGTTTTCCTTTTAGCAATCGTGTTTCACTACCTTATCCTGTTTTTTGTTGCTTTCAGAAATACATTCATAACTCCTCTTTGTCTCCGTCATACATGTTCCGCTAATCATTGACTTGAAATTGTTAAGTAGGTTTTCTCACTGCATTTGTCTGCTTTATTTGTCCTGTGAGTGCTAAATTTTCCTAACATTCTTTTCACACTTGCATGCCAGAAATTTCAGTTGTCTCTTTTTGATTGTTTGCAACATCAGTCAGTTAAGTTCCATCACTTAAATCACTTAAAATCAACCTACAAAAAAAAAAAAAACTAGAAAACAGTCAGTCAGTTAAGTGCCATACGTGATACACACATTGGGCGATCATGTCTTGAAAGAGACATAACTGACTGGGCAGAAGATTATCCTGCAGTAGGTTGCCGTTGCTTTCTGTGGTGGACTGGGTGCCAGGCAAGGCTATAGAACCCAATCTGTCCTATTATTTAACCCATAACTGGAGAGAAGTACGGATTAATACCTTTCCGAAGGGTATTTGTGTGTAAGTGAATGCAACGAATTCAACTGGAATTCGAACTCGGCTCTCCAATTTGTCATTCCGAGTCGATATCCACTGCACCACAACGCACATCCGTGTTTGCAACATACGTGTCCTATTAAATATTTCAAAAGGTTTGATTAATTATAAGTTCCTCGGGTTCAAAACAATAGTCAGTCAGTTAAGTGCCATACGTGATACACACTTGGGTGATCATGTCTTTTTCGAGACATGACTGACTGGGCGGAAGATATTCCCGCAGTAGGTTGCCATTGCTTTCTGCGGTAGATTGGTTGCCAGCCAAGGCTATAGAACACAATCTATCCTGTTATTTAATTCATAACTGGAGGAAAGACACAGATTAATACCTTTCCCAAGAATATTTGTGCGTAAGTGAATGCAAGGAATTCGGCTGGAATTCGAACTTGGCTCCCTGATTCCTCGTTCTGAGTCGATATCCACTGCAAAACAATAGTATCTCACATAAATGGATGCATGACCTATTATGGGAATCATGTATAGAAATGTGCAGTTCCAGGTAGGGGAGACTTGGTATAAAATTATTTCCAAGAAGGAAAATTTATTTTCAACCAGAACAAGGCGGCTTTTTCCTTGAACATGAAGTTTTGTACTTTTAATCCCTCAAGGAATATAAAAATATTGCAGAGCTTGTTTTTTTTTTTCTCTTTTCCTTTTTTCTTTTTTCTCTCGCTCCTCTTTTCTATCTTACATTTTTTTTTTAAAAATGCAAGACAAATCCTGCTTGCCTTAGAGAAACACAGAAGCAACAAATTACTCTGTTACACAAATTCATATGTACAAAAAAATTATCAAACTTTGAAGCATTATTATCATGTAACAGTTATTTGGATGCGGAGATAGCACAATGGTTATCAGTGTGGACAGTGAACTCAGTGAGTCAAGTTCAAATTCTGCCTGACTCTGTTGCAGTCACTTTCGCACAAATGCATTTGGGAAAGGGATTAATGACTAATAATCTTTTAGAAATCATTTGAAAAATACCAAGTTATTAAATCAGTTAAGCGATAAACTTGGGCATTCGTATCTCGAAAAAGATATAACTGGGCAGGAAATTTTCCCACAGTAGGTTGCCATTACATTTTGTGCTAGCCTGGTTGCCAACTAAGGCTATAGAACTCAATCTGCCCAGCTATTTAACCCATAGCTGGAGGAAGAAGCAGCAGATGAATACCTTTCCCAATGATATTTACATGTAAGGGAATGCAACAAATTCAACTGGAATTCAAACTTGGCTCCCCAATTTCTCATTCCAAGCCACTGCCCCACAATACATGCACATTCCCAAGTTACTAAACAGTTTACATATATACCTATGATACAAGTGGTATTTCACAATTATTTGCTTAATATTTTTATCATCCTTATTATTACTCGTTGTACCTGTTGAAATTTCATGGTTCTACTGTTTTTCATTGAAATTAATAGTTTTAAGGTTTTTTTAACTCCATCTAAAAATATTTAATCAATGCTTTATAGCATAATTACAATGATATTCTTTCATTGTGATGTCTCCTTGATTTATTTGGAAAGCAAGACCAACAATACAATAGTAATAGCAAACTATAATATTTGTGTGAAGAAACTAGCTAACAAAGGGTGGGCATGGTTTTCTTATTTGAATTTTCTGATGAATATTAATTAATAATTTAATAAGTTCCTGGAGATAATAAAACATCTGTATTGCATTGTTAAATATTTGAGCTTAACAACTTCAACAAAATATTGCAATAACAATCATGAAAAATTTGAAATTAACAACTTTTTCTATTTCACTAAAACAAAGTTTAAGCACTTCTATCTTCCCTTCTTTCTGGAACCAAGTATAATCTTTGATATGTCTTTTCACAATTAAAAAGGAATAGTCCATTATTTATGAGGTATTGGTAGGAGACGTTAAACACTACTATTGTCTTTTTCTTTCTCCCATTGAAACCAAACAGCACTTCTGATATATTGTTTGCCTTTTTTCAAAGAGCCAAAATTGAATAGTTCATTATGAGGTTTTAATTCGCACAACTTTTATGCTCTGCTAACTAACAAAGAGAGGGTGGGAAAGTAGAATTATAATAAGGATTACTATCATTATCAGCAATCCATTTCATTTATGCAGGTTGTGTAACAATTAGAATTCAGTAAAATTGCTGATATGAGTTCGAATTCCAGTCAATTCTGGTTTATTCACTTTGCACTAATACCCTTGGAAAAAACATGACTCCATCTTCCTTCAATTATGTGCTAAATACAAAGCAGATTAGGCTCTCTTGCCTTGTGAAGCAGTTACTATAGAAGGAAAACTCTGAATTCATACCTTTGCAAATAACAGAACAGACTAAGTTCTTGGCAAGGCAACCATTCCCAGAGAAAGACTTGAATTTCGAACCAGCCTGATGAGAAAAAAAACTCTGCCAGCTTCTCTTTCCCAAGACTTAGCAACTGATGTTGATGCTGCGGTACATGTGGTATGCTTATAAATATGATGAGTTATAGAACTAGTTTATTATTTTAATTTGAATTGTTTGGGCATATTTTAATCCAAGCTTTTTCAAAACATTTCAGCAATTCTGAACAGTGCTTTGCTTAAACTTTAGTTGAGATTCCTGCAGGAATCATTAAGGAAAAGTTTTGACACGCAGACATTATCTGCATAAAATATCTTCAGACACTTGTCACTTATCTGATAATTTTGAATAAAAAATATAAAAGCACATTAATAATACACACACACACACACATATAAAATAGTTTTCATCGCTTTCCAAACTTGAGTTCAAGCTATATTTATCTCATTTTGAGAATTTCCTTCCTTCCCTTTTTCATTGTATTTGTTTTGATGAAACCCAATCCAAAAACTGTATTTTAGTCAGTGTGACATTTGACCTTTTATTCCTCGCATTTAACTCCTCTGCAGCTTAGATTATTCAAGTAGGAAGGAAAGTGCATTGTTAAATTTTAGAGATGAGATGAGTTATATCTTTAGTGTTGTAAAGTAGATATGTTAGCTACACTTGGCATCAACATGCAACTTGAAAGCATGATGATGAGTAGGTGGCTGAATGTTTAGTATTCTGACCATTTAACTGGGGTTCAAATCTCACTGTAGTCGATTAGTCATCGAAGGTGACTTCTTGATAATGTTGGCTCTGGGAGATGATCCTAGCATAAGGCACCAATGGAAAATTCTTGAAGATTATACCATAGGTTGACTCAACTCTTAGGTACTTTTTTGTACTAAAGCTGTCACTTGTGGAATAGACTCCTGAGAGGATGCTTCCCTGACCACTGCAATTTTGGCCTCTTCAAATTTGGAATCAGCTGATATGTTAGTTCCAGTCTAGTTTGAATGACTGCCAAAATACCCCGCTTCTCCCAATTTATAGACAAAGTGTACAGATGCATGCTGGGATTTATTCCTAGCCAATAAGATAGACCATTTATCTGTCTCATCTACCATATTCTTGTTCTTTCTGTCTTGAAGTCAGAACACTGTGATAACTTGTGTTTATCCCTTTTGTGTGTCAACACCATTTTTAGTGTGTGAACTTATTGCCTCACTACTGTTATTTTGCCAATTTTTGTCTTGCACACACACATACACACACACACACACACCTGCACACATATACATATATATATATATATATATATATATATATATATATAGTCATCTGCAGGCAGATCTGTTTTGCTGTATCACAGCTCATCAGTATGGGTGTTGTGTATTTAGGCAGAAAATTTTTTTTAAGCATGTCAGATTAAATAAATTGCAAACGTTATGTCTGCTTATTTTTAATAAAATCTGTTTATACTCACAGATAATCTTTCCCTGTATTATAAAGTATTACAGAAATGAGCTGTAATGTTATCTTTCATTTCTCAGTGTTCCAAAGTACTTTCAATCACCTTCTGAGATCATCTTCAGGAGTGTGAGTTGTGGTAACAAAAAATACAAACATTTTAGAACATTACTACAGTATTCATAGCTGATTCTATTAATTGACGGCTTAAGTTTTTAATGAATATTGCCTTGAGAATTTGTACTTTGCTTTTGTTGTTTTCTTGGTGTAGGATAGTTGTGTTACCAATCATTTTTTTTAAATATATATATATATATATATTGTCTGTTGAATATTATTTTTGCCTTGTTCTTTTTTCTTTGTTTATTATTTATTAAAATCTTAATCAGTTTTGTTGGTTGGACATTTTTACCAATTACATTCAATAATGGCCAATTACTCTGCACTATATTTATTTTATATATCCTCATAATATACATCTTTTCTTTATGTTTTTGTAACAATCTTATTCAGCAATCAACTCCTTTGAGTGACTCTTGGGTCTTGTATTGGGTAAAGAATAGTCATGCCACTAGAAATTTTTTATTTATAAAATAAGCATACTGATTCAACTAAAATGAGACTGCATGTTTCCTAGAAAAAAATAATCATACCATGGAGCAAATTGTTTGAGTGGTGGGAAGCATGCTGTATGAAATAAGCATTGTACTAGGGAAGAAATTTTAAAAAAATTGTCATGCCAGCACTTGTATTTAGTATACAAGCATAGACCAAGCTTTTTGGAAGCTGTCAAAGGTCCTCACCTAATTGTCAAAGAGAAGCTCTTTAGCATATTTTTCTAGTATCTCCAGATTACATCTTTGTTATTAATTCTTTGACCATTTTTGCTCTTTGTCTTAGCAAATCAGATGCTTAATGAACAAATATTCAACTCAAGTTCTGTAGAACTAGATCAAGCTTATAACCTCAGTTATTAATTTATGTATTTGTAGTTGTCTTGCTTCTTAAGTATGTCATTCTCTCTGGGTCTGGGTTACTTTATGTAGGGAGTTATTATACTACACATTTTCACTAATCTTTGCTAACTCATAAAAAACTAAATTGTACTAAACTTTGATTCCTTTACTCCCCACATCAGTTGTCATACTTATTTTTAATTTTCTTCCTAAAGTATTCACTGTCATATCTGGTCTAGTCTTCTGGCTATATATCTCAAGATTCTTGACAAAATACAAAGAAGGGTCTGCAACATTATTGGCTCTGTCCTGACATCTCGTCTCCAGTCATTTCCCCCCATCACTTTGATATGGCTTCCTTGTATCTTTTCTATAAATATTTTCATGGCAACTGTTTGAATGATTTTTTTTTTTACTTAGTACCTCAACTATTTGAAATTAAGTAAGTGTACTCCTAGAATGACAACTTGGTCTTATCTTTTTTTACTTTTGAACTAGCTTGATGTAACTAAGTTCTGTTCTAATAGTTTTTCTTGTCTGGGGAACTCTTTCAGTTTCTTACTTCCCTACAATCTACAATCTTCAGAAATTTGAATGCAACATCAATCACCATCTTTGATCTTCCTGAAACCTGTTCTTTTATTGTCCAGTTTCCTTATTAATATTTTCTCATTTTCTCTCATTCTCAGTAAACCATGACATCTTAGTGGAATTATTGCCTTGCTTAGGGTGAAATGATTAAAACAAATGTGCTGAACTATCATGTAGTCAGATCTCCTATATGGAAGTGAATGTTAGGCAATTTCCTCACAGATAAAGAGGAGACTTTAAGGCAACAGAGATGTGCTTCTACAGAAAATTTCTGAGAATACCATAGACAGAACATGTGGACAACAAGGAAGTTTTAAGAAAAATAGGAATGAAAAGGACACTTGAACTTAAAATCAGAAAGTGACAATTAAAAATTCCTTGACACATAATAAAAAGAGAGTTTGAAGAATCTGACACTCATGTGGTTTATCGGAAGCAAGTGAAGCAGAAGAGAAACAACAAGTAATCTACCTAATGAGTTTTTGTAAGTGAATAGCAGAATAGGGACTTGGGCATATTGTAAGAAGACAAAGATTGCAACAAGCAACAAAGGATAGGAACAATGACTGCTCATGTCCTGAAGGTACACAACACATAATGAAGCATATTTCCTCTTTTCATTACAAAGTTTTGTTTGAAATCTGCTTTTAGAATTCTTGATAGGAGTTTGGAGTATAATAACAAATTAACTTTTTATAGATATACTAGCAGTATAGCTTGGCGTTGCTCGGGTGTAATGAAAGCTTTAAAACTAATCCATGGTCCTGGAACTCAGGCTCTTTGGATGTTGGCACGAAAGACTAAAAAGCAATAGTTGTTTCCAGTTAAAGCGAAACTGTAGACTGAAAGAAAAATGAATGGATGTAAGTCAAATTTTGATTTCCTGGTATTGATATCAAATAAGTTTTTTTCGTCGTAAACTGAATTTTGAAGGATAATTCTGAGTTTACTCCTCTGAGTAAATGGTATCATGGCTGAGACTAAGAACTACAATTATACCTACTTAGAGCCAAACCTGAAGCAAAAACTAAAATAAAAGGGCTGAAAAAAATACAGACATACAGGCAGATAAACAGACACACACACAAACATCTTACTTTATATATATATATATATTATCATTTTTCTGCACTATTGTAAGAACTACAACCTTGAAACTTCTGAATATCATTTCTTATGTCTTTGTCTATGAGTGTATGAAATTTGATTAAAATCAGGCCACTCCTTCTATATCCCAATTTTATCGATTTTCGATATTTATCAGGGGTACTTCGACACAAAACCTAGCTAAGAACACTCACAGACGCTTATAGTACAACTGTAAATTTTCAAGAAAATCGGTTCAGCCATTTCGGAGTGTATATGTAACAGACACACACATACATACACACACACAGAGACAAAGTTCCATTTATAAATAAGTTTAGATTTAGATAGATCAGATTCCCCTCCTAATGTTGTTTTTATAAAATTATATTCCTTGATTAGGAGGGAGTTTGTTCCCTCACCCAAATCAGTACCTCTGAGCTGTTAAACTATTGTGTCTCTACTTTACACTAAGTCTAATATAATCTTTTTTGCTTTCCATCTCTTGAGATTTTCTCCCTTTTAATTTTACTTCTTATTCTCTCTCAGTTCAACTCAATATTTCAAATCTAAGAGCACATTGGTATAGTGAAAGGGCCTGTCCAGGTTGAGCAATAAGGATAAGAAGAGTGCAAAAAAGAATGATCTACCTCGTAGATTGAATAAAGGGTTCACTTCCTTGAAGGTTACCTGGTTCTAAAGACACCTGGAAAAGGTCAGGAAGGTCCAACAGCAAAAACATTCTGATAATTATTTTCTCTTTTGTAAAAATTAAAATAAAAACCTAGTATTAACTATAGGTTTATTTTTAAAAAATCCAGTATTAATTATAAGTTTCTTAAAAAAGTTTTTATAAAAAAAGAAAAGAAAATCCAGTTTTTATAGTTATATAAAAAAATGCCACATTAATTATAAGTTTAATATATATATATATATATATATATATATATATATATATATATAAGTCATCCACATACAACCTATTTCGCTGTATCAAAGCTCATCAGTGTGGCTAGACACATCCACTTGTTTCTGGCTGGGATCGAAATTTGACCGATTTGGTGTCAGTTGGCATGACTACTCCCTAAGCCATAGGCGGATGGAATCAGAGAAGGGAAATTTTAACATGTATATAAGCAGTGTATATACACACCAGTCATTGAAATTTATATATATATATATATATATATATATATATATATATATATATATATAAGAGGAAAAACTATTCTTAGTTGATACGCCTCATCTTCAAAGGGACTTTATCACTTTATCAATGCAATGTAGGATTTATTTTGTTGCACATATTTTTATACAAAAGCAAGTGTGTCATTTGTCATTGGTTTATCAAAACTATATATATATATATATATATACTTTTTTAAATATACAGATTTATTTTTCTGCATTATAAGAAATCAAAGAAAAATCATTTTAAATAAAATTTATGAAATGATAAAGATGATAACTCAAGTTTATTAAAATATAACTTACATTTTGATATCTTTGTAGACTATAGTCAGCCAGTTAAATGCCATACGTGAGACATGCTTGGGTGATCATGTCTCGATAGAGATATGACTAACCGGGAAGATTTTCCCACAGTAGGTTGTCATTACTTTCTGCAATAGATTGGCTGCCAACCAAAACTATAAAACCCAATCTATTCTGTTATTTAACCCATAACTGGAGAGAAGACTTGGACTAATACCTTTTGAAAGTGTATTTGCACATAAATAAATATAATGAATTGAACTGGAATTCGAACACACCTACTTTAATTTCTCATTCTGAGTTGTGATCCATTGCACCACAATGCACATCATTGTTTACAGAAGTGTATATATATATATAAGTCTATAGCCAAGTTTACATTATTTTTCAACATAATCTCCTAATGGCCCTAAACCCATTGCTTCTCTACTAATCACATTAATTAAATATGCTTAATTGCAGTTTCTTGTCAGTTGTCTTTTATGAAACTTGTATGAAATTGACTTGAGTGTGTATCACTTTTATACAAGTTTGATTAAAGATTTTTTTCTTTTTTATAAACTTATAATACTCATTTTTTTTTTTTTAATAAACTTATAATTAATGCTGGATTTTTAAAAAAATAAACCTATAATTAATACTAGATTTTTATTTTAATTTTAAAAAAAGAAAATATCAGAAAGTTTTTGCTGTACATACAAAGATATCAAATAACACCAAACTTCATATAAATATGAAAAGATTGGGAAATAGCATCAAAAAATTTAAATGACCCTGAAGAAGGAAGTCAGTCACTTAAATTCCATATGTGATACACGCTTGGCGATTATGTCTCGAAAGAGACATAACTGACTGGACAGAAGATTATCCCGCAGTAGGTTGTCATTGCTTTCTGTGGTAGACTAGTTGCCAACCAAGGCTATAGAACTCAATCTGTCCTATTATTTAACCCATAACTGGAGGGAAGAGACGGATTAATACCTTTCCCAAGAGTATTTGTGCGTAAGTGAATGCAAGGTATTCAACTGGAATTCGAACTCGGCTTCCCGATTTCTCGTTCTGAGCTGATATCCATTGCACCACAACACACAACGCACAGAAGGAAGACATTACAATAATGCCCTCATGATATTTCAGAGTCAGCATGATTGAAATAACACAGCTCAGCTAAGTGACAAGTTTATCCCCATTAATTATATATATATATATATATGGTCAATTTTTTTCAGTTTAGTCATATATCATCTGTTCATTCACAATCCCAAGAGGCTTTTTCCTTGTTTAACAATGGTGAATGGCAAAGAAGAGACACTCCTGTTCATAAACTTTAAGCTCATAACAAGATATTAATCTTTTCCCAGGTGTGATAAATGATGAAAAAATATATATAATAAGCAGTCCAGGGTGGAGGGAGACTAGTTAAACATACTTTTGAAGTAGTGAAATAGACAGGGAGTGAAAACCAGCACCAACTTTCTAATCTAACAATTAATATATATATATATATATATATATATATATATAAAATTTGTGTATTTTCAACAGCAAATATTTTTTTAGGTATGTTAGATTAAATAAATTGCAAACATTGTCTGCTTATTTTTAAGAAAATCTGTTCATACGCACAGATAACCTTTTGTGTATTATAATTGAAAGATGTAAGAAATGAACTGTAACTTTGACAGATGATTTTATTATTCATTTCCCAATGTTCCCAAGTACTTTCAATCTCCTTCCTAGATCATCTTCAGAGGTGTGAGTTGTGGTAACAAAAAATAACCGCAAAACTGTGTTGCTAGAAATTAATGTAAAATTTCTTCTTGGTTCTAATGTAACGGTTGACAAATTGCTTAGCATTCATTAGAAAATGAAAATTATCCAATATGGAACTTTTTTGTGGTAATGTCATGGACATGCACATGTTAAAGCATGAATAAAAATATATATATATATATATATTTTAATTCAGATACTTTAATCCAAGTGAAAAAAGCAGGAAGGTAAATTCCCAAAACCCGATCCTAATTAATATTAAACATTTTTTTATTTTAAATGATACAGGAAGAGAGCTCCATGTAATAAAATATTACAGAGCAAATATAAATTAAACAAGGATTAATTCAATGATGTTGAATGACCATTTCGAGATATATATATATATATATATATATATATATATTAATTTTGTTATTACAATGGTTTATAAATACATTATATTATTACACAAAAACTTTCATTTTGTGTAGTGATATAATGCATTTATAAACCATTGTAACAACAAAATTACAATATTAAGCTCTGTTTTGTATTGAGCACTCTTTATAAATGTAAATGCATAAACAATGGGTTTTAATCTACCTGTGGTTCTGAGTATGATGGTAAACTGCATCTATCAGCAAGGCCTCTGATTAGGAGATTGTGAGGAGCATGGAACAACCTCTTAATTGCTATTGTTCTTAGGTCCACTCTAACCCAGAGTGGTAGAACCTGTTAGGGTCCCAGCTATGGGCAAATAGTTAACCCCAAACTGGGGTCAAAATACTATAAATGTATTTAATAGACTTTTATAGAAAAATATACATGTTTGAAGGAAAAATATTACTAACAATACATTTTTGAAGGAAAAAAATTATTGCCATAACACTATTTTGCAGGAAAAAATAATTACCATAATACATTTTTGAAGGAAAAAAAATATTACCAGCAATATGTTTTTGAAGACATCTTCAGTTTTTTAAAATAAACAAATTAAAAGAACATTTTCATCAAAATCTGACTAAATCAACTTTCTCGCTATAACTGAACATTAAAAAAATAACTTAAAAACGCACCTTTTTGACATTAAAAGGTTGATATGCCATTAAACAAAACTCAACCACAATCTATCTGTTCTTTCACTTTCTTATATGTGTGTGTGTGTGTGTATGTGTGTGTGTGTGTGTGTGTGTGTGTGTGTGTGTACATATATAAGAAAATATAATTCAACATCATTTAATCACTTTTATTTATTATGTATTGTATCACTTAGCATACTCCATAGTTTACTTTAAGAATATTTTAAAGCATTGTTGAATTATAAAATTTTGAAAGCCTAATATTTTTACTTTTGTTTTATAAATAGATGCTTCAAAATTACATCCTTGCATTTAACTTAATAAAATCCCCCAGTAGATGATATGCATTGGTAAATAAGTTTTCCTTTTGTCTTTATTCTTACTTTGTTTTTACAGATACATTTTATTCATATCTGAATTTTTACATACATGATAAAACTATAGTTTTAAGATATGCTATATTTATGAGTAAAAGTGCTCAATATACTTTGTAAGTATAAAAGTGAAGATTAATGCCAAGTGTTAGCAGTCTATTTCATGTGTGAATGCAATCTTCAGGCCATGTGTGACGTATTGGCTTGACTATTTATATTGATCAACATATATATTCATTGAGAAATTCTACTAGAAAAAATTGTGCCTCTGACAAGAATCAAACTTGCATCTCTTTTTTCATTAAACCATGCCCTGACTCCATGGCTGAACTGGTAAAGGAGCATTTCAGTTTGAAAAGTGCTTTCCATGGTGAAAAAAATGGTGTTGGTTTCATTCCTGTTGAAGACACAATTTTTCTTTTGCAGGACGTTTCAGTCTATGTATGCATGTGTATGTAAGCCACATTTACCCCAGTCGGGTTGAGCCGGCTTCCTTTCTGATGGAGAAAGTCTCCTTGAGATTTGTCTAACGGCAGGGTCCCAAGTCCTACCCTGTTATTTAACCTATAACTGGAGGGAAAGAAGGAACAGATTAATACTTTTCCCAAGAGTACTAGATCGTAAGTGAATGCAGGGTATTCAACTGGAATTTGAATTCGGCTCACCGATTTCTCTTTTCGAGCTGATATCCACTGCACCATAATGCATATCCGTCAATAAATGCTTACAGCACCTGGTATTCCCAAGTGGTCACCCACCTAAGTACTGATCAGGCTCAACGTTGCTTAACATCGGTGATCGAACGGGAACTGGTGTATTCAACATGATACGATCGTATTTTTCAATCTAGGCTGGTTGTAATCCATTTCACTTTTTAATAATATAATAAAATGCGGATAGCAACTCAAACATGTGTACCTGCTAAAAATAACCTTAATAGTAAAGAAATAATATTGGATAAAAAAAATCTTTCAATAAATATATAGGCTTACGGTCATATCATGTTGAATACACAAGTTCATGTCCGATCACCAAAGTTAAGCAACATTGAGCTTGGTCAGTACTTAGATGGGTGACCACCTGGGAATACCAGGTGCTGTAAGCGTTTCTTGATGGATGTGTGTTGTGGTGCAGTGGATATCAGCTTGGAACAAGAAATCGGGAAGCTGAGTTTGAATTCCAGTTGAATGCCCTGCATTCACTTACGCACTAATACCCTAGGAAAAGGTATTTAATCCATCTCTTCCCTCTAGTTATGGGTTAATAACAGGAAAGATTGAGTTCTATAGCCTTGGCTGGTAACCAGTCTACCACAGCAGGTAGTGGTAACTTGTTGTGAGATAATTAAAAGCCTGAGGTCTATTGTCTGCTTCATCTGTTGTATTTATATAAACTGAATGAGTGTATCAATAGTTCCGAAAAGTGTAGATGGTTCTGCACAAGCCATAATCACTTTAATCAAATCACTTGTGTGGGTCTTCTGGCGGTTTACCTTGGTTTCATAACTGAAACAATTAGGCTGTCAGATCCTTATACGCTGAATCTGATGGGAGAATCCATTATATATATATATATTTATAAGTCCTTTAGACTCCTCTAAAGAGCATTAGACCACAATCTCAATATACTAGATATTGTGATCTCTTTTAGCAAGGGTTTTACAAACAGAAGTTTCTTCAAATGGTTTTGAAGTTGTTTTTGAGTTGTCCTTCTCCAAGACTAGTTACCTTTCAAGGCTATCTAGTATCAAGTGTCAATCACTCTGTGAGAAAGAAAATTTTGAATTCAAAACCATTTTTTAAAAATTTTTTTTTACTAGTGTTTACCTAATACAAGGTTCAAGAGCCACTCAAGGTAGAAATTATTGAATAAGGTGTGTGATATAAATGTAAAAGTGGGAAGTGAGGTTTATGCTGATATGTAGGATAGGTGACAACTGGTTCTTGGCTTTAAAATATTGCAAAGGAAAGCATCCATCGAGTAGTGTGTTCCTCAAGGCAGCAGTTTTTGGGGCAAAAGATGTCTAAGGGAAACTTTCTTCTTATAACTGAAATACTATAAGGGTGGTTCAAGACTGTGGATGCTGAATGACAGGTTTTAACTCTAAAGGTTTGAATTGGAAAAAACGGAAGAATAGAGCTTCTGAAAATATTTGTCATGGAAAAAGCAACAGGCTTGTAATGTTGCCTTTTGAGAAAGGGACAGCAGAGTGAAAATGTGGAAAATGTCTTCCCCTCCCAAAATCATGTGTACAACTTTCAACTTTGAACTGTATTTAGGTTGGAAAGGGAGAATTTATTGCACTAATCACATATCCAATATTGGTCAAGAAATTTAATTCCCTCTTTATACACAGTACCTGTTATGGGGAAACACACCTATTTTTCAGATAATGGACTCTCCCTCCTATATTAATAAGAGTTAACAGGAAGTTCTTGGGAGTTCTTTAGATTTGTATTTGTGTTCAGTAGAACTACTAGGCAGTTGATATTAGTCAGCAGTTAGCCAAATACTAAGGAGTCAGCTTTCAGTGGAAGGATACCAAGTTCCTAACATTTTGGGTACGTTAAGTCGATTAGCAACTGATATAGCACAATTATAATCATCAGTGCGAAAACTACTCCACAACAGTACCAAATGTCTGTTGAGTTACAGTTAAATGTTATGACTAATAATTTCTCTTTTCAGAAGTTTTCATTGTAGCCCAAAGTCTATTTCATTACTTTTGATATAGGTGATCATGGCCCTCCACATCCTTCTGTCTCTTGTAGCTCCTGATAAGTTTTGTCTTTTTGTTATTTCTCTCAAACCCTGTTTACCATCCATTTAAATATGTTACACACTGCTTTCCTCTATCCCTTTTTCCCCTCAATCTGTTCTGTGAGTGTCAGATTTTCCAAGCCCTTCTTCCTCATTACATGCCCTAGAAATTTTAACTGCCTCTTAGGTGTTAAGTATGATTTTAATTTTTGTTTTCACTTTTTCAAAACCTCCTCATTGCTCACATGTTTGGTCCATGGTATCCTTAGCATCTTATATTTCTGATATTTACTGAATTGCCAGAACTTTTTACTAGACAGACTCCTTGTAACCAAATTTCATCAAATTTTCATCACTAATCAAATATAAAATTACAGAACATAACTAATTTCCCCTGCTGCTCTCCTTGGGCTTCTTGACAAAATACAAAGGAGGATCTGTAACGTGGTTGATACTGACTTGGCAGACCGGCTGCAGCCGC
The DNA here is from genome assembly GCA_037127315.1 of Ascarosepion bandense. NCBI lineage: Eukaryota > Metazoa > Mollusca > Cephalopoda > Sepiida > Sepiidae > Ascarosepion > Ascarosepion bandense. The sequence continues at coordinate 2,537,992 of JBBBDQ010000424.1, read as the reverse complement.
TCTCACACCGGCGTGATGTAGCTTCCCTGTGCCTCTTCTACAAGTACTTTCATGGCTTCTGCTCCGATGAGCTTAGATCACTGGTGCCGCCTAAGCACGAATTTACACAAGATACTAGATTAGCAACTAGGTCCCACCCTTTTACAGTTAAACAAATAAGATGTAACCGTAAATTCTACTCCAACAGCTTCTTTTCTCGCGCTTCCCGCCTGTGGAACTCCCTTCCACAAGTCTGCTTTCCCGACAGTTACAATCTCCAGGTGTTTAAATGTAGGGTCAATAGACACCTCCTATCACACTAACTCCCAACTATTCTCACAACACTCTCATCTACCCAACCCTCATTCTCGGTATCCTCACCCGCCTATCACCCACCCTCTGTTATTTCGTATATTTAATCAGCCTTTCTCCACTCTACGTAGCCCCCTGCACAGTAGTGGCAGTGACATGCCTTGCTCGGGGTGAAACGCTTATGAAAAAAAAAAAAAAAAAAAAATTTGAGGTGAAATTATTTTTTTAAAAAGTGTTTACATGCAAAAAAAGTCAGTAAACTATGAATGCAATAATAATAGATCAAAACAGTTCAGATAATAGAACACCCGCTTTTGTATGATCACCAAAGTTAGACAATGTCAAGCCTGGTCAGTACCTTGATTGGTGAAGGCTTAAGAATACCAGGTGGTGTTAGATTGGATATAGAGGTGGTATAATAAATAGAGGTGGTATAATAAATAGAGGTGGTATAATAAATCAGAATTCCAATTTCATTTGAATTTGCTATATTCACTTACATGCAAATACAATCGGGAAAGTATTGGTCCACCTCTTATGCTCCCAGTTGTGGGTTAATTAGTAGGACTTATATCAATAAATCATTATTATCACCAAAAAATAGTTTTTGGCTTTAAATAACCTGCAAAAGGTTGATAAGCTATAAAAAAAATATAGTCATTGTGTACTCCATGATCTTGTTGATGACTGCTTACAGTTTTGAATTCAGAGTTGTCCTTTTCCTAGTCTAGTTGCCAACCATGGCTAGAGAACCCAGTCTACTATGCCATTTAACCCATAGTTGGTGCGTAGAAGAGATGAATATGAATTTTTCTTTCTTACTTGTAAAAAAAAATGAATGTAACATACTTGGCTGGGATTTGAACTTGGCTTGCCAATTTCTTGTTCTGAACCATTAGCCATTTCACCACCTGCACATCAGCTGTAAATACAAATGAGCTATTAATGTTTGAATTATGTTTTTAATAGAAAGGATGGGGTATAAATGACCTGTTTGTTTTGAACGAGTTCTTCATGAATGACACATTGCTAGTGGTCATCAGAGGCATTCAAGCATTCGGCAAGGTATATGATGTGTGGCTGTTTGTCAATATGATTGTGGGGGAATAGCAATGGAGTGGGTGGTTCAGATTCCAAATCAGAAATCTGGGAGTATAATTCTAAAAGACATAAATCAGTTTTGTAAATCTAAATCCAAACAACTGGGGTGGGGTAAATCAAAAGGGGTCATAAATTTTTATTCAGTACCCACAATATACAACTGCCTTATTCATCCACACACACACAGAAAAAAGCCTCTAGTCATTCAAAGTCGCATTCTTTTATTGGGATAAGAAAGACTGTGACTGGTCATATCTGGTAGGCAAGGACAAAAATTACCATGTTTCTAGGCCTACTAAAATAGGTCTGATTCTGACTTTCTTTTTCTATAAAGAACACAGAGAACATTCATTTGTTTTTGTTGCCAGAATGATCCAGCAATTTTTGTTCTCTCATTATAATAATAATAAATTAAAACAGATAATTTCACCTCCTAAGCTTTATTTAAATATCTGGGAAGTGTTCTAACAGAGGATGGAAAGTGTGACCTGAAATCTGAAGACATATTGGCATGACCAAGGATGCATTCTAAAAGCTAAGCAGAGTATTGAGACAGGAAAATTTCATTGGAAACAAAGAAAAGAGTACTTGACTGTTATGTGATACCTGTTTTTCTGTATGGCAGCAAATACTGGACAATCTCTTCAGACATGAAGGAGATACTCAAAGCAACAGAAATGTGGTTCTACAACAAATGCTGAGTTATCATGGATCAAGAATGTGAGCAATGACAAGAGCATGAAAAGGAAACCTACTTAACATCAGGAAGAGACAGCTGAGGTTTCTGGGACATGTGATGAGGAAGGAAGGCTTGGACAATCTAATACTCACAGGATGGATAGAGAGAAATAAAGACAGGGAAAGCAATGCGAGACATACTTGATGCACTTGAGCAAGTGGATGGCAGAGCAGGGTTTGAAAGAGATACCAAGAGAAAAAATGTTAAGGAACTTCAAGGCATAAGTGGGGATGTGGAGGGCCATAATTGTTTACATCCTGAAGGTGCATGGCACATAAAAAAAGCTTTATTTCTTTCTAACCACCTCCCAGTTTCTATAAGGACTATAAGAAACCCTAATTTATACAATATATAAAGTTAAAGTAAGGTACTTTCCTGGATTTTCTATAATCCTTCTTTAATTAAAGTTATAGGCTCTTAGCAAACATTTACATGTAATGAATGTATGCGCAAAAATTTTGCCAAAGAAATGTCATTACTGGAAAAGCTGAATTATCTATATACAGAAAATTTTGCACATGTTTATGCACTAACTGCATAAATTATATTTTCTTAACTCTCTTAATGACTGGTTGTCTTTTAGCCAATAGCCTCTACTCAAACAAGTTGCTTATATAAATAATACCACAACTGCATCATTCACACGGGAGACATTTTTTAATAGCTTTGAATCTCCCATTTGTCAAAATGGAATTAGACAAGCTAATTTCCTATTCATAAAGGTTAAGGGCACAACACGAACTTTGCAGCCGCCTGTTTATATTGGACCAGTTGAGTGAACTTTTCCTTTTCAAAGGAAGTAATAATTTGTAAAAAAAGTCATTACATTCAGTTTGTTGCCAATCATATTGATAAAATAAAGGAAAACTCTGCATTGTATACATACACATGTACACACTTTTATGCACATATTATCTTGTGCTCTCATTTTTTTACTTATTCTTTGTTTTCTCTCTCTTTACTGTTCTCTCTCTTTTTCTCATACAAACACACACTTCTCTTTTTCATGCAAGCGCACACACGCACTCTCTCTCTCGCATTACTGTTTCACTCTTTCACTTTCTCTCTGACATTCTTTTACTCTCTTATAGTCTCTTTTACTCTTGTACCTCATATTCTCTTTTACTCTTGTACCTCATATTCTTTTTTACTCTCGTACCTCATATTCTCTTTCACTCTCGTACCTCATGTTCTCTTTCGCTCTCGTACCTCATGTTCTCTTTCGCTCTCGTACCTCATGTTCTCTTTCGCTCTCATACCTCATGTTCTCTTTCGCTCTCGTACCTCATGTTCTCTTTTGCTCTCGTTCGACACGTTCTCTTTCGCTCTAGTTCCACACATTCTCTTCCACTTGCTCTCACTTATATTTCACTCTCTCCACCTCAAAATCTCTTTTGCCCTCTTTTTTATTACATTCTCTTTCACCCTCTCTTTCTTTCACATTCTTCTGCATTCTTTTCCTTTTTCTTTCATCATTTTCTCCTTTTCATTCTCATTCTCTTCCTTATCTTTATTTTGTCTTATTTTTGGATTCATTTCATTCTAACTCCTTCACTGCCTGAACTGAGTAATTTCTAATGAGACTATTCTGGTTGATGATTAGTATTGAGTTTGTTTCTCACTGGTTTCCCCATTCAACCTTAAATAATCTAACAAGGGTTGACTTGTTATAAAATCATCACGCCATCAACCATATTTAATGATTTTGTTTTCACTATGTTTCTTTATGTACTCATAACCACATTCATCTCTCTCTCTTTTTTTTTTTTTTAGTTACTCTCCATCTTTCTGACAAAATGACTTTCTGATTGTTCATTCATTTCTATATATATATATACATTTTGCTTTAACTTCCTCTTTATTTCTTTCTTAAGATTTTCAAAGTACCCTCCACTCTAAGTAAATACACTGTGTCACTCTTACATCCAGGGTAAATTTGGTCTCCTGTCTAATGCTCCTGACGAATTGAAGAAAAAGACAGTTTTGTATATCAAAACATTACTTTCATTTTCTCTTTCGTTTATAAATAATATCAGGATAGATATTCACTACAGATATAATCTTGTTTTTTTTGTTGAGGCATGACCTGGATTAATCTTACATAAAGCAAGATAGGTTCTGCGTGAGAAAAGATTTGTCATTAAGATTTGAGGCAATATTTTACAAGGTTGGATACTCTTTGTAACATCCAACTCAAATAAATATTCTTAAAAACTCAAGTTGGATTTTCAACTTTTTTTAACTATATATTTTTACTTGTGTAAATATATATATATATATATATATATATATATATATATATATATATGTGTGTGTGTGTGTGTCTTAGAAGTAGTACAAACTAATGGGTTGGCAGTCTATTGTTTGTAGTGATTTACTTTATTAAGAATGCTCAATAGTGGAGCATTATATATGGTAATATTTTTTTATAAGTTTATATTAAAAACAGTTTACTGCAATACAAGAGACGTTGGTATAGTACCTCATCAGCCAGTGAAATATTTTTCTGTTAGAAATCATTAAAGAAGCTTAAAAACAACACAATTTTTGCCATATCCAGACAATTAAGTGTGTGTGGGGGAGAGGATGGGGTTAGAGGGTTTGTCACAATGAACCAATAGAAAGCCAGGTCATGATGGGTAGAAGAAATTTGATTGTAAGGGTAAAGGGGGGTAGAAACTTGAAATGACTTGGATCCCAGACATTTTTTGTGCCAGTGGTGAAATGAATTACATGATACATATGTAGCATTTAGCAAGTCTAAAAAGTTATCTTTTAATTGCCAATAATAAGTAGAAAGTGATGTGCTATTGTGGTAAATCTTATTAAAAGATAAGGTATGCAAATAATGCCGGGTTTTAAAAGGATTCTTGTTACAACTGATATAAAATTTTATTACTGTAGGATTTTCTATGGTAGAAATAGAGCATAGGTAGACTATAGAGTCAGACATTTCTTAATTATCTGGATATGGTAAAAATTGTGTTGTTTTTAAGCTTCTATATATAATGATTCCTAACTATATATATATATATATATATATATATATATATATATATATATATATATATACACCCTATCTTTATTCTGATATTGAGCACTTTGATAAAAATGCTTATCAAAATACCTTTTATCAGTAAAACTACTGATTGCACAACTCAGAGTTTTATGCGTTATGTAATCATCAGGTGCATTTTTCAAATTGACAGTTTAATAGATTTGAATTTAAGTTTATATATATATATATATATGTGTGTGTGTGTGTGTGTATAATATTTATATTTCTTTAAGAAGCCCATCCACTCTTTGATAGGTCTTGTTTTTTGTCCTGTTAGGGTAACATGCCAGCCTCCTCAACAGCAGAAAAGCTAGTGGGGGATGTTGGTTTTGACACCAACTATCCATCCATGCAGCAAGTTGTGCTAGGTTATATGTTACCAGGAGCAAATCTGAACAGACTATGGGAAATATTTTCTGATTTGTTTTTCTCAACACTTGACAATTTTCATTAGCACACTGAAAATGAGATCATATTGTGTTTTATCAATGAAATAAACAAATGCAATATAGATTTGCCAGCATGTAATTTTTTTAACAAGATGCAACTGTAAGTTCTATTCTGATAGTTTCTTTTTTTGCTTCCTACAGTGGATATCGGCTCAGAACAAGAAATCAGAGAGCCAAGTTCGAATTCCAGTTGAATTCATTGCATTCACTTACGCGCAAATACCCTTGGGAAAGGTATTAATCCGTCTCTTCCTTCTAGTTATGGGTTAAATAACAGGACAGATTGGGTTCTATAGCCTTGGCTGGCAACCAGTCTACCGCAGAAAGCAATGGCAACCTACTGTGGGATAATCTTCAGTCATGTCTCTTTTGAGACATGATTGCCCAAGCGTGTTTCAATTATAGCACTTAACTGACTGACTGACAGTCTTCAAAAATTTGAATGCAATGCCAATCTTCTGTCTTCCTGCAACAAAAATGAGATGAATTGTACAAGCCCATTTGTTAAATTTTGAACCCGTATATTTAATCATTGCTGATTTCATTGAATATAAACTTTTAAATAGATTTAAAAAAAAATATTCAACATCGTATTATAATTCTGCTTGTTCTTTAGTACATATATTGCACCTTGCCAATATCTCATGAATAATGGAATATTCTATTTGGATTGCAAGGAAAGATGGAAAAGACCTTAAAGATGTTGTTTGGTTTCAGTGAGAGAGAGAGATTAATTGATTTGTTTTTTACAGTAACACTTAGTCAGTGAATGCTGACTGCTTGATTTGTTTTTTTTTATGGTTTATCAACTCTTTGTGGGTTATTTAAAGCCAAAATATATTTTGAACTGTAAGAATAAATCTTTTTGATTTTTTTTCTTTTTTTTTTAATATTTATCCCATAGCTGGGTAGAAAAAAACTGTAGTAAACTTAACTTAGTTTAAAGCTAACCCTTCAAGATGCTATTTCCATAAATAAAAGAAACTAATGATAAAATCACCCGGTTCACACTCCACCCACGTCTATTGAACAGGTAAAGAGGCTCATCCCTTGTTCCCTGTTTAGGATGTGGTTTCTGATTTTCTCTTTTCCAATCTTTTTACTCTTTTCTTTTTTCTTTCTTTCTTTTTTTTTTTTCAATTGGAGTAGACTGGTTCACACTCCACCCACGTCTATTGAATAGGTGAAGAGGTTCATCCCTTGTTCCCTGTTTAGGATGTGTTTTCCAGCTTTCTCTTTTCCAATCTTTTCACTCTTACCCCTGCACATCAGTGGCCTTACTGCCTTGCTCGAGGTGATATGATTAAAAAAAAAAAAAAAATATATATATATATATATATATATATATATAAAAATGAATCAATTATGCCTGACAGTTATTAAGTGAAATTTGATCTGAATTTTTTACTGTATAATGACAAGGAAGAAGATTGTTTAAAAATATTTGTTGTATAAAATAAAAAAAAGTTGTCACAAGGTAAAAGACTCACTGATGTACCTAAGTATTATATTAGTATAGTTATAAGTACATTTATTTTTTTGTAATTTACAGAAAAATACAGAAATCCAACAGCTTTTTAACTATCAGATGGTTGTGGAATAACTTTTAATATATTGTTTTTCTTGGCTATTGGCTGTGATTTCTATCTCTCCACAACCACTACCATCAAGGGGACTACCAAGTCGGTAGGAAGTTACTTTAACTGTCTTCCATTTCTTTCTACTCTACTACACTGTTCAACTGCTTTAGTTTTTACTATTGACTACAAAAGGTGCTTCTTCTCTTTCTCTTCACGCTGTCGTAGTTTTGACACTAAAGACCTAATGCCTTCATATCTTGGGAACATCTTGCACTCTGAATCATTCCCTCTGTTCCTCATCTTAGTAATTAAGTGTGAGAGATTTTTTTTTTAAATCGTTTCACCCTAAGTCAATGACAGCTGATGTCCAAAATGACCTCAAGACCATGTTAACTGGGACAAAAGATTGTAACTTTTAATGCCTCCAAGACTAAACTTCTCTCCATTAATCATCTGAGAGACTCTTCTCTCCCTTCCATCAGCATGGCTGATGCTAACCTCCAGGAAAGTGGTTTATTCCTTCTCAGGCTAATTTTCTCAGCTGGTATGAAGAGGAAAGACTATATTGAATCTATTGCTAGATCAGATGCTAAGAAAATTAATTCAATATGTTGAGTGAGACAATTTTTCTTTTTAGAATCTATCTTGCATATCTATAAGTTTACCATTCATCCATTTTTAAAATATTGATGACACATACTGTTTGGTGCTTTTGCAATTTACCTTGAGCTTCTTGATAAGATCCAAAGAAGAATCAGCAATATTATTGGTCCTGATCTGGTGGCTCAGCTTCAGCCACTTACCCACTGCCATAGGGTTACCTCTCTGTGCCTTTTTTATAAATACTTTCATGGTAATTGTTTGGATGAGCTCTTTGCTGTGGTACCTATAACTTTATGAATTTAAGCACAATACTAGGCTGGTGTTGAGATCTCATCAATATACAGTTAAGCTGTTTAAATGGAGCTGTAAGTTTTATGTTAACAGTTTCTTCTTTCACACTTCTCGCCTGTACTACTCTCTTCTATCTCCATGTTTTCTAACCAATTTTAATTTGCAAAAATTTAAATGCAATGTTAATTGCTATCTACTTTCCTGATTACTCTCTTCTCTTTTTGCTCACTATTAATATTTCAGTTCCTAATTCTTCCACATGCTGTAACCCCTTGTATTATAGTAGCTTTACTGTCTAGCTTTGGGTATTACTGATTTAAAACAAAAAAGAAAAAAGTCACTAAGCTGCAAAAAATTACTGAGAATAAAAGAAACATAGTGAAAGAATAGGATTCAAGGTGGCACAAGATGACAATTCACATTACATTTAAATTTCTGAATATCTTATTTGATAGGAAACCAGGAAAGTTTGAAGAGTTCACAAGTGAGATTGCTTGATCTTTTGTTTTTGTTTTTATGGCTTATCAACCTTTTGTAGGTTATTTAAAGTCAAAACATATTATGGAGTGTAAGAATATTTTTTCTGCAAGGGATCATTGTGTAAATAATTTTTTGAGAAAAAGCTATGATTTTTCCAGATACAAGTCTTACTATTTAACCTATAGCTGAGGACAAGAAGATGGATTTGTACCTTTCCCAAGGGTATGTGTGCATAATGGAATTTTAACAAACCCAATGGTGTATTTAGACGCTGCTCTCTGATTTCTCAAATTCTTATTGTTTGCACCATTCACACATCCTTCACAAGAGAAATGAATAGAACCTACGTCTACAACTAGCAATTTCAACACTGATATTATGAGACCTAAAATTTTAAAAATTATAGTCCAGTACTAAAATACAACTTCCATTTTTACCAACTGGCATTTAGCTCCAGTTTGATTTTTATCAGTAAAAGCCTGGACTGTCTTTATTCAGTATTAACTTTCTCTTTCTCTCTCTCTCAATCGGATGTTTTCATATATAATTATCCAACTTTATCATTTTTAAGTTCATCTTAAAATCTGTCATTTTATATATTAAATTGAGAAAAGGTCTTTTTTTTTATTAGTCACATTTCAGATACTTTACTTTTTATTTCTGAAGTACTTTATCTAATTTTCAAAGTTTTAAACTTTAAATGGAATAGGTATAAAATTGCATGCTGAAAAGTTTGTCATACAGTTTTGTGAAATATTCAAATCTTGAAATAAATTGTTTATACTTAAGATATTTTTTGTGAGATCAAAATTATTAATCCATTTTCTCGGGAATGTTTGAATTCAAATCTACAGAAGAATGCTGAGAATATCTGACTGAACATGTGAGCAAATAGAAATAAAAAAGATACTTATACTTAGAATCAGAAAGAGATAGAGGCACATAATGAGGAAAGAGGACTTAGAAAATTTGACTCATAGGACATATTGAAGGCAAAAAGGACAGAAAAGCCATGCATAACCCAAGTAAAGAGCATGTGTAAATGGTTAGCAGAACAGGGTTTAGAAGAGATAGCAAGAAGAAAGACTTTACTAAGCGCTACAAAGGACAGGAAATTGTGGAGAGCCATGATCACACATGTACTGAATGGAAATGGCACATAAAATAATAATAAGAACAACAACAAAACATTTAGAGTAGTTAACATCGCTTGGTTCACACACTACCCATGTCTATTCAACAGGTGAAGAGGCTCATCCCTTGTTCCCTGTTTAGGATGTAGTTTTCGGTTTTCTCTTTTCCAATCTTCTTACTCTTATGTAGCCCCCTGCGCATCAGTGGCGTTACCGCCTTACTTGGGGTGATATGATTTTAAAAAAAACAAGTAGTTATTGTAAGTTTTTCTTTTACACTTCGAATAAAAACAGTCTTCTCTTTTCATTTGGAAAGTTGTCCATTTTTGTTTTCTTTTTATTTGTTTTTTTTTTGTTTTTTGAGAAATATTACTTTTGGTAAAGTCTTTGATTTCATTAAACCAAAATTTTGTAAGTTTCTTCTCTTGCACTTCTTTTTCCTATGCAACTCTCTTAAAGCTTCTTTACTTTTCTGTCAAACACATTCTTCAAAAATTTAAATGCAGCGTCAGTCACCATCTTCTGTCTTTTTGTAACCTTTTCTTTTATCGTTCTTTTTACTCATTAACATTTTCTCAGTTTCTTTCACTCTCTTGAATCTTAGTGACTTTTATCATCTTTGGGTGAAATTATTTTAAAAAAAAATCTTATATTTGAATTATCATAAAGCCAGTTTGAATAATAGCCTCATAATATTATTTCTTTCTGTTCATGAACAATTTGATATTAATCTTGACTTTAACAAATATTGTTAACTTTACATTGTACACATTTACACGAAAGAAAATAAAAATATCCAAGAATATTTCTATTGTCTCTGACTAAACTCTATAATTTTAATTATTTTTTGTTATTTTATTTTTTTCCTCACTAGAATGGGATAGGTTTTTACCTATCATCCATTTCACTCTCCTCACTGGTCTTTTGAACAGGAGTAGAGGTTTATCCCCCGTTTCCTGTTAAGGATTGAGTTTCCAGTTTTTTTAAGTTTTCTCATTCTCCTTCACTCCGAGTGCTTGGGATGAATTGAATTAAAAAAAAAAATATTAGTTTCTTTTTTTAGATACATAATAATTTTAAATAATTTTCTATATATCACAATATATATTGTTAAAGTATTCACAAAGACTTCATTATATTTTTTTATATGGTTTTAGTTATAGAAATGTGATTTGTCCTATTCCACACCTGTTTAATGAGTTAGCACTGTTTTATTTATCAAAATAGTTCAGTAACCTGTCACTTCACTGACAGTAAGATGAACAAATTTCTAAGCTGTTTGTTCATAAAAATACTACATTTAGAAAATATTCAGTTTAAATGCTGAAGGAATCACAAAAATGACTTCAGATGACTGGCTTATACTCTTGTCATGTTGCCAAATAAGGAAATTAGCCCTCCTGATATGGATGTTTATTTCAATTTAATTCAATTTTTTTTTTTTTAATCATTTCACCCCAGCAAGGTGGAAATGCCACTGATGTGCAGGGGGCTACATAAGTGTAAAAGATTAATTAGAAGAGAGGAGAGTGAAGAGGAAGACGAACTAGTTAGAAAGGAGCAATAGAAAGATGAAAATGTAGGTGTGATGACAGTTTCAAAGGTGGAGAGAAAGGAAAGGATATACGGGGTGGGGAAAGAGCTAGAGTCAATAGATGAGTATTAACATTGCATTTAAATTCCTGGGGGTTGTAGCCGTCAGGAAAGCAAGAATATGGGAACGAGTTTTACAGGCGGGAAGTGTGAGAGAAGAAGCTGCAGGAGTAGAATTGTCGTCTGCATTTGGCTAACCTAACTGTGAATGGGTGGGACCCAGTTGCCAATCTGGTTGCACGAGTAAACACCTGTTGAGGAGGCACCAGTGACTTAAGTTCATCTGAGCAGAAGCCATGAAAGTATTTATAGAACAGACAAAGGGAGGCCACATTTCGTCGGTGGGGAAGTGGCTGTAGTCGAGCCTCCAAGTCAGTACCTATCACATTACTGATTCTCCTTTGGAGCCTGTTGAGAACACTGAGGTGAACGGCAGGGGTGCCTGATTATGTATGTATTTATATTGTGTGTACTTGTATATTTCAATTCAATGACAGACACAAAAAATATATCTGCAAGATAAAAAAGCTTTAGTTCTATTTATTACGGATAATTTCCGAAAAGTTCATTAAAACCCTACCTCTACAATTATCTGATTTAAAAGGTTTAAGAAATTGTTTTTTTCTTGTCTCCAATTTTATCATTCAGCCTTGGGTTAAGGCTTGTTTAAAATGAGTGGGAGAAGAATATGTTATTCTTCTTCTTCTTCTATGTACCCTGTACCTTCAGGATGTAGGTGATCATGGTTCTCCACATCTCCCTATCCCTTGTGGCTCTTAGTATGTTTGCTCCTGTTACTCTTGGCAACTCCTGATCAGGCCCTGCAAATATGTTGTCCACTGCCTTCCTTTCTCTCTCTTTCCTTCTATCTGGCCAGTCAGTATCAGGTTCTCTAAGCTCTCCTTCCTCATTGTGTGTCCCAGGAACTTCAGTTGTCTCTTCCTGATGCTCAGTATTAATTTCCTTTTCGTTGCCATTCTTTCCAACACCTCATCGTTGCTTGCATGCTCAGTTCACGATATCCGCAGCATCCTTCTGTAGAACCACATTTCCGCTGCTTCCAGTTTTGTCCTCATTTTCAATGATATTGCCCAGCATTCACTGCCGTATTGAAGAACTGACATCACATAGCAGTCCAGCACTCTTTTCTTTGTTTCTAGTGAAATTTTCCTGTGTGTTAGTACTTTACTCAGCTCAAATTGTGTGTATGTGTATACTAAATGGTATATGTAAGTTATTCATGCACAACAGATATGTGTATACATTATGTACATGCATACAAAATCACACACAATGTGTGATGGACATAGAATCAGCTCATTTATATTATAGATGTTATAATTGTTATATATACCAAAGTTTCTTACCATTAAAATGTTTTCAGGTTTTATAAATGCAACAGCAGTTTTAGAATGTCTGATGAAAATATATCTTTTTAGATATTGATTTTGTCAGTGTTTAGTTTATTATTTTGAAGAGTTATTAGTATTTTTGCCTTGAAAAGCTAGTTGAGCCTTTAGTAATATTTTTTACCTGAAGATGGTAAAGTCCTCAGTATTTCTGACCTGAAAAGTTAGTTGACCCTACAATATTCTGACCCAAAAAAGCTGGTCAAGCCCTCTATTTTTTATCTGAAAAGCTGGCTAAGCCCTCAGTATTTTGTTGTACCTGAATTTGATTGAACCCTCAGTATTTTTTTACCTGAAAAGTTGGTCAAAATACCGGTATTTTTACCTGGGTATCCAATTGAAAAGCTGGCCAAACCCTCAGTATTTTTGACCTGAAGATGGTCTAACCCTCAGTATTTTAACTAATAAACTGATGCTGGTACAAAGCTAGAAGACAAGTCACTATTGCTATTGACTACTAAACTAATTATGTTGCTTGTCTGTTTGCACTGAATAACTGTAACATAAGGAAATAGGAATGACTAATGAGTTTTCCTCTATACTAAATTGGTTTCTGTTGTTTAAGTATGCTATTCCTTTGCTCTGGCATCTTTTTTAGACTTCTTTTGGTTTCCTTATCATAAACTATATACTTATTATGCTTATATACACCCACACATTTAAAAAAAAGATTGGGACCAAGATGATTCTGGAATGATGCCAAATTCAAAAAACAGTTGGGGTCAAATTCAACAGTAATGAAAAACTATCATGCATGACTCTAGTGTCTGTCTGTCTCTCATTCACATACACGCACATAAGTTAGTTAAATTTGTCTAAAATTGTATAGACATGTCTTGTTTAGACCAACACACAGAGAAATGTACAGAGTGAATGATGCTCCAAGTGGGAGGGTCTTGCCTACCATAAAAATTGGCATTTGAACTTCTAGCTTACTAATGAAAAAAAAAAAAAAACACTACCTCAACTAGGGAGCAGAAAAATTGTATAACACACACACACACACACACACATATATATATATATATATATATATATATAAAAGAGTGAACATTGAAGTCAACACTCAAGGGTGACAGTGGCCTGATGATTGCACTTAGTATGAAACAGTCTGTCACTCTTGAGTGTTGACTTCAATGTTCACTCTTTTATATTTACATATGCTCTATTTCTGATATTGAGCACTTTATCCTATAAATATAGCACACCTTAAAACATATATTATATATATATATATATAATGTGTGTGGGTGCATATAATGTTTGATTGTTTAAATCCAAGTGATTCAGCTGTAATTGTTGAAGTTTATGAGTTTTTAGTCCACTCTTTACTTTAGTCAGATACATTGGGCCACTGGCAAACTACATCAGTGCAAAGTAACTGCTTTGTTATTGAAAAAAGTAAAGATGATATATTAGCAATGAAATTATGCATTATTATGCTTTGGGCTAGTGGCAAACTAAATCAGTGCAAAGTAACTGCTTTGTTATTGAAAAAAAGGTTATGACATATTAGCAGTGAAATTTTCATTTATAAAGATTAAAAAAGAAATGTTTAATAGTTTTTCTCTTTTTTGTTTTTTGATTGTGACTAACTTTAGAATTCTTTGAGAAGGCACAAAGCAAATTATAAATCTGTGATTTCTCTTATTAAGTAAGTTGATGCTTCATCTTTTCGGTTTGTAGACAGAAACTTATAAGAAACAACTATAATGACTAAAATACCTAAAAAAAACCCAAAAACAATAGTTATGTTCAATCTGTATAAGGAACAAGAGCCACTCAGTAAGTGATACAGTTTATACAGATATGTGGGGAAGACAACGGTAGACTCTAGACTTGAACAGGTTAATTTGTACTTATCAAGGAAGCAAGCTCTTAGGAGTCAGTTCCACAAAGCAGCAGTTCATGAGAACAACTTCTTTGAGTAAAAATTACATCACACCAGTGGAATATGAAGGGTAGTTCATTACAATGTGTCTAGCATGGTAAGTTTTAGCCATGAATGTTAAAACTGGTGGAACTAAGGAACGTGTTTTGTCTGAACATTTTTTATGGAAATAGCAATAGATCAGCAAAAGACTTGCAGTGTTTCCTCTGTGAGAAAGGGGTCTTAGGGTGAAAAATAGTTCATCACCCACAAGGATGCAAAGATACTTTTCAAGACTGAAAAGTGAAGAATTGGCAGCTCCTGCCCATATATGGTAATAGTACTTAACTTTTTTGGCTGATCTGGCTTTTATAAAGTAGAGGATAGCACGAGGAGTCAGGTACTTACCGGAGTGGTACAAGGAGCTGATCATTTTTTCAAGCATCTTTAGTGATGGATTGTATGTACGAGTTCCACTTGAGGTTAGAGTTGAGTTTAAGTCCCAATAGGCACAGAAAACATGGGGCCTCCCTGATGGAACAGATGTTCATCATGATTGATGATAGTACACAATCCGATCAGTGATGATGTAATGTAGCTTCTTTCATTTTTAAGGCATTGGATATAACCAACCGTTTTCCCCCCCACTGAGATGTTAGAGCTAGGTTAGATCTTTCTTGTTGTTATCACAATGTTTAGACCATTGTTCCCTTCAGCTCTTATCAAGTGTAACCTATAAGGAATTTTGAACTGAACACTTTATCTACAGAGGTAAACTGTTCTTGTTTCACTGCCCTTGTCTAGGAACATCTCATCTTGTTCTTTTTTTTTTTTTTTACAAACACAAACCAAAAGCAAACAATTTCATTAAAACACAAATTTAGACCAACACAAAGAGAGATGTACAGAGTGAAGATTGTGTTGTATTGGTGCTCCAAGTGGGAGGGCCCTCCTTACCTTGAAAATTGGCATTTGAATTTCTAGCTTTTATCTCCTTTTATATTAAGTTGGTTACTAGTATTCATTATTAGTAGCCACAATGTTAACAACATAATATATGCTGGTAACAGTGTTGTTAGCAGACACAGAAAACTTATGAGAACTTCTATAGGAGTTAAAAAAAAATGACTAAACATCAATTGCAAGAAGATAGAATGTATGGTTGTTAGTAAAAAGAACAGCCCAACATGTAAATTAAAAATTAGAAATACCAAAATCAAACAAGCACAACAATTTAATTTTCTGGAAAGTATTAACAGATGACAAAAAGTGTGACATTGAAATCCAACAATTCAGTAGGATAGCGACAGATAGCTTCCAAAAGTTAAGCAAATTATTAAGAAACAGGAAATTTTCATTAGGAACAAAGAAAAGAATGTTGAACTCTTATGTAATACTAGTCTTCCTATGTGTTAGTGAAAGCTTGACATTCTCATAGATGAAGACAAGACTTGAAGCAACAGAAATTGAATTAGAATGGTTAGAATAACAAGATATTGCTTGCTCTATTTCCACTTTGTCCAAGTACACACTGCTTGACCCAGGGATTGAACTCACAATTACTCTACATATTAGTTTTCTATTCTAAAATGTTTCATAGCTAGAGTATAAAAAATATATTTAGTTGGAATATGTAACCTAGAAAAAAAATGTTATTTTTCTGCTAAAATCTCAAAATTTTTTGTTTTCTTTTACTTGTCTGGCCTATCAATTTAAAACTTTTTTGATTATTCATATAATTTTTTTCCTTCTTGTTTATTCATTATTCTCCCTTATATATACAGCCACATGAATTTTTTCCAGATTATGAATCTTAATTCCATAGAGACAAGTACTGCAGCATTGAGCTTGAGCAATAAGTAAATTGGATTAATCAAAATGAATTATTTCTAAAGAAGTTAATTCTTCATGTGGCTAAAGGTCTGGCTACCATTAAGAATATTGATTCGATGATTGATTCATGAATCATTACATAGATGCAGCATAACTATTTGGTTAGCTCTTGGTACTCACAACTATTGGTTCTCATGAAAAAAATGACAAGCTCAATTTTGTTTTTTCTCTATCTCATTACATTTTTTTAATTCTTTCTTCTTCCATGTGGCCTGTCCCTTCTAGACATTGGCAATTATGGCTCTCCACAATTTCTTAATAAATTTGTCTTTTTGTTATCTCTATCTAAATTCTGTTCTATCATCCATTTACTTAAGCACACTAGGTAGGTTATGCATTGTTTTCTGTAATCACTCTTACTTTCAGTCTGTTCTGTGAGTATCAAATTTTCCAAGCCCTCTTTTCTCATTAGGTGTCCTTGGGATTTCAACTATCTCTTGCTGATGTTAAGTATAAATATTCTTTTTGTTTCTATTATCTGGAAAGCTTCATTGTTACTCACATGTTTGTTATTCTCACCATCCTTCTGTAGAACCACATTTCTTTTGCTTCAAGTCTGTTCTTCATCTAAGATTGTTCAGCTTTCACTGCTATATAGGAAGACTGATATTACATAGCATTTCAGTACTCTTTTCTTTGTTAATGAAATTTTCCTGTTTCTTGATACTTTGCTTAGCTTTTGAAAGGCACCTTTTGCTATACCAGTACACTTTCTGATAACACTTCCTAGATATTTAAATGTTTGTGCTTGATTGATTTTGGTATCTCCAATTCATAATTTGTATGTGAAGCTGTTTCTATTCCTGACAACCATATATTCTCTCTTTTTGCAATTGATGTTTAGCCCTTTCCTTCTATACATTTTGTAGGAGTTGTTGTAGTTTTCTTACTGTGTCATCTGTACATTTTACATTGTTAAAATTGTGGCCACTAATAATGAATCCTGTAACCAACTTAATACAAAAAAGGAACAATGTTTTAATGAACTTGCTTTCTTTGTTTTGTATGCATATATAGACATGGAGGTACTTGAGTGATCCCATGCCATGAACATGCACTTCCAGCTTTGATAAGCTGGCCATGTACACCTCCTGGAAGATAACTACCTTTCAAAGGGTCTTTTCTATGGGGAGCTCAAGGAAGGAACAGAGGAAGCGATTCAAGACCTCCCTAAAACACTGTAACATCTCCCTGCTTTCTGAGAAGAAGCTACACAAGACCATCCTGCCTGGCATGCCTTACTCAAAGCAGGTGTAGCAGATTTTGAAGTGCAATGCATTCAAAAACTGCAGCAGAAGTCACAACGCCAAAAGGACAGGCCAAGCTTCACTTCCTAACCGGAAAACTCAAAGTGAACATAGGCTTGATTAGCCATCTCCACCCCCATAAGTTTTTTATAAGTAATGGGTGAAGAAAAATGGCCATTTTTATTTGTGAATGACAAACATCATCATCATATATAGGGCTTAGGGACTATGTAAATATACTGGCCCACTGTTTGGAAAATAGGGAAGATTTATTTTTCTTTACAATTTTGGTAGATTAGCATTCATTAGATCCCAAATCATTTCTCAGGATAAAAAAAAAATATTGACTTTTGCCATTTTCAAAATCAGGGGTCTAGTTCATACTATAAATACAGTATTAAATCAATCTTAAAGATGTTAAGGTGATGTTATCACCCCAGAAATGTAACTTCAATTTCTACTCTAACAGCTTCTTTTCTCGCACTTCCCACCTGTGGAATTCCCTTCCATATACTTGCTTCCCCGGCAGCTACAATCTTCAGGATTTTAAATGTAAGGTCAATAGACACCTCTTATCACACTAACTCGCATCCATTCTCTCACTCTCTTCCCATCTACCCCACTCCATCCTCGGTATCCTCATCCATCTATCACCCTCTTCTGACATTTCCTATAACTAACCAGTCTTATCACTTTCCCCTATGTAACCCCCTTCGTAATAGTGGCAGTGGAATGCCTTGCTTGGGGTGAAATGATTATAAAAAAAAAGAAAATCCCAGTATGTGACACTGTTGGAAAATGTATGAAAACCAGACCATGTGTTGATCCAAGCCTTTTGAGTGAAATTGGATAGATGGAAATGTTCAGAAGCCATTAATGGTTATGCTAGCACAAAGTGACTAGTTACATCAAATTATGCACTCTCTCCCAAGAACTATAAGTATATCCATTCTAAACTTGTAAATTTGTATGCTAATTCTGTACAGATTTTAATAAGTTATTACCAGGCATTAATGATGCCCTAAACTATTTTGTTTACTCATTTGTGACTTGCAGAACAATTTATGAGGGAGTGCTGAATGGTTTTCATTCTGACCCATATTCTAAAATCTGGTGTAATGGTTAGCAAGCTTGTCTCGCTAGACCAATTACAACTGAATAGTGAGTCTGATCTTTGCTGTGTGTCCTATACTTTCAGCTTTGTGACAAATCTAAGCCGAGCTTAGAAAATACCCAAACTCTAAATTTTGATTAAATCATTAAATTTCTTTTATAATCCTTTCTTGGTCAGGCTGAGAACTTTTCAGTAAATGTCTCATAGAACCATTAAGATTTTTAGAAAGAAACATGCCATTCTCTATCTGCTGCATTCTATATTTTGAGAATAAAAGAAAATCAAATTTAAGAGAACAAAGTAACAAAATTCTATAACTCTAAACTATCATGTTAAACTTGATTTGGCTGCTCTACTGACATACTGATTGAGCTCTATAAATATTAAATACTAGCAGTATAGCCCGGCATTGCTCGGGTGTAATGAAAGCTTTAAAACTAATCCATGATCCTGGAACTCAGACTCAGTCTAAAGAATATTTGTGTGAAGTTTGGTGAGAATCGGATAAAAATTGTGGATTTGTATAAAGGACATACAGACAGATAAACAGACACACACACAAACATCTTGCCTTATATATATATATATATATATATATATATATATATATATAAATTATCTGCACTATTGTAAGAACTGCAACCTTGAAACTTCTGAATATCGTTTCTTATATCTTTGTCTATGAGTGCATCGAATTTGATTAAAATCGGACCACTCCTTCTATAACCCGATTTTTTTGATTATCGATTTTCAGTATTTATCGGAGGTACCTCGACACAAAACCTACCTAAGAACACTCGCAGACGCTTATAGTACAACTGTGTAAATTTTCAAGAAAATCGGTTCAGCCGTTTCAGAGTCTATAGGTAATGGATACACGCACATACACACACAGAGACAAAGTTCCATTTATAAATAAGTTTAGATTTACATTTGCTGAAGAACACTGGTAGTTTTATGCCACTTGATTTTTGTAACAAATAAGTGCTTTCTGAAATAGTCATGCCAGTGCCAATTTTTCAACTCTTGAAATTAGTTTATAAATTTAATAAACTGTAACAAAGTAATCATTCTGTGAAGAAAATCATTTTAAAAATAATAAGCATCCTGTACCAAATTATCACAGTGCCAAGATGGAGATTGAGGAAAATTATTTAATCATAGTGGCATTTGTATTTGGTACACAAGAGCATAATTACAATAATTAAAACACTTTATTCTTACACGATATTCTTCTATACTAAATGCTTGCTTATTCAGTCAGTTAATTGCCATACTTGATTCACACTTGGGTGATCATGTCTCTTTTGAGACTAGAGAGAATACGCAGAAGATTTTCCTGCAGTAGATTGCCATTACTTTCTGTGGTAGACTGGTTGCCAATCAAGGTTATAGAACCCAATCTGTCCTGCTATTCAGTCCATAGCTTGAGGAAGAAAAAATGGATTAATGCCTTTCCCAAGGGTATTTGTGCGTAAATGAATCTGAACTTAGTTCTCTGATTTCTTGTTCTGAGCTGATAGCCATTACATCACAATGCACATCTTTGCTTATTCACACTGTCAAAATTAATGGAAGATTTAAATAATTTTATTATTAATAATCGGCAAAAACTGTACTTATAGTATTGTCACCCTTTAGTACTAAATACAGGTGCCATCTTGGTCCTGAACTGTCAAGCTGGTGGGAATTTTGCAACTTTTATAATAGGTGTGTAAGTTTAATAAGGACACTTCCTTGATCATTACAATCTTAACCTTTTCAATTCTTGGATAAACAATTATCTATCCTACCTATTCTCATAATCTGCTCTTACTTTTTCCTTTTTCCTTTTTCTATAAAAAAAACTCACTCAGTAACCCTCTACTTTAAGTGGCTCTTGGGCCTTGTATTGGGGTGAAATATTTAATAAAAGTAATAGTAATTGTATCAAGGAGAAGATTATTTGAAAAATAATAAGTGTGCTGCATCAAAAAAGTCCCATAAGGAGGTGTAAAATTGAAGGAAATTATTTAGTCATGTATTTGGTACATAAGAGTATAATTACAATAACTAAAATACTTCATCCAGCACAAACTCTTTTATTACAAAAATCTCCATGTTGTATTTATATTCATAATTGTTTTCTCATGAGTGTTAAAAATGGTGGCAGATTTAAGCAATTTTATTATTAATAATCAGTAAAAACAATAGTCATAGTATAGTTACTATTTCGTACCAAATACAAATGACCTTTTGGGATAGTCATGCCAGTAAGGGAATTATTCAACTTTTATAATAAGAGCATAAGTTTAATAAGCTGGAAAAAAATAATTGTGCTACAGTGAAAATTATTTGAGAAATCAGTGTGCCATAAAAAATAAACGCCATGACGAATGGGAGTTGAAGGAAATGATCATGCTGGCACTTGTACACAAGACAGCAGTAAAAACTGAACTTGTTTCACTAAGTTTTGTAAAAAGGAAATTAATGGATTCGTTTTCTTCATTTCTATTAAATCTGACAAGCTGTATCAAGAGAGGGATGTTCGCTCTTCAACTTTATTTTTAGTGTTGAACATGTAAGGTGAGCAGATTACTAAAATATGTAAGTCAGTTTATATCTATCTCAGCCTGTTTATATCTATCAATCTCAGCCCATTTGTATATATCTATCTCACTCCTATGTACATATCAATCTTGGCTCATTTGTGTGTGCCTGTCTGCCTCAGCCCGTTTGTGTGTGCCTGTCCGTCTCGGCCCATTTGTGTGTGCCTGTCCGTCTCGGCCCGCTTGTATGTGCCTGTCCATCTCGGCCCGCTTGTGTGTGCCTGTCCGTCTCGGCCCGCTTGTGTGTGTCTGTCCGTCTCGGCCCGCTTGTGTGTGCCTGTCCGTCTCGGCCCGCTTGTGTGTGCCTGTCCGTCTCAGCCCTCTTGTGTGTGCCAGTCCGTCTCGGCCCACTTGTGTGTGCCTGTCCGTCTCAGCCCGCTTGTGTGTGCCTGTCCGTCTCGGCCCGCTTGTGTGTGCCTGTCCGTCTCGGCCCACTTGTGTGTGCCTGTCCATCTCGGCCCGCTTGTGTGTGCCTGTCCGTCTCGGCCCACTTGTGTGTGTCTCTCTATCTCTAACAATGTATATTCTTTGTTTTTTCAAATTGTTTTAGTATTTAATGGCAACAATGTCTATAAAAATTAAGAGAAATTATGTAATGGAGCAACATGAAGATGGAATGATTCCACCCAAGATTTTTAAAACTGGAAAACAACTTGTAATCAATTAAATGTTTATCAAAAGTACAATTGACCAATACAGCAAGACATCCTCCACCAAAGATAGACCGAGATCAAGACGTCTTCGAACATCCAGAATGCCAAAATTCATTAAACAGTTACATGAAAAAATTCAGATGTGATCCAAGAGTGTCAACGAGAAAATTGTCTAAAGAGGTCAAAACATCAGAAAAAAACATGCAGGGTCTATGTCTACATGATCTAGGGATGTCGGCCTATAAAATAACCAAGAGACAACTTCTTTCAGCAGCCACAATGAAAAGGAAGTTTCAAAGAAATAAGCAGTTGCTGAATCAGATTTAAGATGGCATTCTACAAAACATCATCTTTACTGTTGAGAGACTATTCACTGATGCTTCAAGAAAATGCCCTATAACCCAGAAATTGGCATCAGTTATGGCTTAAGAAGCCATTTTAGAAATAGTAAAGTATCCTCCTGTTTCTGTACCTCATATGGTAATGATCAATGAGGAATTGTACATAGAAGACATCTTAGAAGGTGCACTTGAGCCGTGTAGCAATGTCACTCATGGTGACAAACATTGGACACTTTCAAGAAGACAGCCGTACTGTGCATGTAACACAGCAATGGTGCAGAGACAATTGTCCTTGCTTCATCACTGGGACTCAGTGGCCTTCCTCATCAGCAGATTTCAACACTCTTGATTATTATTTGTTGGCAGTTCTACTCTGTACCACAATATTAAAACTCTGAAGACAAAATTGGAGAGTATTTAACAAAATAGCTATGGGAACTGTTCATACCACCATTAATGACTTTCCTGGAAACATTCAACATGTGATGAAGGTAGCCATATTGAATGAGATTTTCTAGTATTATTCAGTGTTACTTTGTATTATGATAAAATATACTTTTAAGGTATGCTATATTTTTGTAGATTAAAGTGCTCAATATTAGGGATTGTGTGTGTGTGTATATATATATATATATATATGCCAGAATTAAACAACACATACTTACTACAAAAATGCATAATTTGAACTATTTTTTGTCAGATAGGCTGAGCAATACATATGGCAGAACACCTTATAAATAACCATAATTGTGCCACTAACTTTAGTGTGGATATGTTCTCCATCTTAAGTATGTCTCACTTAAGTTACCACCTTAAAATGTTTGCGGCCATCAATATTCAATCATTAAAACCTCCTCTGTGTAAACAGAAGGAACATATATTTGGCCTCCAATTCATTTCCATTTAGGAATTTTTTTTCTTTCCCTCTTACATCTTGTTTTGTTTCTTATACAATTATTTATTTATCTTGATTTAGCTCTGTTGAGCGAGGTGCAAAACCGGTTATTTAGCCTGTTTTTTCAGTTTTATTTTTTAATTATTATGATCATGGGTGGTAATAATAATAATTTTTGTCTATTCATAGTGGTAATGAAGTTTAAATGGTAATAATAATTTAATAATTTAATAATAATTTAATAATTTAATGGTAATAATAATTTTTGTCTATTCATAGTGGTAATGAAGTTTAAATGGTAATAATAATTTAATAATTTAATAATAATTTAATAATAATTTAATAATTTAATAATTTAATAATAATTTAATAATTTAATGGTAATAATAATTTTTGTCTATTCATAGTGGTAATGAAGTTTAAATGGTAATAATAATTTAATAATTTAATAATAATTTAATAATTTAATAATAATTTAATAATAATAATTTTTGTCTATTCATAGTGGTAATGAAGTTTAAATGGTAATGGTAATAATAATTTAATAATTTAATAATAATTTAATAATTTAATAATAATTTAATAATTTAATAATAATTTAATAATAATAATAATTTTTGTCTATTCATAGTGGTAATGAAGTTTAAATGGTAATAATAATTTAATAATTTAATAATAATTTAATAATTTAATAATAATTTAATAATTTAATAATAATTTAATAATTTAATGGTAATAATAATTTTTGTCTATTCATAGTGGTAATGAAGTTTTGTACCAAAAATCATATTTTCATATTTGTGTGCATATATATGTAATGTGTATATAACAAGATTGCAATAATTTTGACAAGGCAATTGTATAGGTTTGTCATATTATCAACCTTATGTATATTTATAGTGATTTCCTGACCTTTTTATAAACAACTCATTTATAAGCTTCTTTCAGGATGTAGGCAATCATGGCTCTCCACAATTTCCTGTCCTTCGTAGCTCTTATTAAATTTTCTCTTTTTATTATTCCTCTTAAACCTTGTTCTGTCATCTATTTACTCAAGCTCACTGTTATGTGTTGCTTTCCTGTCCTACTTGCCTTCACTCTCTCCTGTGAGTATTAGATTTCCAAGTCCTCTTTCCTCATTATGTGTCCTAGAAATTTCAACTGTATAAGTCTCCTTTTTGTTTAGCTACGTGTATTTGAATTATTTTTAAACAACTCCATCATGACAGACATCGGTTTGGCTTAGGCAACTTCAAAAAAGGAAAAAAAAAAAATACATTAAATTAAACAAAACGAGTTACTAGATATATTATGCTGTATTTGAGAATTCCATTAATTCACTTACAGTGAAATATCTTTCTTTTCTATAATTAGACATAAACATAAAAAGTGGTGTATTAAAAAACTGCTTGCTTCATTCCCCTCACTTTTTACTAGAACTGAGAACTAAACTAAGGTCTATATTTGTCTACTTGGCTTTAATTTATGCCTAAGCCGTATTATTTATCTAAAGTCATTACTGCTATTAGTTTTCAGAGTAAATCATAAAACTTCCTTTTCTTTCTTTCTTTCTTTCTTAATTTTTAACATTAGCATCTAAAATATATGTCTTATTTGCAGAAAATATATAACTGAAAAGCAAAAAAATCGTGCACCCCCCCAGCAAAAAAAAAAAAAAGGAAAAAAAAATTAGTATACACTACGGCTCAAAAGTTTGAAGTGACTCCAAGAATTAGCATATGATGAACTTGACAGAAAAGTGAAACCTTTCCACCCAAAAAATGAAAAAAAAAAAAAAACACTCTTAGAATAATTGAAAAATAGAATTAAATCAATTATCAAACTTATACTTTCATAAACTTTTGCAATGAATGCCAAAAAAATGTGCTGCAGTAATCAAGGCCAAAGAAAGATATTTTGAAGAGAGAAAAATTTAATCATAAAATACATTTTTAATTTTTTCATAATAAAATTTCTAATAAAAAATCATGCCTCACTTTTTTTTAAAAAAAAAAACCATGTATAATTTTCTCTTATTTAAAATACAAAACAACTACATTATGGACCTATTTAAAAAAATAACCAATTGGTTTCCTCAAATTTTTGAACTGTAGTGTATATAATACAGGTCATTAATAAATTACAACCACAATTGCTTATGACCAACAGGTTATAAGTCAACCTGTAATTAATTTTGCAATCTTTTTATCTTTCTTTAGGCATTATTGTATTTTTTATAATTGTTATGGTTTCTTTGTCTGCACAGTAAAAAAAGCTCAAAAGAATTTGGAGGGGGATCTAATTTCCCATTTACATGTGTACCAGTTTCTCTATTTAGAGTATGGGCCTGCTCTGTTGCTTCGTGATATCTATCAATCACATCAGTGCAGAACCTTTCACATCTTTACAAATTCTTTTTCTGTCCTTCAAAATCCTTGACACAGTAGTGTGTGATAACTTCAGATCAGGTATGATCACGTTCACTTTCTTTCCACCTTTGTACTGTTTAATCCCCATCATTTTTGTATCAAAATCAGTAGCCTTTTATTCCTTCCTGGCAGGTTCAGGAGTAGACAGTTTCCTCTTGATAGACATCTTGGGGGTTTTATGAAGAAAAATTTCAAAGACACAAATGAAAGTATTTTGTACAGAGGCTGCCCAAATATTGAGCTTGAGACACGTGACAAAATGTTTGAGCTGCAGTTGGAATTGTTGTACACCAAGCTGGGCAACACTCATCCTGCCAGACACAGAAAAGTCATAACCAGATATTCAGGCATACCTATTTGAAGTTGACAATGACATATACATCTAAAAATTTTCATTTAAAGAGAGGATCAGATATAAAGTATGGTATTAAGAAATTTTTAAAACCTAATGTCTAATTTCACCTTCTGTTTGTTTTAATTTTCTGCTACTTTACCTATACTTACTTTTGATCGATGGTAAGGTATCTTTCCGGAAGAGGTGATCATGGCTCTCTACAGATTCCATTTCTTTGATTTACCATTATTTCTTCAGAAAGATATTAGATTGGTTTCCTATTAGTTTTTAATTCAGTTTTTCTTCTCTTAGACAGGAAAACCTAATCTAATTCACTTACACATAAATACCCTTGGGAAAGGTGTTAATCCATCTCTTCCCTCCAGTTATGGATTAAATAACAGGATAGATTTGGTTCTATAGCCTTGGCTGGCAACCAGTCTACCATAGAAAGTAATGGCAACCTACTGTGGGATAATCTTCTGCTCAGTCAGTCATGTTTCTTTCAAGACATGATCGCCCAAGCGTGTATCACATATGGACTTAACTGACTGATTTAACCCATAGCTGATGGCGGTCGGAAAAGAGATAGTCCCAAGCTTTTCCCAAGGGCTTATGAATGTGGATGCAATAGACTAGGCAAAGGCTTGAACTAAACTTGCCAATCCCACTTTCTGCACTAATAAGTTTGGTTGTTTTGTTTTTATGGCATATCAACTCAACCTCCATGGGTCATTTATTGCCATCTAAATTTTATTTATTTATTGCTGGTAATACCTTTTTCTTTCACCAATTTATTGTTGTCTTTATATAAGTTTTGTGCCTAGTAATACTTTTTTCTTTTCGAATATCAAGTTTCATTGGGATTTGTTTTTTAAGGGCAGGGTCACCAAGTCCTACCCTTGTTATTTAACCCATAACTGGAGGGAAGGGATGGATTAATACCTTTCCCAAGGATACCAGTGCTTAAGTGAATGCAGGATATTCAACTGGAATTCGAACTCGGCTCACTGATTTCTCTTTCTGAGCCGATATCCACTGCACCACAATGCACATCCGTCACTAAATGCTTACAGCACCTGGTATTCCCAAGTGGTCACCCATCTAAGTACTGACCAGGCTCAACGTTGCTTAACTCCGGTGATCGAGCGAGAACCGGTGTATTCAACATGATAGGCCGTAAGCCGCACTGATAAGTGTTACACTACTTGTAGGTATGATTTATTACAGTATGATAAAAAAAAAAGAGACAAGATTTCATTTTAACTTCTATCTTTGTATTTGTAAGCATTGTTTACAAATACCTGCTTTTTTTTTTCGTTGTTTTACCTGTGAACTTTACTGAAATGTTCTTCATTTATAATCCGTTTTTATAAATCAATGTTTCTGGTTATGGTGCAATGGATATTGGTTCAGAACAAGAAATCAGGGAGTTCAATTCAAATTCCAGTTGAATTTGATGCATTCACATACGTGCAAATACACTTTGGGAAAGGTATGAACCTGTCGCTTGTCCCTTCAGCTATGGGTTAAATAGCAGGACAGATTGGTTTCTACAGCTTTTGTTGACAACCAGTCTACCACAGAAAGTAATGGCAACCTAGTGCAGGAGAATCTTCTACCCAGTCTGTCATGTCTCTTTCAGGATATGATCGCCCAAGCGTGTATTATGTATGGCACTTAACTAACTGACTGACATGTTAAAAAAATATGACTGACAGCTGAATCAAGCAAGTTTATCTTCTTTTTTTATTTGAAGTTTGTTTTTCTACAAAAATAATTGCAGTAGTATTTAAAAACATTAATACAGATCATTCAAGGAACAGTATTCCTATGATTATCTCTTCTGGTTATAAGCTTTAAAATATTTCCTCATTATCAATAATTTCATGATATCACCATCAGTTTCTTAACTGAGTGTGATTGTAAGGTCACTGAGCAGCTGACCAGTTTTGTATCTGTATTAAAAGCCAGAGATGTATTCATTCATGCTTTGTCTTTGGAAAGTAGACCTGACAGAGCCCATTCCTCTCCAGGTCAAACCACAGATAATTTCCTCCAAC
Source organism: Ascarosepion bandense (assembly GCA_037127315.1). NCBI lineage: Eukaryota > Metazoa > Mollusca > Cephalopoda > Sepiida > Sepiidae > Ascarosepion > Ascarosepion bandense. The sequence goes on along the minus strand of JBBBDQ010000424.1, from coordinate 2,509,838 downwards.
TTGAGGGTTTGCCTTGTTCATGGACATGTCACCATTAATTTCATTGGGGGAACCCTCTGACTGAGACTTCAACCATGGCAACCCTTGCCTAGCAATGCTGTCTTATCACCACACTGGCTGCATGCATAGGTATGTAGTCAAATCTATTCCATTCTGCGAGATGGCCATTGACCCCTACAAGGCGAGTTATCTGCTCTTTGACATGTCTTGTTTTTAATCCTGCAGGATCTAACCACCCTTCTCACCAGAAAAGCCTAGTGGAAAAACCAGTTTAGTTACTGATGACCTAATCATGTGGCAGGTTGTACTGGGTTACATTGTACTAGTAGTGACCTGACTAAAACTTGATGATTTACTGTGTACCTATATTGAAGGCTCGCCTTAGTCACTGACATGTGGTCATTGATTGCATTAGAGGAAACCTTTCTCCTGGCTGTTGGCTTCAGCTCTGGACACCCACTACTCAGCAATGCGAGTGGTAGAGACCAATTTAACTGCTAATGACTCAGCAGGTAATACTGGGTTATGTGGTACCAGTAACACACAGAAAGACCTGACATAAATCTTCATGATTTATTGTGTGCATATAACATTGCTGTATGCTAGTTTTATGCCTTTCAGTTATGCTTCACTTATTTTGCCATATTTCTGAAATTGGTATTTACTGATAGTGGTATTTACACTATTTACATTATTTAGACTATTGTCCTCAACTTTGTTGCCATTTGTATAACGTTTCAGCAGTTGTATGCTTCAGCCTTCTTAAGGTGTTAGGAATTTCAAACTGAACCCTTTATTACCAAAAGAGGCTTCACACAAGGCGTGAGAATGATATACCCCAGTGATCGTAATAAATTATTTCTGATTTATTTCTGCCATAATAAATTATTTCTGAAATTGGTATTTACTGATAATGGTATTTACACTGTTTACATTATTTAGACTATTGCCCTCAACTTTGTTGCCATTTGTATAACGTTTCAGCAGTTGTATGCTTCAGCCTTCTTAAGGTGTTAGGAATTTCAAACTGAACCCTTTATTACCAAAAGAGGCTTCACACAAGGCGTGAGAATGATATACCCCAGTGATCGTAATAAATTATTTCTGATTTATTTCTGCCGTAATAAATTATTTCTGAAATTGGTATTTTCTGATAGTGGTATTTACACTATTTACATTATTTAGACTATTGCCCTCAACTTTGTTGCCATTTGTATAACGTTTCAGCAGTTGTATGCTTCAGCCTTCTTAAGGTGTTAGAAATTTCAAACTGAACCCTTTATTACCAAAAGAGGCTTCACACAAGGCGTGAGAATGATATACCCCAGTGATCGTAATAAAGGGTTTGGTTCAAAATTCCTAGCACAATAATGTAAATAGTGTAAGATCTGTACAGCTGACAAAGTTTAGCTGTCGTACCAGTCTTATATTTTTCATAAGCTATTCCAATCTTAGTGAAGACTTTTATTCATACATAAAGTCTAACAAGAGGTTGTTTGCTGCAAAATCTTCTAGTGGTAGAAAGTAAATAGAGCCAAACAAGAATTAAAATAGAAAACAAAAGTTTTCACTGTTTATTCTTATTAAAACTTCAGTTACATATCACAACATGCGGATTTATCATTGTTAATCTTTTATTAACATTTCATCTTAAATCAGGTTTTTATCATAAACCTTTGAGAATTATCATGAAAGAAATAAATAAAAAATGAATAATGACAAGCCTTCATTCAAGGACTGGTATTCTATTTTTATTTTTACAACTCATTTCTAAACAATAATTATAAACTATAATTTTGACATATGGAATATTTCACATATATGCTGGAAATTTTCCAAATTTTCATTTCAAATAAAGAAAAAGAAAATTAAGCAAAGTATTCCAATATGTGGAAAAAATTAGATGTAATTTAAAACTGATGCCAGGAGGATGTGGATAAAGTTGTTTGAATTTTTTAGATAAAGCATGAAAGATCATAGAACCAATGACATATTTGCGGAACCCATATCCCTAGGCTATAAACCATAAGTTTTGGAAAGTAAAGATTTCACTGAAATATGTTAAAAAATTTGCAAGTTTTCATCTAAAATCTAGAAAATACAAACTTTTAGCAAAATGTTCAAAATATATATATATAAAAAACAGTGTTAGTTTTAGCTGATACCAGGACAATATGGGTTTAAGAACAGTGAAATTTTTAAGAGTTGCTCATACTGAACCCATTAATTATGAATGACAGCAATTTTAATTTTTACAGATCTATCACTCTCCTGCAAGTCACAGAAATATCTGTTGCCATAAATAGATTTTTAAAATTTTTAAAATGTTTTTTAAATTTCTATATTTTTTAAATGCTAATATTTTTGTTTAAATTTTTTTAAAAATATTTCTAAAGTAACTAATTTCTTTTTTAGCAACATGGTTAAATACTGTATTTATCTTATCTTCTAACTCAAGATAACTCTTCTAACTCAAATGAAAATATTTTTTCACTTCTCTTCCAAAATTATCTGATATTTCTTAATGTTATATGCAAAGGGATGTATATTTGTTATATAAATTATACAAAAGCATCTGACAAGGTGCAGCATAAAGAACTGAGAACTGCTAGGGAAGCTTGATTTATTTGGGAAGGATACTAAAATAATGTGCGTTGTGGTGCAGTGGATATCGACTCGGAACGAAAAATCAGGGAGCAGAGTTCAAATTCCAGTTGAATTCATTGTATTCACTTACATGCAAATACCCTTGGGAAAGGTATTAATCCATCTCTTCCTTCCAGTTATGGGTTAAATAACAGGGTAGATTGGGTTCTATAGCCTTGGCTGGCAACCAATCTACTGCAGAAAGCAATGGCAACCTACTGTGGGATAATCTTCTGCCCAGTCAGTCATGTCTCTTTTGAGACATGATCACCCAAGTGTGTTTCACGTATGGCACTTAACTGACTAACTAAAATAAAATAGAAGTTATCCTGGGAGAGAAAACCCCTGGGTCAAGTGGTTAGAATGTTTACTTTCTGACCATGCTGCCTGGGTTTGAATTTCATCATGATTAATTTGTCAGGAAGGTGACTACTTGATGTTATTGGTCTGGAAGAGGCAATGCCAGTGTGCGGCACCTTTGGAAAATGCATGAAGACCATATTACAGGTTGACTCAAGACACATGAAAAAAATTGAGTAGATGGAACCCTCTGAGAGCCATTGATGGTTGTGCTACCATGAAGTCACAAGTCATTGTGACCGAGGATTTGAGCATCCTGGCCTTGTTCAGACTGTTGTTTAGGCTAGACAACTTGCTCTCTCCCAGAAACTGTAACTAAAGTCTGCTCAGCATAGTTGCAGTATAAACCACAGGTGAGCTATATGGGTGTTGAAAAAGCACAAATGTACCTGAGCAGGCATCTGCAATGGGGATTAGCTAGTCTCCCTACTAGACAAGAATCTTTGAATATTAGTAGCCAGCCATACTAATTGCCTGTATGTGGAGATAAAATGAATTCAGTATATACACAACAATAGAAGCAGGTGTAAGACAAGGGTGTGTCTTCTCACCAGACTTATTCAACTTGTACAGGGAAGCAAACATGAGGATTCATTATTAGTGGCCACAATCTTAACAACATTAGATATGCAAACAAAACAGTGCTGATAGCAGATGTAGAAAGAAAACAAGAAATCCTACAGAAGGTTGTAAAAAAAAAAAATAAAGGCAAGAAGAAAGGACTAAGCATTAACTGTTAGAAGATATAATAATGCTTGCCTGTAAGAAAATGAAAATGTCCAACATGTAAATTACAAATTCAAGCTCCTAAAATTAAACAAGTGCAAAATTTTAAATATCTAGGAAGTGTCTTAACAGGATGGGAAATGCAAAACCAAAATCTGAAGGCACACTGGGATGGCAAAAATGCCTTCTAAAAGCTATGCACAATATATTAAGAAACAGGAAAATATTGTTAGAGACAAAGTAAATAGTACTGTACTGTTATGTAATATTAGTACTGATATATGGCAGTGAATACTGTACAATTTCCAAATAGATGAAGAAGAAACTTGAGGCAGCAGAAATATGATTCTAGAGAAGAATGCTGAAAATAACATGGACTGAACACATTTTAGAGAAAAAAGAAACTAAAAGGACACTTATACATAGCATTAGAAGAGGATAGTTGAAATTTCTAGGGTGCATAATGAGGAAAGTGGGCTTGGAGAAATTGGCATTCACAGGATATATTGAAAGCAAAAAGGAACTGAGGAAATCAATGTATAACCGACCTAGCAAGCTTGTGTAAATGGTTGGCAGAATAGAAATTAGGAGAGATAGTGAAAGGACAAAATTTACTAAGAGTACAAAGGACAGGAAATTGTGGAGAGCTATGATTGCTCACATCCTAAATGGAAACAGTATGTAGAAGAAAACTTATTTTTTAAAAGAAGTAATATCAAATATAGATGTATGTTGTGGTGCAATGGATATCAACTCGAAATGACAAATCGGGGAGCCAAGTTCGAATTTCAGTTTGATTTCTTGCATTCACTTATATACAAATACCCTTGGGAAAGGTATTAATCCGTCTCTTCCTTCCAGTTATGGGTTAAATGATAGGACAGATTGGGTTCTATAGCCTTGGTTGGCAACCAGTCTACCACAGAAAGCAATGGCAACCTACTGCGGGATAATCTTCTGCCCAGTCAGTCATGTCTCTTTAGAGACATGATTGCCCAAGCGTGTTTCACGTATGGCACTTTGAATATCAAATGCCAACATTTTGAATGCAGTTGTTAAAAAAGATGCTTCATTCAAGTTGTTTTTAAAAGTCTGTTGTGATTCTGTATCACAAATATTTATGCAGATAAACATTAAATATAATTGATAAACAAAACTGGAATAAATGGTGAGCTTTGTTGGACAAATTTACAGAGAAGATAAAGCATAGAAAGTGCTAGAAAATCATTAATGAAACCTTATTTTTTCATTGCATAACACTGTTTAATCTGATCATTTGGGCGAGTGATTTGTGGATTTGATAAACAAGGGACAATCTGTTTCTTGTCAAATCTGGAAAGTGTCACATACTATGATGGATCTCTACTGCTGTTGGGAAAGCTGGTCAGTTAGACCAGACAAATAGATCTCACAGATTGAGAAAAATGGTAAACAGTTCCTGACTGTTGACTCATCTGACTGATGAGCTAGCAGGTCTGACTCTGATGATAGAAAGGTTCATGATGATATCACATTGAAATACCAGTTCCTGTTGATCACCAAAGTTAAGCAATGCCAAGCTTGGTCAGTACCAAGATGGGTGACTGCTTGGGAATTCCAGATGTTGTAAACTTGCAGGTGGTGTAATAGATAATGGCTGGGAATTTTTAATCAGAGAGCCTAGGTATCTTATCTCTACCCAGTTATGAGTTCATTAGTAAGACTTGTATCACTAATAAAAAATTCTTATGGTCTAAAAATATTTTCTAGCTTTATATAATCTGCTAAAAGTTGGTAAGCCATAGAAAATGAATGAACTAATCAATCAAAGAATAAATTCTTACAATCTAAAAATATTTTCTGGCTTTAAATAACCTGCAAATCGTTGAAAAGCCATAGAAAATAAATGAATTGGTCAATCTGGTGGTTAAGATCAAGCTGAACATTCTATATTCAGTTTTTGCTCCCTATACCAAGTTAGAGAGACTCATTAATACATAATTGCATAAAATAAATCAAATTATAGCACTACTTAAATTAAGTGGTCTACTCATAAAAAACAGGAAACTGAAAATGCAACACTGAAATTCAAAGGCATATTTGAAGAGCAAAAGGGACTTTCCAAAAGCTAAGCAAAGTATTAAAAAACAGGAAAATTTCATTAGAGACAAAGAAAAGAGTTCTCAGCTGTTAAATGCATTCTGGTGAGAAAAATTGTCTAACATGACTTAGTGAACTAGCTGTGAAGAAGATCAATCAGTCCTCTTCACAGTTGGTTCACTATGTCATGTTAGATTCTGGTGAGAAAAATTGTCTATTTTATACATTTATAAGTCTACCAATTGTCCATGCATTGAATATTGCTGCCACATCTGTTCTGGTGCTTCTGTTATATATTTAGAGATTTTTTATAAAATCTGTAGAAGAATCTGCAATATTAGCAGTCTTCACTTAGCTTCAGTTACACTCCCATTGTTATGATATAGCTTCCTGTACCTTTTCTATAATTATTTTCATGGTAATTTTTTGTGATGAGTTTTCCTCTTTGGTACCTAAATATTATGAATTTAAGCACAATACCGGATTGGCAGAAAGGTCTCATTTTACAGTAGAATTAGCATAAGTTCTATGCTAACAGTTTTTTCTATAGCACTTCTTGCTTATGGAGTTTCCCTCTGGCTTCTTATTTTCAGAATTTTGATTTTTAAAAATTTAAATGTAATGTCAATCATTGTCTTCTTAATTCCAGTCTTTTTGTTGTTCTCTTTCCTTAATATTTTTATTTTTCTTATATTTGTCACTATTTTTTACTGTGTTTTAGTGACTTTATTGCCTTGGTTGGGGTAAAATCATAAAAAACAAGATCTGTGATATGCAGTATATATTAAACCACTCATTGGTTTCTCTTTAAATATAGACCCTAAATTTATAAGCTGCTCTTAAGATTGTGAAGAAAAACAGTTGATTAGATTTACAAATAAATATTTCTAGCTGATCATTGCCAAGGTGTTAAGAAAAAAATCTTACTTAATACTGAAAGTAGCATTGGCTGCTCGGTCAATGAATGTTTTGCATTTGGCAGCAAGACCTCTGATTTGGAGGTTGTGAGAAGCATGGAACCACCTCTTAGTTGCTGTTGTTCCCAGGTCTACCATGACCCAGAGTGGTAATACTTGTTAGGATCCCAGCTATGGGAAAATAGTTAACCCCCTCCCAAACTGGGGTCAAAACATGAAAGTATAAAAATAGACTTTTCTAGAAATATATAAATAAAAATATACTTTTATAGAAAAATATACATTTTTGAAGGAAAAATATTACCAACAATACATTTTTGAAGGAAAAAATTGTTACCATGACATATTTTTGAAGGAAAAAATTATTGCCAGCAATACATTTTTGAATACAAAACTAGAAGACATTTACAGTTTTCTAAAATAGAAAAGAATAAAAACAAAATTTTCCATTAAAATCTAACTAAATCAATCTTTTCATTATAACCGAACATAAAAAAAAAATAATGCATTAAAATCCCACCATTTTGGCATTAAATAATCCACAGAGGTTGATATGCCATTAAACAAAACTCAATGAATGTTGAATGCTTCTTTATAAGAAAAAAAGCTAACGTTAACGTTAGAAATGAGAACAAATATTACTCGTTCATCCTTAGCCGAGGTTCTGAAAGTAAAGAAATGAATAATTTAAGTAGCATTAGCTGTTTGATCAATGATTGCCAAAGACTTCTTTATAAGAAAATATTGCTATTACTATTAAAGATGTGGAGAACAGATACCACACTTTGATACCAGCTTGATGGTCTGGAAATAAAGAAAAGTATAACTCTAGTCGCTCTGGCTGCTCAATCAAGAAATGCAAAATGTTTCCTTTTAAGAAAATGCTTAATATTACGATTACAATTAAAGATGAAAACAATTACTACTCTTTGATCCTAGCCCTATCATCAGGAGATGAAGAGAAGTCTAACTCTAGTAGTACTGGCTGTTCAATCAAGAAATATCAACTGTTTCCTTATAAGGAAACAGCTATTATTACTATTACAGATGAGAAGAGATACTACTCTTTAAACTTAGCCTGATTGTCAGGAAGTGAAGACAAGGATAAAATTAGTAGCACTCACTGCTCAATCAAGGAATGCCAAATATGTCCTTGTATAGAAATGGCTAATATTACCATTATTAAGAGTAGTTTTGTACAATGATGATTTTCAATGTGTATATCCGATAATAAATTTTGAAAAATGTTTTTAGGCACATTTAATGCAGTTTTAAAGATTCTATCAGAACTTAAGCTCATTTAATTTCTGGTATCAAGTCACTCAGACATAAGTATAATTTTACCACACAATATAATTTTAAATATACATTAATTAAAACTAGTTACCAAATACAAACTGTACTGAAATAAGAACCAGATTTAATTAGAAATATGACTTATGGAGTCACTGCATTTCCCTTTATGCTTGCAGGTTTGATTTGTTTTCCTATTTTTATGATTTTAGTATAATTTTTAGGCAGTGTAAAGGTCATATTACATTGCATTCACTTACGCACAAATACCCTTGGGAAAGGTATTAATCTGTCTCTTCCTTCCAGTTATGGCTTAAATAACAGGACAGATTGGGTTCTATAGCCTTGGCTGGCAACCAGTCTACCACAGAAAGCAATGCCAACCTACTGCAGGATAATCTTCTTCCCAATCAGTCATATCTCTTTCGAGACATGATCGCCCAAAACGTGTATCACGTATGGCACTTAACTAAGTAACTAAAGTTCATATGGATGTATGTTGTGATGTAATGGATGTCGGCTTGGAACAAGAGGTAAGTTCAAATTCCAGTTAAATTTGTTCTATTCGCTTGCACACAAATCCCCTTGAGAAAGGCGTGAATCCATCTCTTCCCCATCCAACTATGGGTTGAATAGCAGGACAGATTGGGTTCTTTGGCTGGCAGACTGGTCTACCACAGAAAGAAATGGCAACCTACTGTTGAAAAATCTTCTGCCTTGTCATTCATGTATCAAAAGAGACATGATTGTCAAAGCGTGTATTACATATATGTCCTGTGAGTATTAAATTCTCCAAGCCCTCTTTTCTTGTTATGTGTTTGAGAAGTTTTTAATTTAGTAGCCTTTTCATGCCCATTTTCCTTAAAACTTCCTTGTTATTCACATGTTTAGGCCATGTTATTCTCAGCACTCTTCTGTAGAACCACATCCCTGCCACTTAGTTTTTTCATCATTTGTAAAAAATTTACAGTATTTTTCATTATTTGAACTATTGTTCACATCTTCGAAATTCCTATCACATGAAGAAGGCAAGAGCGTACAAAGGCCGAAACAACGTACAAATGGCAACAAAGATGAGGACAATAGTTCGAATAATGTAAATATTGTAAATACTACCTCATCTCAGAAATATAGACAAATACTGTAAGGAAATTGTTCAACATTCACTATCATAATTAGGAGATTAGATATGACCCTATTTCAGCACTTTTTTTCTAGCAAAATGTTTTCTGTCTGTTATTACTTTTAGTTTCTGGAAGGTATCTAAAACATCTTTAGATTTCTGTCACATTTTCTGTTGTCTATCACTAACACTTCCAAAGTTCTTAAGCATATTATCAAATTATACAATCCTTTGAACAGCTGGTATCCACATGAGAGGTTTTCAAAACAGGTTTTTGTGTCCATCTGATTTAATGTTTATAATAATTATATTTATTATAATTATTTTTTATAATATTTATAATAATAATAATAATAATAATAGAAATAAACTTCTTGAGTGGTGGTGGTGGGGTATACTTATCCCTATTGATAAAGAAAAACTCTTATCAATAGTGTATTCTTAAGTCCACCACTTTTGAAAAATTCAGTCTTGTGAAACTTTATTCAACCAATATTTCACTGTCTTTGTATCTAATCCTTTTAACTCTCCGGAGAAAAAAAAAATTTCTCCACCTCTCTTTCTATATCTGTTTCCAACTCATACTTAGTAATTTACGTTAAAACTTTACTTTTGCAGTCTGCGGCTAATTTCCTTTGAGCAATATGATTCTTTACATTTTTTAAGAGCTTTTATCAATAAGGATAAAAAAGAATATATATTATTTTGATTCAGTTTGAATCCTCCTGTTTGCTATATAACAAAAAAATGATTTAAAGACACTCGGGCAATAAAAGGGGCTGTTATTTGGGATGGGAAAAACTGCTGCTGCTGATGATAATGAAGTAGGAGAAAAGAAGAAGAATATTTAAAAACCTACAATTCTCATAAAGCAAGTAAAAAAAAAAAATTTAAATACCTGGGAAGCATGCTGATCGATGATGGAAAGTGTGATGTTGAGATTCAAAGATGCATTTGCATGGCCAATGACACATTTTAAAAGCTAACCAGAGTACTGAAATACAGGAAAAATCTTATTGAAAACAAAGAAAAGAGTGCTGGATTGCTATGTGATATCTGTCCTTCTATATGGCAGTGAATGTTGGATGATCTCAAGGATGAAGGAAAGGCAGCAGAAATGTGGTTTTACAGAAGGATGATGAGGATACCATGGCTTGAGCATGTGACTAACAATGAGGTGTTGGAGAGAATGCAAAATGAGGAGAAAACTCATATTTAATATAAGGAAGGGACAGATGAGATTTCTGGGACATGTAATGAGGAAGGAGGGCCTGGAGAATTTAATACTCACAGGATGGATAGAGGGAAAGAGAGACAGGTGAAAGCAATGCGAGATCTACTTGATAGTTCTGAAAAAATAGATGGCAGAGCGGGGTTTGAAAGAGATACCAAGAGGAAAAATGTTGAGAGCAACAAGAGACAGAGACAAGTGGAAGTCCATGATTGCTTATGTCCTGAAAGAACACGACACATGAAGATGAAGGTGTAAAAAATAAGAATTTGTTTGTTTAGTGACATATTAACTTATAGGTTATAGGTTTAATGCTGAAATTCAATTTTCTTAGGAACATTTGTAATTTCATTTACAAAAATGTATTACTGCTCATTTTTTTCCTTAGAATATATATTGCTGCTAATTTTTGTTTTTGTTTTTCTTCCCAAAGATGTATTGCTGTTATTTTTACCATGAAAATATATTTTTATACTTTAATATTATCTTGCCCCAGTTTGGGGGGATATACTATTTGCCCATAGTTGGGACCTTAACAGGTGCTACCATCGTGTATAAAGAATGATAAATATTTCTCATATATTTGAATGTCTTTTCTAAACCTATGAGATGTTATCTCATATTTACAAACACCTGTTTCTAAAATCAGAAACTTTTGTCTAAATGACTCAGAAAACCAACATAGCCTGAAATAGGCATTTCTTTCTCGTCCCTTCCAATTTATTCTTAAAATTTATTCTTGCAACCCACAGCTAATTTTCTGCAATCACTGTAGTACTTCACTTTTTTTTTAATTGTGCAGTCCTGATATAGACATATTCCAAATTCAGCTTTCTAGAGTATTTATCAAATCAATATTTTCTGAACATATCTCTCTACAACTGCAACACTTAAACTAGCATCTATACAAACACTTTTCATTTTATATTCATTATTTCTTAATTAAGTTTTTGTGTATCTGTGATACTTAAAAAAATAATAAAAAAAGGAACTCAATGTTTTTTTTTAAATTTCTTCTCACCCTCCCAAAATCATTGATTATGAAGGCAGCCCATTTTAGATATTTTTTCTGACATATGGAATATTTTCTGTGTGCTGAGAGATATTGGTGGCTATACCAGCTAACCAGCTTTGTCCTTTTGTCCTTCTTTCCCTCTCTGTCCATTTGTCTGTATGCCTGTCATTGTGGAACAGATCAATAGTGTTTGCTGCATACATGCTATAATCTGCAGCTTCTCTCTGCTGGACTCATTTTTATCCACTTGCTGATAAACAGATACTCTGCCATCCATGAGAAACAACGTGGTGTGGCTATAAAATCTACTACACAAGTACTAACCAGATTGTTTTACTACTACTTGGTTGCATCTCTTTCTTTCTTTCTTTCTTTCTTTCTTTCTTTATTTTTTTTTGTTTTTTTGTTTTTTTTTATTTATTTATTTATTTTTTTGTTTAGTTTTTCTCCTGTTTTTTCTCCTTCTGCAGTTTTTACTTTTGGTTTTTCTGACTGATTTTTCTCTTTCTTTGTTTTCTCTTCTGTTTTTTTTTCTCTTTGTTTTCCCTTCAGTTGTTTTTCTCTTTGTTTTCCCTTCTGTTTTTTTTTTTCTTTGTTTTCCCTTCTGTTTTTTTTCTCTTTGTTTTCCCTTCAGTTGTTTTTCTCTTTGTTTTCCCTTCTGTTTTTTCTCTTTGTTTTCCCTTCTGTTTTTTCTCTTTGTTTTTCCTTCTGTTTTTTCTCTTTGTTTTCCCCTCTGTTTTTTTCTCTTTCTTTGCTTTCCCCTCTGTTTTTTTCTTTTTCTTTGTTTTCCCCTCTGTTTTCTTTTTCTTATTCTTTGTTTTCCTCTCTGTTTTTTTCCCCACATTTTTTTTCTCTTTCTTTGTTTTTCCCCCACATTTTTTTTCTCTTTCTTTGTTTTTCCCCACATTTTTTTCTCTTTCTTTGTTTTCCCCATTGCTTTTTTTTCTTTCTTTGTTTTTCCCTCTGTTTTTTTTCTCTTTCTTTGTTTTCCCCTCTGTTTTTTTCTCTTTCTTTGTTTTCATCTCTGTTTTTTCTCTTTCTTTGTTTTCCTCAGTTTTTTTTCTCTTCCTTTGTTTACCTCTCTGTTTTTTTTTCTTTTTCTTTGTTTTCTTCTCTGTTTTTTTCTCTTTTTTTGTTTTCCTCTCTGTTTTTTCTCTTTCTTTGTTCTCCTCTCTGTTTTCTTTTCTTTCTTTGTTTTCCCCTGTGTTTTTTTTTCTTTCTTTGTTTTCTCCTTTGTTTTTTTCTCTTTCTTTGTTTTCTCCTCTGTTTTTTTCTCTTTCTTTGTTTTCTCCTCTGTTTTTTTCTCTTTCTTTGTTTTCTCCTCTGTTTTTTTCTCTTTCTTTGTTTTCTCCTCTGTTTTTTTCTCTTTCTTTGTTTTCTCCTCTGCTTTTTTTCTCTTTCTTTGTTTTCCCCATTGCTTTTTTTTCTTTCTTTGTTTTCCCCTCTGTTTTTTTTCTCTTTCTTTGTTTTCCTCTCTGTTTTTTCTCTTTCTTTGTTCTCCTCTCTGTTTTTTTTCTTTCTTTGTTCTCCTCTCTGTTTTTTTCTTTCTTTGTTTTCCCCTCTGTTTTTTTTCTCTTTCTTTGTTTTCCCCTCTTTTTTCTCTTTCTTTTTCCCTTCTTTTTTTCTCTTTCTTTGTTTTCCTGTCTGTTTTTTTTTTTTTTCATGGAAGGCACCATTTTGCTATCCTTCAGATTTTGATGTTGCATTTTCCATCTTCTGTTAAAACATTTTCTAGAAATTTAAATCTTGGTATGCCCAGTTTGTAATTTGGATGTTATGATGTTTCTTTGACTGACATATACGAGATTAGTTATCATATCGTAGTTAAACACTCTTTTCTTTCTAAGAAATGGCTAAGAACATTTTTCTGTTTCTTAATACTTTGTTCAGCTTCTGAAGGCTTTTTTTTCTTCTTATGCACCTTTGGATATCTGTGTCACACTTTCCATTGATTGTTGCTGTCTACTTTAAGTAAACTTGTCTTTTTCTGGCTTCATTTTTTCAAATAAATTCAGCTACCATTTTTGCTGTACAGAAATGCTTCATTTTTGGAAAAAAAAGCATTTTTTATTAGTTTCCTGTATATATGATATTGACCAATGGCAGTATTTCTCAAAGTAAAATTATAGAAACCTCTCAATTTGTATTTAAACCAACAAATGTTGGTTTTTCTTATTGAGAAATACTACTTTTTCCATAACAATCAGACCCTAAGTCTTTAAAAATATACCAAGCCCAATAAGTATTTTCAACAAATCATTTAATAAACTAACAGCAGAAATAAAACCTTTGTGAACATATGAACTATGTTCAAAATTTTCTCTTTCTTGATCGTCTTTCATGTTCAATGTAATTTAAGTTATTTTTGATACTCTAGCAGTAGTCAGCCACCACTTGTTTGTCTCACTATCCCTGATAGCTCTTTCATTGTTTTGATATCCTGATGGAATCATTCTCCTTGCTCATCACTCACATCACCACAATTATCTAGAAATTTATCTAGATAGTTATGTAAAAAATGAACCTTAATACTTATATTAGTGTATTACTGATAAAGTTTATCAGGAAATTTGAATTTGGGCGATAAATTGAAATAATTTGGTACTTCTGTTTTAAAGCTTTTGACTTAAAAACATTTTTTCATTTATAAAAATAGTTTATTTCAGGTAACTGACATAAATTGCTCAGTCTACCTGAAAGTTAATGGGTTTCTACAACCTTTATTAACTAAATGTTGTGAAAAGCCAAGATTGTAAACTGATCTTTTTTCCAAAAATGAGCAATTTCAGTTCAGCAAAAATGGTAGCTAACCATGAAAATCTAAGGTCATTTTCGTAATCAGCACCATCAAATGAGCCAAAAATGTATTTTGTTTCTTGGCACTAATAATCGTGTTGACCAGTGTCATTGCCATTAAAGGCTAGATGCAAGTTTCACTCATTTACAGTCCAGAGGAGCATCTGAGTGTGATTGTTACTGCGTAATACTGTATTTTACAGAAGGTTTTAACACCTGACACATGAATAACTAGAGGATATTTATTGATCTTTGTTTCTAATGAAATTTTTCTGTTTCTTAATACTTTGTTTAGTTTTTGAAAGGTCTTTTGCTGTCTCAATTCTCCTTCAGATTTCAGTATCACACTTTGCTTTCTCTTTAAAATACTTCCTAGATAGTTAAATTATACTTGTTTGAGTTTGGTATTTCTGATGTGTAATTTGCATTTTGGCCTGTTCCTTTTGCTAACAATTATCCTTAGGAGTTTAAATTTGCTATCATTTGAAAGAAATCAATTTACTTTCATATAAAATCACCTTATAATACTTGATTTTTAACAGTTTTTGAAATAGTGCAAATGATATAACTTCACATATTCAGATTTTTCAACAATTTGGTCTGGGCTCCAGGGATTTAAATCTCAAATCCCTTTCAGTTGATAGGGTTAATTGTTTTTTGTTTTGTTTTGTTACTTTTATAATAGTTATCATTCATTAACAGCCATACTGTGCATGAATGAATATAATGTTTTGGTTAAATATCAGAATCACCACAAAAGCTTATTTTTCATTTCATAAACCTTTTTCTCTTAAGATTCATTGGCTTTAAACAAAATAATTGAGAAAAAAATAACTTATTTCCTGTATACCATAAAAATTTATCATAGTTACCTTTGAAATCTGCTGTCCATAGTTACCAAGATTAACAAAATAAAACTGTATTTTTCTTCTAATATCTAAACTTATTTATAAATAGAACTTTGTGTGTGTGTCTGTTATCTATAGACTCTGAAACGGCTGAACCGATTTTCTTGAAAATTTACACAGTTGTACTATAAGCGACTGCGAGTGTTCTTAGCTAGGTTTTGTGTCAAGGTACCCCCAATAAATATCAAAAATCGATAATCGAAAAAATCCGGTTATAGAAGGAGTGGTCCAATTTTAATCAAATTTGATACACTTATAGACAAAGACATAAGAAACAATATTCAGAAGTTTCAAGGTTGCAGTTCTTGCAGTAGTGCAGAAAATTGATAATATGTATATATAAAAGGCAAGATGTTTGTGTGTGTGTCTGTTTATCTGTCTGTATGTCTTTTATCCACAATTTTTATCCGATTCTCACCAAACTTCACACAAATATTCTTTAGGCTGAGTCTGAGCTCCAGGACAATGGATTAGTTTTAAAGCTTTCATTATACCCAAGCAATGCCGGGCTATACTGCTAGTTCAGTATATACGAAACCCAAGAGCCACTCTAGGTAGAGGGTTACTGAAGGAGGTTACTGTATGAACAATAAAAGCAAGAGGTGAGAAGTGTAATTTTTGAGGATATGTGTAAAAGATAACCGTTAACCTTAGACTTGAAACATTTAAGATTGTAGTGCTCTATGAATTTTAATTAGGTGAAACATTATCAATCATTATTAAATTTTAATCTTAATTGCTTTATTTACACTATTAGTATCATGAGTAGCATGTTACCTTGACTTTTATGAGATGAAGCATTGTCAGCCATTATTAACTTAAACTTTAGACTAATATTCTTTTTATTTTAATTTCAGTCTGAGTAGTTTTGATGAAAAGCAGTTTTAAATTAAGAAAAAAGAAATATTAATGAAGCCTATACAGTTTGTGGGAAGAAGCTGTTTGAGTGGAACTTACATCTCATAAATTGAATTTGAAGGGAATAAGGGTATTTTGCTATATTTTGAATGGCATAGCGGGTTTCAGCTGTGTAAGTTAAAACCAGTCAACTAAGGAATGTAGTTTACTTGAACACGTTCCATGGAAATAGTGACTGAGATATATATTGTTGTATGTAGATGGATATTGAACAGAAAGGTATATTATTGGGAACAATGTATTCACAGCTATTAGTGGTATTATTTAAGATGCATAAAACCTTTCATTACTGATAGGTAGTATGATTAATTTTTAAGACACCCAAAATAGTTTCTTTCTATTTTTGTTATAGATTTTGCAACTGCAAACCAATCTTCTTCTATATGCCTTGTCTGTTCAGGACGTAGGCGATCATGGCTTTCCACGTCTCCCTATCTCTGGTGGCTCTCAGCACGCTTTCCCCTGTTACACTGTGCAACCCCCGTTCTGCCACCCACTCACACAGGCCAGTCAAGTATGTTACCTGCTGTTTTCCCCTGTCTCTCCTTCCCTCTAGCTGGTCTATTAGTATCAGGTTCTCCAAGCCCTCCTTCCTCATTGCATGTCCCAGAAACTTTAGCTGTCTCTTCCTGATGCTCAGTATTAATTTCCTTTTCATTTCTATCCTTTCCAAAGCCTCATCATTGTTCACATGCTTGATCTATGATATCTGCAGCATCCTTTTGTAGAACCACACTTCAGTTGCCTAATTAGCCAAAATTTCTTTTTTCTTTATAATTTTTTTGTATCAGATTATAGATTATGCTATGATACTACTACTTCCTGTCTCTCTTTTTCAACAAAAAATCTTGATATTATTATTGCTGTTGTAATACTATTATTTGGATGTGTGTGTGTAGCTTCATGGTTATTGGCAAGGAAAGGGAAATCATTGTGCAGAGTTCAAATTTCAGTTTACTCTGTTAGCATTAACTTTGCATTAATGCTCTTGTGAAAGGCATGAATCGATCTTCTCTCCTTTCACTATGGGTTGAATAGTAAGATAGGCTGGTTCATCTAGCTTTAGGTGGCATCCTGTTTAAAAAATGAAAGCAATGAGAAACCACTCTATTATCTTTCGCTAAAAGTCCCAGCAATCCACTAAAGTATAAGTATCTGTTGGGAGCTATGAATACCCATGTCCAGAAGGTAAATGTTCGTTTTAGGTGCCGACAGCTTTTCCCCCTTCAAATTTATCCAAAATAGCATTATTTCTGTGCAAATGTATATGCTGAACTCAAATCAACAATTAGTTATTGAAGAAACCTACGTTTTTTGCTTTGAAAGTCCATAAAAAAACGAACTATATCTCGCACTTTTTCTCTTCCGTAACTCTCACAAAGTCATGTAATTAACTGCAGAATGACGTTCTACATAGGTAGCAATTTTCTGTCGATTTTTGGTCAATTTTATTCATTTACTGAAACTTCTGGCAATGTACTTCCTGGTATGAAAGTAATAAGTGTAGAAATACAATAGCGCATTACTTTCCTGACAGGAAGTACATCACCGGAAGTATCAGCAAATGAAGAAAAATCGACCAAAAATCTGCCAAAATTCATTCAAATGCGCAGTACGTCATTCTGCAGTTAATTACATAACTTTATGGGAGAGAAAAAGTGCAAGATATAGTTCCGTTTTTTTATGGACATTTAGATAAAAAAGGTAAGTTTCTTCAATAACTAATAGTTGATTTGAGTTCAGCATATACATTTGCACAGAGATAATGCTATTTTGGATAAATTTGAAGAGGAAAAGTGTCGGGTCTTACAACGAAAATTTATTGTCCAGACATGGTGTTAAAAAAAAAAAAAGCAGCAATATCATCATTATTTCATATATGGTTATTATTCATCTTTACATTTTATTTTCAGTAAAAAGAAAAGAACTCAACATTCCCTTTTTTTATTGCTAATCATATTGTACACTAATATTTTTAATTTTATTTTTTAACTGAGCTCACTCCAAGCAAGGCAGTAAAGCCACTAAGACACAAGGAAGTTACTGGGTGTGGAAGAATCAAAAAAAAATTTATCGAGAAAAAAAGAAGATATATAAAGAGGACAGTAGATAGCAATTTTTGAAGATTAAAGTTGACTGGATGGTCTGGAGCTATAAGAGAGTTCCACAAGTGAGGAGTGCACAAAAAAAAAAAACTGTTAGCTTGGAACTTACAGTTACAGCTAGCCAATTCAACTGTAAATTGAGGAGACCTTGTTGCCAGTCTAGTCAGTCAGTCAGTTAAGTGCCATACGTGATACACGCTTGGGCGATCATGTCTCAAAAGAGACATGACTGACTGGGCAGAGCATTATCCCGCAGTAGGTTCCCATTGCTTTCTGCGGTAGACTGGTTGCTGACCAAGGCTGTAGAACCCAATCTGTCCTGTTATTTGACCCATAACTAGAGGGAAGAGACAGATTAATACCTTTCCCAAGGGTATTTGCGCGTAAGTGAATACAATGGATTCAGCTGGAATTCGAACTCAGCTCCCCGGCTTCTCGTTCTGAGCCGATATGCACTGTACCACAACGCACATAAATGCCCAATACTATAGCGAAGAGCTCATCCAAACAATTACCCTAAAAGTATTTACAGAAAAGTCACAGGGAGGAAACTTTATAATAGTGGGAAAGAATCTGAAGCAAATAAGGACCAATAATATTGCTGATTCTTCTTTGGATTTTATCAAGGAGCTCTAGATATATACTAGGAGCGTCCAGACCACTGGAGAATATTCTAAGCATGAACAAATGGCAGACTTATAGATATGTAAAATAGATTCTGGAAAGAAAAATTGTCCTGCACAACATAGTGAACTAACTTTCTTAGCAGCTAGCTCAACAATGGATTCAATATAATCTTTCCAATTCATGTAAGCTGAGAACTTTAACCTGAAAAGCTGCAACAAGTTGCCCTCTTGAAGGTTAGCATCAGCCATAATTTAGGAAGGCAACAAGGGGTCTCTCAGATGATTAGTACAGAGAAGTTTAATTTTGGAGGTGTTAAAAGTAACTAGTCATCCTTTGCCTCACTTAACAACAGTTCGTTTTTGACATCAGTCACCAATTTGACCTTATCCAACTGATCAGACTTACTATTATGACGGGAGTAAATGGTTGTGTCCATGACTGAACATTATATCTGACTACAAAAATTATATTTAAGGTGATATATTTTAATATGTAATGTATTATTAAAAATGTATTTTATAATCTAGTAAAACAATTTAAAAGATGCTTAAATTGGTCTCTATGTAAAATCTTTTAAACATTTTAAAATGCTTATTTTATTGCTCTTGGTTGGAGAAAATAATTCATTGGGAGGGAGATTTCATTTTCTGTTTTCTTCAAAGAAACTTAGATCTTTGGATATTTTAACCACTTTGCTCTGCAGTAATAGTCAACTGTAGACCAGTCAGTCAGTAAAGTGCCATATGTGATACACGCTTGGGTGATAATGTCTTGAAAGAGACATGACTGACTGGGCAGAAGATTATCCCACGGTAGATTGCCATTACTTTCTGCAGTAGATTGGTTGCCAACCAAGGCTATAGAACCCGTTCTGTTATTTAACTCATAACTGGAGAGAAGAGAGATTAATACCTTTCCTAAGGGTATTTGTATGTAAGTGAATGCAATGAATTCAACTGGAATTTGAAGTTGGGTCCCAAATTAATTAAATATTACCATTACTACTGTGTAATAAGTACAATCTTCACAGGTGCCATGCACTTGTTGCAATGTAGTTATAACATCATCTGTGATTAAGTATGTGGGTCAAAATGCTGTTTGGTAACTGCAGTTGTTGTTCAATAGTGGGCTGTATCAGTTGTCACTGTGTTAGTCTCTGTAGTTGATTTCTGGCCAATACACTGTAGTTGCACTGTTTCTGTTTTTTACAGAAAGTTTAATCAGCAGTTTTTTCACCAGGAGAAAGGTTTTTTTGTAGTATCAAATAGTTTAACACATGTAGTCTGTATTGTCTATTTTTATTGTCCCTAATAGGGAAATTTTGTTGTCTAACTAATATTCTTTTTATTTAATTCAAATGAAATGTACTTTAATGACATAAGCAATCATGGCTCTCCACAAATTCCATTTCTTTATTATCTACAAATTGCCATTACTTCTTGCAAAAGATAGTTGGTTTTTCATTGCTTTCTCCAGGGTTTGGAATTTAGAGTGGTTCTCCTGCTAGACTGGTTGTCATCCAAAGCTTGTGAGCCTAGTCTACCCTGCTACTTAACCCATGTCTGTGACAGAAGGAATAGATTCATTCTTTTTCCAAAGTATGAAAGTTAATGCAACAGATGAAGTGGAAATTTGAACATGATACTGATTGCACTCCCTCTGCTGATAATCAGTATCATACTTATTACCTATTGACATAAAAACTATTCTTCTTTTTTATTTGCTGTGCCCATTCAAGATGGAGCGGTTATGGCTCTACACAACTTATCTTTTGTAGATCTTAGCGATGTTTGTCCCAGTCTCTCACTTGCCATCTATTTACATCCATTTGTTAGGTAGATTACTTGCTGTCTCTTCTTTGCTCCTCTTACCCGTGTAGGTCAATTTCTTCAGGCTCTTTCCACATTATGTATCATAGAAACTTCAACTAAGTATGTGTTCTTTCAGTTTCCATTTTTCTTAAAACCTTCTCATTGATCACATTCACTGTCCATGGTATTCTCAGTGTCCTTTTGCATTACCTATCCTCACAAGCACATTTAGTACAATGTTGTAGATTTTTTAATAACCTTTCTTAACAAAATCCATTTTTTTTTTTTTAATCTAAATAAGTCTATAAATCTACCATTTGTCCATACATTGAAGACTGTTACCTTAACTGGTTAGGTGCTCCTGCTATTCATCTCAGGGCTCTTGACAAAGCCCAAAGGAAGATTTGCAATGTAATTGATCCTAATTTAGCAGCATGACTTCAGTCAATTTCTCACCAACAAGATATGGCTTCCCCCTGTCTTTTCTACAAATATTTTCACAGCTCCTGCTCTGGCAATCTTCTTTCCCTGTTGCCATGACTCATTCTACTAGATTGGCATTTAGGTCCCACCCTTTAACAATCAAAATATTCAAATGTAACTACCACTTCTATTCTATCAATTCTTTTTCTCTCACTTCTCACCTGTGAACTCCTTTTCATATACTTACTTCCCTGGTAGCTACAATCTCAAAAAGTTTAAGTGCAACGTCAATTGTCATCTTCTACCTTCTTGATACCCAACTTTCTCTTATCCTTTCTTCAGTATCCCTTGTAACTTGTTCTCTCTTTTTTCTTTCCTTTTCTCTCACTGTAATCCCCTGCGTACCAGTGGCGGTATTGCTCTGCATTGGGTGAAATGTTTATAAAAAAAAGTAGTATTTTCAGAAACAAAATAAAATTATAATTGCCTAAGCTGCCTTATGAAAAGGATTATAAAAATAAAATCTCAAATCAGAATGTAAATAGAAATTTTCCATATTTATTGATAACTAATATATTTGTGTAGAATCATATAGTTTCCTACATTAGAAAAAAAAAACTAAAGAGAAAGCAATAAAAATAAAGACTTCATTGTGTGTAAGAAAAACAGAGTATTGTATATTTGAAGTTTTAGCATATGTAGATTTAGGCATTCAGGATTGGCTTATTGACTGGAGTATGCCAATAAGCAAAAATGCCTGTCAGTGTTCCCACAGTTTCAATACGAGGTTATTATGCTAAGGCATTGACTATCTGTACAAGAGCTGAGCCTTCATGAGTGAACTCTTCTCAAGAAAATATGGTTAACATGATCAGAACATTGCCTTTTCTATTAACATTTTTTTGACAAGTTTAAAGTATTTTTGTTATCTGATATAGCAGCATTCATTTTTCTTTTTCTTTTTTTTTTAAATTGCAAACCATTCCTTGTTCATAAGCACACATTAATGTACTTTTACTGTTTTATTATGGAGGAAACATACACTATAAATTTTTAATGTGTATTTTAATTAATAGAAATTTTTGAACTTGCATATGAATGTGTGTATGAGAGATTTTTGCTTGTGTCTATATTACATATACTTTTTAGTTATGTTGGTTTTACACATTTGTTCTATTTTTCTAACCTTGCTAATCATGTTACTCCATAATTTCCTGTTCTTTTCTAGCTCTTAGTAAAGTTCATTTTTTTGCTGTCTCTCCTTGTCCCTGTTCTTTCAGCCATTTTCACAAGTTTAATAGGTAAGTTATTCATTGCTTTTCTCTGTCCCTCTTGCCTTCAAGAAGTGTCAAATTTTCTAAGTCCCTTTTCTTCATTATGTGCCCTAGAAATTTCAACTATCTCTTTCTGATTCCAAAGAGTTGGCTCTTAATAAATATTCTCTTTTTGTTATTTCTTTTAAACATTGTTCTGCCAACCATTTACTCAAGCTTGCTAAGTAGGCTATGCATTATTTTCATCTATCTCTCTTGCTTTCAATCTTTCTTGTGAGTATCAAATTTTCCAAGCCATCTTTCCTTATGTGCTCTAGAAATTTCAACTATCTATTCCTTATGTTAAGTATAAGTGTCCGTTTTGTTTTCATTTTCCTTAAAATTTCATTGCTGCTCACATGTTCAGTCCATGCAAATCTCAGTATCCTTCTGTAGAACTTCAATGCCTCAAGTCATTTCTTTGTATGAGATTTTCCATTATTTGCTCCTGTATAACAGTTTAATACTCTTTTTTATGTTTCTAACAAACATTTCTATTCTTGAGGAATGATGTGAACAAGACTCATCAAAATTCAAGAACTTTTCACAGAATTCTTGCAATATAAAGTATGTTAATTTTCTGAAAGTCTGTAATCTTGGTCTCAATTGCAACTTCTTTTTTTAAATCACTTCACTCCAAGCAATGCAATAATATAACCAAGACACAAGGGGCTACTGGGATAGAAAGAGAATAAGAAGGAATTGGAAACCCAGTCACAAATAAAATTCTACTCTCTTTCAAAAAACCAAGGAAGTGCGTGAACCCAACAATAGGTGAACCTATCTGAAAATAATATGGTAATTTGTTTTTTTCATTGACACGCTGTATCCAATACTTTTCAAAGTATCCTTCCTGCTCAAAGCAGACATTCTTTTTGTAATGACTCTATAGCTGAATTACAATTAAATTGTTTATAGAAAAGGAAAAAGAAAAGCTATGTTATGGCAGTGGGAAAGTGACTGAATTCAAGATGCCAAGTGAGGACTAATAACATTGCAGATTCTTGTTTTAATTTTATCAGGAATCTCTAAATACATAGTAAAAACACCAGACCAATTGTGGCAGCAATCTTAAATGCGACTTTGGCCATGCCAATGTGTCTTTTGATCTCAGTATCACGCTTTTTATCTTCAGTCAGAAAACTTCCCAGGTATTTAATTTTCTGCACCTGTTCGATTTTAGTACACCCAAACCGTAGCTGGCATTTTGGGGTCCTTTTTGTTTGGTGATGTTTATGTTTAGCCCTTTCTTCTTGCTTTCCTTTGCTACCTTTTGTAGAAGGTCCTGTATTTTCCTTTCCATGTCTGCTGTCGACATTGTATCATCTGCGTATCTTATATGGTTCAGATTGTGGCTTAGACTTAGTTTGTAGAATAAAACCTACACAAAAAAAAAGATAGATATTACCTAAAACTCACAATGTTCATATCAATATAGGCGGTTTTAGCTTTTGAAATGTGTCCTTGTCAATACCAATTCACCTTCGAATTTCAATGTTTCACTTTACATTCTCTGTCATAATGCTTCCTAGGTATTTAAATTTCTGTGCCTGTTCGATTTTAGTGCCCTTGAATTCTAGTTGGAATTTTTGGGGACCTCTTTTTGCTGATGACTCTGCATTTGGTTTTCTTGAAATTTATGTTTAGTTCTTTTTTCTCACTTTCCTTTGCTACCGTCTGTAGAAGGTCCTGTATTTTCCTTTCCATGTCTGCTATCAACACTGTATCATCTGTGTATCTTATATTGTTGAGATTGCCAATTACAAATCCTGGTAGGGCTTCTAGCTTTCTCATAATTGTTTCGTTGTACAGGTTGAATAGATCTGGTGAGGAGACACATCCTTGTCTTACACCCCTTTTTATATTTGTATATCTGCTGAACTCATTTTCTGTTCATATGTAAGCGGTTTGCTACAGTACCCATTAAAAGTACCCATTATAGTACCCATTAAAAATGATTCAAAAGCATTCTGAGATTATTCTACCTATTAGGTTGCATGAGTGAAATGCCAAAACCGACATAATATAAATTGATAATCATCAAAAAATGTATCCAGAAAGATTTTAGAAGTAAAAGCAATATACAGGATTAAGTCTTTGTCTGGATTTCTGGGATGATGTGTTATCATTATTTACACTATTTATATTCAGACTATTGTCTTCATCATTGCTGTTATCACAATATTTTGACTGTTGTGTCCTCTGGCCTTCCTCAGGTATATATTGATTTGGGTAACCTAAAGGGAAGTCTGAAATGAACCCTTTTATTTAATCTATAGGAGTAGGCTGTTCTCTCAATATTTTGATAACAACAAGAAAGATGAGGACAATAGTACACATATAAATGGCGTAAATAAATATTAAGTTTATACATATTAAGTTTATACATTAAGTTTATACATATCCAAGAGATAAATAAGCTTTCAGATTTATTGTTATTAATTTAATACAAAGAATTATTTCAGTTTGTTCACGAAAGTTTGAAAACAAGTAAAGAAATTTAAATACCTGGGAAGTGTTCTGACAGAAGATAGAAAATATGACATTGCAATTTGAAGACATATTGGCATGGCCAAAGGTGCATTTTATAAGCTAACAAGAGTATTGAAAGAAAGGAAAATCTCATTGGAAACAAAGCAAAGAGTGCTGGATTGCTATGTGATATCTGTCCTTCTGTATGAAAGTGAATATTGGACGATCTCCTCAAGGATGAATAGGCAGCTTGAGGCAGCAGAAATGTGGTTTTATAGAAGGATGCTGAGGATACCATGGACCAAACACATGAGCAATGACTAGGTGTTGTAAAGCATGCAAACAAGAATAAAATTTATACTTATTATCAGGAAGAGACAGATGAGGCTCCTGGGACACATAATGAGGAAGGAAGGCCTGGAGAATTTAATACTCACATGATGGATAGAAGGAAAAAGAGAGACAGAGAAAGCAGTGCAAGGCATACTTGATAGCCCTGAGCAAATGAATGGTGGAATAGGTTTTGGGAGAGATAACAAGAAGAAAAATATTGAGAGTGACAAGAAACAGAGCCAAGTGGAAGTCTATGATTGCCTGCATTCTGAAGGGATATGGCATATGAAGAAGTTATTAATTTTGACATTGAATCTAACTTTCAAATAAATAGAGCTTGACAGCCCAGTAAAGCAGTGCATCTAAGAGAAACAAAAATCCTGATTTTAAATCTCTGCTCTATTGTGGACATGTCCAAACATGGAAATAGCTATAGAAGTAAATCTAAAAAACAAACCTGGAGTTGACCCCTAAAGACAGATATGTTTGTCTATTGTTCGGTTCACATCTCTTTCTGGTCTTTTGAACTGGAGTAGAGGTTTATCCATTGGCTCTAGTTCAGGATTGCGGTTCCAGTTTCCTCTAAAATCTCTTTCATTCTCTTTGACTTCCAGTAGTCGCTTGCATCTTAGTGGCATTTTTGCCTTGCTTAGGGGTGAATTGATTTAAGAAAAAAGAAAAGAAAAAAGAAGATATGTTCAAAGAAGAGAATATGCTAAAATAGTTATTATACAATAGAATAAGGTTAAAATCCCTGAATTGTATTAATAAAATGCACAGTAAATTATAGCGACACACTCTAATAAATTGAAACAATGGAGCATATGAATTTCTTTTAGGCTATGTGCATACATGAGCCGCTCTGGAGTTTATTTTGTAGGTTTGATATAGGAAATATCGGTAAACATGCCAGCAGCATCAGTTTCACTGCCTAATTAGCTACTTAATTACTTTCCAAAATAATTAGGTGCCAGTGGCGCTCATTAGTGACTATGGTAGCTTAAAAATCATCATCTTTATTGTGCTGTTTCAAATGGTTTGTTTTCAAATGATTTGTTTTTTTTTTGTTTGTTTTTTTTAATTATTATAAATGATTTTAAGAAGCATGAAAATACAATTATTTCATAACAATTGAATTTTTTTAAAGTACGTGTGTAAATTTGGAAATTAAAATCATAAATAAATGGCAAGTTTCTACACAATTTCCCTGTTCTATATTGTGTCAATATGCAGTTTGTTCAATTCCCTTGACCAATGATCAGTGGCTTTAATCTATTAGCTCTAGATTGTGTAGATTGATTGAGGCTTGCATAAACTTCTAAAATATTTTTTGCAAAATGTTTGTTTATTTTTTTATGTATTATTTTAAACATTATTTTTAATGGATACTCATATTTGAGTAGATACTCTGTTGATTATTAAACAGTATATTTATTTACATCTACTGGCCTGAATAATCTTGTTAGGAAAATATGTGTCCTCCAGCTGGATTCAGACTTGTGTTCCCTAGGGATTTTGTTTTATTTATTTATATTCAAATATTCTTTAATATATTTATTTTGTTTTATTTATATTTGAATATTATTTAGTACACATATTAATGTATGCTAACCCAGTAGACTCATTTGTGAAATCCCTAAGGCCACACCGTCTCATAAATATTGCTGCTTTTGATTCCATACTAAATAGGTTTTTATAGGGTGGATTTGCTAGCCACCATGTATTCAACTAGTTTTGAATTCAGTTGTCCTCCATTTAAACTGGTCTTCAACAAAAAATAGAGGACCCTATCTGCTTGACTATTTAACCCATAGGCAGGGATAAAAGCAATGGATTCATCAATTTTCCAAGGGTCTTTGTGTTAAAATGAATGCAATGACCTTGGCCAGAATTTGAACTCAAAATGCCAGTCTTACTTTCTGTAATGATAACCACTACACTATGTGTACATTCAGTATAAATATTGTGCAGAAGGTAAATAACATTGTCCATAATTAACAGAAAGATTGTCTATCATGAAAGATGATTGATTAAAACCCGACCGAATTGGCGTCAGTTGACGATTCTACCTCTGAGCTATGGGCGTTCGGTAGAAGGAAGCAGACATTTAGCGTGTGATATACTAGTAGTTAAAGTGCTTTAATTCATTACTGAATGAGCAATGTTTATTATAATTATTATAATAGCATACTTCAGATCAATAGCTATAAAGTTTTGGTGCTTAATACACCATCATCAGGCAGTGAAATGTGGTCAATTTACTTGATTATATATATATATATATATATATATATATATATATATATATATATATATATATATCAAAGGAGATTTACCAAAATAAAATTCAACTAAAAATAAAAATGACCACCAAATTAGATGAATATAGTGGAGTTGGAGGTTATTACATCACTAATTGGTTCAAACATATTAACAACAAATCTAAATGTTCATTTATCCAATTTGACAGAGTGGATTTCTACCCCTCTATCTCAAAGAAATTGTTTACTATAACCTTGGATTTTATTGACCTTACTATTTAGGAAAGAAATATAATTTTAAACTCTAAACAGTCAGTCCTCATATATAACAATGAGCAGTGGACAAAACCTAATTCTTAGAACCTATTTGACATTGCTATGGGAACACTAGATTCTGCAGAATCATCAGATCGTGTATGTCTATTTAATTTATACAATCTCATTGCACATAATGATGTTGATAAAGCAGATATTGGGTTGTATAAAGATGATGGTCTCATGATTATCCATAATTCTACTAATTCTAAAGTAGATAGAGTTTGTAAATACATACATAGCATAATGAAGAACTTTAAACTTAAAGTAATAGTACAAACCAACAATAAAAAGTTGATTTTCTAGATGTTATCCTAGATTTAGCTAATAACTTACTCCTCTACTTAAAGCATAATGCTAATCCTATCTACATACATCCGAAATCTAATCAACCACCATTTATTATTAAACACATACAACATTCAGTTGAACACAGAATAAACAACAATTCTTCATCTGAAGACATTTTTTATAAACACAGTCATTACTACAATACAGCCCTAAAAAACAGTGGCTATAAATGCAATGATATTAAATATTATAAGCAAAATAATAATAACACCGAACATAATTGAAATAGAAAAATAATTTGGTACCCACCACCATTTAAACAAATGGTTAGTACTAAGTTAGACAATAAACTCCTTAACCTATTTCAGAAACACTTTCCAACTAATAACCTCCTTAGCAAAATTCTTAATAAAAATGCACTGAAACTTAGTTGTAGCTACACCGATAATTATTATATGATAATAAAAAAAACACAACAATAAATCCTATAACAATATAATGAAATTAATCATAACCAAGTTGTTATAAATAACAATAATAAAACTAATTCTTGCAATTGTCATAACCCTAACATATGTTCTCTGTAAAATAAATGCCTTATGAATTCCATAGTATACCAAGCTACTATCTCCACCACTGAAAATCCAAATTTTACCAAACAGTATATTGGTAGTATTAAGAATAGTTTTAAGATGTGATTTTATCAGCATAACTTATCCTTCAATAACAAAATCTTTTAGTAATTCTACTTTTCTCTCTAAATACTGCTGGCAATAGAAAGGTGCAAATAAAACTCCTACAGTTAAATGGAAGATATTAACAAAAGCTAGAATGTGCAAAATGTTACATGAAATAAGTTTCCTTTGCTTACAAGAAAAAAATCCATATATTTAAATTCCCAAAAACTAATTTATTAAACCAACATAATGAAATCACTAATTACTGCCATCATAGAATTATTCATACTCTTAAATATATCTAAATTTATCTCAATATGTTTGCTATTTGCTCTTATCTATAAAACCTATCCATTTTAATTAATTTTATAAACCTTAAAACTTATTTAACTGGTACTTCATCATGTATATTTTTTCGACACTAGTCAGCTATTATCTCGTACTTCTGTTTCGAAAATCTCACTTCTGTTTATCTTATATTTTTTTTTTTTTATAAATATCAACAAAACCCTTAAAGAGAAATTTTTTATTATTCTTATCTTTTATTTTTTTCAACTCTTCATTTTTTTATATATCAACTACCATTTTATTCTTTCCTGGTTTAAATTTTTGATATGTCTAGTCTTCTATGGATACATATTGATACAATTTTCTTGTATGAGTCTTTACACACAATTCTTTTGAAATGTAATAACCTCTCACCCATCTATATTCATCTAATTTGATAGCTTTTTATATTTTTAGCTTAATTTCATTTTTAAAAATCTTCTTATCTCTCTCTCTCTCTCTCTCTCTATATATATATATATATATATATATAAATATATAAAAGAAAAAATAGGCAGACATGTTATTTCATGGTAAATCAGAAGTTAAGCCATTTTCAGGCAAATTATTATCAATTTCCGTCTTTATTGTACAGAAGATTTTATTGTATGGAAGATTTTACACGAATCGTGTAAAATCTTCTGTACAACAAAGACAGAAATTGATGATAGTTTGCCTGAAATAGGCTTATAACTTCCGATTTACCATGAAATAACATGTCTGCCTAATTTTTTTCTCATATTTGGAGCTCTTTTAGAGAGTTTTTCTAACCACTGTATGTACAGGATACTCCTTTGAATTCTTCTATATCTACACCGCATGCTTATATATATATATATATATATATATATATATATATATATATATATAA